>CM019700.1:29632405-30024905 GCA_009760885.1 Achatina immaculata
TATACTCTGTCACCTGTCCACAATGTCTTCTTTTCCCATTAACATTTTACCTTCTTTCGATTTCAGGTATCCTGTGGTATATTTTGTTTCCTGCCTGCGAGTTCATTAATTCGTTTGTGCATGTTTTTGCTGTCTTTAATAAGAGTCCTCTATCAGTCTGCACTGCTCATTTAACCACACTTCTTTTGCTTCTCTGCATTTGCGTCTTATTTCTTATTATCTTGTTATATTTTTTCTCGTATTTTTACTCCTCCTCCTCTTGTCCATCATCCTAAGATGTCGTCTGTCATCCATTTATTTTTAGGGGCTTCTTTTTTTTGGTGGATAGAATTCTTAACATTTCCCTTTGTTCATCTATACTATTATCTTTGCTATTGTATTGTATCTATTTGTTTAATAACTTTGTATTGTTCTCGCAGTTCTTGGTCATTTTTAAGAAGTTCTGTATCAGTTTGATGTTTCTCACTTTTCTGCCTGCTTTCTTTAGCTTTATTCAACTTTTCCACAGAGTGGATCATGGTCACTATTGCCAGTCTCCTGGCATGGTTTTTGTTGTCAGTAATGCATTGCGGAATCGTTTGTTGATTAATATGTAGTCTATCTGGTTAAAAGTCTTTTTGTCTGGACTGCACCACGTTGCCAGTCTTCGAGGATGTTGTTTAAACCAGGTGTTTCCTACAACCATGCTGTGTATTCTTGCCCATTCAATTAATTTATAACCTCTGAGAAGTACTGCAGGTTTATCTTGTTATTAAATGTACAGACCTTTACGGGGGTGGGTGGTGGTTGTGGTGTGTGTGGAGGGGAAGTCACTAAGTAACTCGCAAATTTAATATTTATCAGTGGCAGTTATAAGGTAGTATTTAAATATATCCGTAGATAGTACCGTCATCCAACTTTATAATATGTGTATGTATGGGGCGCTGGGAGTTACGTGCGCATGCGCAAAGCATTAACAAATTGTTACCCAACTGTTAGTGTGCACCAAAGAAGAACAGAGAAGTGTAGTGCGATTTTTGTAGGCTAAAGGACATTCAGTTGAGGACATTCATAAGGAAATGATTACAGTTTATGATGAAACGTGTTTATCACGTAAAGCGGTCTATAACTTGGTAAAAATTTTCTCAGGAACGCAAAGAAACTGTTGACAAAGTCCGACTTGGCCGTCCTGTTCAGATTGCAACAGAAGCGACTGTGCAATGTGTGAATGAGATTATCAGAGCTGATCGACAAGTAACGATAGACAGTGTAGCAAGTGCAATCGGATGTTCACATGGCTTAGCCTACAGAATAATGCATGAGCAATTGAATTTTCGGAAAGTTTGCTCACATTGGGTACCCAGAGATCTGAATGATGAACACAAAATGAACTGATTTGGTTTGTCATTGCAGCATCTCTGTCATTACGCATATGAAGGTGAAGACATGCTTCAAAGGATTATTACTGGAAACGAATCTTGGGTGCACCACTAGCAACCCGAATCAAAACAATGGAATCAATACAACGGAAACACCCGTCATCGCCATGCGCAAAAAAAAATTCAAGATTACGCCTTCTGCGGGGAAGGTTATGCTGAGAGTGTTCTGGGATTATCAAGAAGTGTTGTTAACCAAGTTCCAGAAGTATGGTGACAGTGTGAATTCTGTATCGTTCTGTGAAGTTCTGTCGGTGCTACGGGATGCAATTCGAAGAAAACATCCTGGTCTGCTGACTAGAGGTGTGCTTCTCCTTCATGACAATGCCAGACCACATACAGCTCGGTTAACCCAAGAGAAAATTAGCCAGTTGGGTTGGGAAGTTCTTGAACTTAGCTCCAAGTGATTTTCACCTGTTTGGTCCATTGGAAAACCACCTTGGCGTGAGAAGATTCTCGAGTGACGAAGAGGTGGAAACAGAAGTAAAAAAAATGGTTCAAAAATCGGACTCCCGATTTTTACGCCATGGGTATTGCATCACTGATTACACGATGGGACAAATGTATCAATGTTGATGGCGATTACGTTGAGAAATAGGGGAATAATGTAGGTTCAAAAATTAAAAGTTTTCAAATTACTGTCGCATTTTGTTTCTTTGTAACAGGCATTTGCGAGTTACTTAATGACTTCCCCTCGTATATATATATATGTTGCTACGCACATTTTCACACAGAATATATTTTTTTTGCACATGAGCTGAACATTTTGCACAATAACCGCAAACCCTCAGAGAGAGGTGAGAAGTGACAGACCATAACCAGGAACAGAACCCTGGACTTCAAAACGATGGCATCACCGTAGTCAAGAGCTTGTCACATCTGTCCACGTTCTAGCACCTCAGATAATGATACCACAGTCAGCACAGACACGCCATGATGTCACAGTCAGCACAGACACGCCATGATGTCACAGTCAGCACAGACACGCCATGATGTCACAGTCAGCACAGACACGCCATGATGTCACAGTCAGCACATACACGCCATGATGTCACAGTCAGCACAGACACGCCATGATGTCACAGTCAGCACAGACACGCCATGATGTCACAGTCAGCACAGACACGCCAAGCTCCAGCGTCAAAGTCTTGTGATAGATTTCCTTGACTCGACCTGGCTGAGGTGACAGATTTCCGTGACTTGACCTGGTTGCGGTGATAGACTTCCTTCGACCATCTGGCTTACTCGTTCTGTCATTTTCAACCGCCAACAGTTTTTTTTTTAATGTGCGCCACAATGTACACCAACGTTATGTCCCTCAAACTAAAGTCCAGGGGAATTTATTGCTGAAGAATTCACGAAAAAAAAAAAAAATTCCCCGGCACTTTCGCTGGGATTCGAACCCGGCACTTCAAACATCTAAAACGAACGTCTAACCCCGAGACCACGTAGCTCCTTCGCCACGATAAGACACGTCACAAACCTTTCAGCCACGAGGCGGCGATATTCTTGTCTGCCGCTCTGATATATTTAGAGTTGGCAAACCGATCAAGACCATGCTTCACCTCTTCGTTGGTTCCCCCCACTCCAACCTCCAGGCACGGCCAGGCTAACGGGTCATGGTTCACTTGTCTCCATGGAAGTAGAATGCTAAAACTGGACTGCATGCTTGCCCGCTTTTTCAGCTCCACTGAAAGACTGGAAAACCAGCTGCTGCAACCTACTCCACAATTCTATACGGTGTATATGTGCGTCAACATCCTCGTTCCATCGTCTGCAAAGGACGTCCTGCTGGTAGTTCCAGGGAGGTGGACGAATATGGCTCCAGGGAGATGCAAGAATGTGGCTCCAGGGAGGTGGAAGAACATGGCTCCAGGGAGGTGGAAGAACATGGCTCCAGGGAGGTGGAAGAACATGGCTCCAGGGAGGTGGAAGAACATGGCTCCAGGGAGGTGGAAGAACATGACTCCACGGAGGTGGAAGAACATGGCTCCACGGAGGTAGAAGAACATGGCTCCAGGGAGGTGGAAGAACATGGCTCCAGGGAGGTGGAAGAACAGGGCTCCATGGAGGTGGAAGAACATGGCTCAAAGGAGGTGGAAGAACATGGCTCCAGGGAGGTGGAAGAACATGGCTCCAGGGAGGTGGAAGAACATGGCTCCATGGAGGTGGAAGAACATGGCTCCAGGATGGTGGAAGAACATGGCTCCAGGATGGTGGAAGAACATGGCTCAAAGGAGGTGGAAGAATATCAGAAGACAGAAAACAGAGAAAGAAACACAACAACCGGCAGTGAACTTTCTGCCCTTGCCAGAAAGCACCAAACAGTCATGTCCACATTTTACATCTATGCTGTAACTGTTTTCATTGTTGCTGTTTGCTGTTGTTGTAACAGCTGCTACTGTTGCTCTTGTAGCTGTTACTGTTGTTCTTGCTGTTACTGTAGCTGTTATTGTTTGTTGCTTGGCCTGTTACTGTTGTTGTTCTTGCTGTTACTGTAGCTGTTATTGTTTGTTGCTTGGCCTGTCACTGTTGTTGTTCTTGCTGTTACTGTAGCTGTTATTGTTTGTTGCTTGGCCTGTCACTGTTGTTGTTCTTGCTGTTACTGTAGCTGTTATTGTTTGCTGCTGGGCCTGTTACTGTTGTTCTTTTTTATTGTTGTTCTTGCTGTTACATAAACACATTTTACATAAAAGAAACTTCCACATACAAACCCATATTTTACATAAACGAAACTTCCACATACAAACCCATATTTTACATAAAGGAAACTTTCCACTCTTGGGAGCTGAAGTCTTCTAACAGAGACATGGTGTCGGATTTGGAGTGGTTCCTAGAATTACTTACCGCACTTCCTGGGCCAGATCAAAGGGAAAAAAAACATTTCACCCAGGCTCTACCCCCTTGGATAACACGCTGCAACCACTCAAGCTGTAGAGCGAAAGTAGAACTCTCCTTGGTGGCAGGGAAAAGGGTCTTGATCGGTTCTTGCTAGGCTAGCTCCAACTATAACGGCCGTGCTTCTAACCTCCACTGTCACCACAGCAGTCTAAAAAAACTGTCCCTGATGGATATCTTCGTGGGTTTGCTTATACTGTGGGAGGAGTTATGGAAATCCGCTGTGCCACTTATGTAAATGCCATAAATATGCGTTTATTACTCAATGATTTATCACCTTTACGTTTAGTGCTAAAAACTGCGCTATCTTTTCGCTGATATAAACAATTCCACATAGAAAGGGAAAGCGTGTTTATCAGTATTTAGATATAAATAAAGCTATGCAAAGTTGTGGACAACAAATCTGACGGTTTAAAGAAAAAAGTGAGAGTGAGTTTTAGATAAATGCCTAGAGCTAAACCTGGACTAAGCAAATAAAAGAGATGGAGAGAAAGATTAATGCAGCAGAAAACTAAGTCATATAACATGGAGAATGAAAAGAACAAATACACAAGTTTTAGAACAGCTCCAAGTGCAGTGTGAACTTCTCAGAGAAATAAGGATAAAGAAAACAAAATACTCTCGCCATATTCGAAGACTTAACAATATAGTGAAGGCCATACTAGAAGGAAAGATAGAAGGAAGAAAAGAGCAAGAGGAAGACAAAGATGCGAAGATAACATACGGGAATGGACAGGATATAGCCTCAAGGCGAGGGACCGATGGAAATGGAGATTAATTACCATCAACCTTCGTTCTGGAGAAGCCAGATGATGATGATGATGATGGTGGAGCTATATCGTTCTGAAGTGAGCTTTCATAATCTAAAACAAAAAACAACAATAATTAACACAGAACAGTGATTCCTTAACTGAGGTCTTAGAGGGTTGATATTGGGGGGGGGGGGGGGTTACTAAGGGTTCTGATGAAGTTCTAGAGCATTCAGATGGCGTGAGGGCAGAGAGTCCACTAAACAAAGCTCAGTCATCCAGTCAGTCAGCCATTTGCATGTCCCTTGCGGAACTTTGCCTCCCTAACAGTACTCCTGTAAGACTCTCGCTTGTAAGCAAGATGGCCTGCTGCTGATGCATCCATTCGCACATCATCAACGATGTCTTGCAGCCATCTTCGCCTTGGTCTCTCTCTTTCTCTCTCTTCCCATTATGTGTCCTTCCAAGACTGTCTACTCTAAATTCTCATGACGTTTAATATGTCCAGAATATTTAAGTTTATTTAGACAAAGCTAGATTATGTCGAATATTTTTACTTTACTAATGGAAAAGTGGCAGGGAGGTGTCCTTGACTTGGGAGAAAAGGCGAGAGCCAGGATGTGACAGTTCCCTGCAAAAATTTTGAAACAGCCGACGCACAGAACAGTCCAAATAAAGAAAGAAGAGAGAGGGGGGGGGGTTGCTGTAAAGATAAAGCTGGTGGTCTGAGGGTAAATAACAATCATTTACCTTAACTCATTTACCTTAATTCATCTACCTTAACTCATGTACCTTAACTCATTTACCTTAACTCATTTACCTTAACTCATCTACCTTAACTCATTTACCTTAACTCATCTACCTTAACTCATTTAACTTAACTCATTTAACTTAATTCATCTACCTTAACTCATTTACCTTAACTCATCTACCTTAACTCATTTACCTTAACTCATCTACTTTAACTCATCTACCTTAACTCATCTACTTTAACTCATCTACCTTAACTCATTTAATTTAACTCATCTACCTTAACTCATTTACCTTAACTCATCTACCTCAACTCATCTACCTTAACTCATTTACCAACTGTCCACACGCAAATTGGAGGTTTTTGTGGGCGTGTGGGCGAGATGGACCATTATCATTACACTTCACATGGTTACACGTGAGAGATGTGGTTAAGTGGCTGATGAGCGGGGCCCCAGATTCAGGTAGAAATAAACTGAACTGTTGGCTGGTTGAAAGAAGATACTGAACTGTTGGGCTGGGGGAAAGGCTTCAATAAAGAACGGATGAGGAGTCTTAACTATAAAATTATAGATCTCTGTAAGAACAGGTACAAGATAAAATCCCCGTCTCCACGCCATTAAAGCATTGTGAGGGGGGGGGGGGGGGCTGGTACGGTGTTAGGCCCGTATTTCTAAGACCTTCAGCACAGGAAAGTCTGATGTGGTCAGTATCACCCCTGGCCGTATTTACCTTCCCAGATTTTCCTGGTACCCACTTTTTAGAGGCTGGGGTGGACCTTGGGACCTTTTGTTTGGTATCCGGATACCATAAAAAAAAAACTCACTGCTGGGACTGAACCTATTACCACTGGATTAGCAGACCGAGCACCAAACCTCTCAGCCAGATTTATGTTAGAATACCAAATATAAAATAATAGATCTGTGTAAGAATACCAAATATAAAATAATAGATCTGTGTAAGAATACCAAATATAAAATAATAGATCTGTGTAAGAATACCAAATAT
This sequence comes from Achatina immaculata, assembly GCA_009760885.1. Lineage (NCBI taxonomy): Eukaryota > Metazoa > Mollusca > Gastropoda > Stylommatophora > Achatinidae > Lissachatina > Lissachatina immaculata. Next base: position 29,639,226 of record CM019700.1, read on the forward strand.
AAAATAATAGATCTGTGTAAGAATACCAAATATAAAATAATAGATCTGTGTAAGAATACCAAATATAAAAATAGATCTGTGTAAGAATACCAAATATAAAATAATAGATCTGTGTAAGAATACCAAATATAAAATAATAGATCTGTGTAAGAATATCAACTATAAAATAATAGATCTGTGTAAGAATACCAAATATAAAATAATAGATCTGTGTAAGAATATCAACTATAAAATAATAGATCTGTGTAAGAATACCAACTATAAAACAATAGATCTATGTAAGAATACCAACTATAAAACAATAGATCTATGTAAGAATATCAACTATAAAACAATAGATCTATGTAAGAATATCAACTATACACAGCCCATCATATTTTTTTCTAGCTGCCTTGGTTTTTAGGTCTGTTCCTGGGGTTATTTGGGGTCGCTGATTCAGAAAATTTCGTTGGATAGACCGCATCAGCTCTAGTTTCTTAGATATGGTTGCCATCAGTTCTAGTTTCTTAGATATGGTTGGCACCAGCTCTAGTTTCTTAGATATGGTTGCCATCAGTTCTAGTTTCTTAGATATGGTTGCCATCAGTTCTAGTTTCTTAGATATGGTTGCCATCAGTTCTAGTTTCTTAGATATGGTTGGCACCAGCTCTAGTTTCTTAGATATGGTTGCCATCAGTTCTAGTTTCTTAGATATGGTTGCCATCAGCTCTAGTTTCTTAGATATGGTTGCCATCAGTTCTAGTTTCTTAGATATGGTTGGCACCAGCTCTAGTTTCTTAGATATGGTTGGCATCAGCTCTAGTTTCTTAGATATGGTTGCCATCAGTTCTAGTTTCTTAGATATGGTTGGCACCAGCTCTAGTTTCTTAGATATGGTTGCCATCAGTTCTAGTTTCTTAGATATGGTTGCCATCAGTTCTAGTTTCTTAGATATGGTTGCCATCAGTTCTAGTTTCTTAGATATGGTTGGCACCAGCTCTAGTTTCTTAGATATGGTTGCCATCAGTTCTAGTTTCTTAGATATGGTTGCCATCAGCTCTAGTTTCTTAGATATGGTTGCCATCAGTTCTAGTTTCTTAGATATGGTTGGCACCAGCTCTAGTTTCTTAGATATGGTTGGCACCAGCTCTAGTTTCTTAGATATGGTTGCCATCAGTTCTAGTTTCTTAGATATGGTTGCCATCAGCTCTAGTTTCTTAGATATGGTTGCCATCAGTTCTAGTTTCTTAGATATGGTTGGCACCAGCTCTAGTTTCTTAGATATGGTTGGCACCAGCTCTAGTTTCTTAGATATGGTTGGCATCAGCTCTAGTTTCTTAGATATGGTTGCCATCAGTTCTAGTTTCTTAGATATGGTTGGCACCAGCTCTAGTTTCTTAGATATGGTTGACATCAGCTCTAGTTTCTTAGATATGGTTGGCACCAGCTCTAGTTTCTTAGATATGGTTGGCATCAGCTCTAGTTTCTTAGATATGGTTGGCACCAGCTCTAGTTTCTTAGATATGGTTGGCATCAGCTCTAGTTTCTTAGATATGGTTGGCACCAGCTCTAGTTTCTTAGATATGGTTGGCACCAGCTCTAGTTTCTTAGATATGGTTGTCACCAGCTCTAGTTTCTTAGATATTGTTGAATTTATAACATTTTAGTCTGCTCCTTAACAAATCTCTTCTGCAGAATTGGGATGTCATAGCAAGCCGTCTTATTTGAGTGGGAAATTTATGTATTTAATTTACCCACATTTCTTTTCTGTACAATGACCTTTGTTTCACAACTATTCGTCTACTTCCTTTCCTATAATGCACACTGGCATAAAAAATGTATAGCTCAAATGACAAAATCGCTTTTGTTCTGTTTTATTACATAATTATGTGCACAAAATTAAGGTGGTAAATCATGGTTTTCCTAGACTATATAAATTTGTATCTCAAGGGTTTCTCAACCTGATCTGTTTAAAACATCCCCTCTGTGTAACAGTTATGATCTTATAGGAGACGTGTGTATATTCCCACTCATATCATTTCATTTTTGCAAATCGAACACTGCAGAGGTTATGGCTACTTCAAGACGATGTATTTTGCTATATTTGTGGGGGAGTACAAACTGGAAGCAAGTAGGAAACCTATCTCTGAGTTTGTTAAAAAACGGCATATGCAGTTTATTTTGATGTCAAGCTAGGAGATCAAGATAAGCCATGGGCTCCTCATATTGTATGCAAAACCTGTACGGAGCATTTGCGCCAGTGGACAAATGGAAAGAAAAGCTGTCTGAAATTTAGAGTACCAGTGGTATGGAGGTATAAAAGGATTGGTGGTTGTGCTCTTTTTCCGTGTGTAGTTGGGGCTTTAGGCCATAGCGTATCGCAGTGCTCACGTTACGTACATGAATAACAGGGTAGACTTTCATCTTGATCTTCGTGAGTTGAGGTTACTGGACTAGTTATACACAGAATTCCAGCTCTCACTCTCACTTGCTGGATTAGTTACACACTGTTCCAGACATACTTCTCATCCAGGCTCTTCAAAACCTCACGTTGACGACAACTGGTACAGATAGTCAAGTAAATCCTGGGTAACGGTGACTTGGAACATTTATTGATAGAAGGATGATAATGTTGATGAAAATAACATTAAGTCTGACTGCCGGCTGGTTACCCCTGCCATGTGGCCAGTCCGTTCATACGTACAACTGCAGTACAACGTTCATAGGTTCCTCGAAGACATCACACAGCACAAAAACGCCCACAAAGTTACACGTTCAAACGAAGAGCGACTCCACGCACTCAGCCTTGCCCCCACAATTCCCTGTCACGGGTTTTGCAGCCCCTGTGACCTCCTCGAAGGATCTCAGCACGAGAAAATTCAAAAAGAAAAACCCATAATAATGCCTTTACTATCAACCCAACAGTTTTTACACGAATACTGCTATAGAGGGAAAAAAAACCACGTCGAAGACTGTTATTTTTGTATTGTTAATATCATAGGCATCAATGGAAATAATCAGGAGAAGTGGTCTTACCCTGACCTATCTTCAGCCAAGAGACCTGTTCCAAACTAGGATCTTGTACCCGTTCCACCTTTCCTTGAACTAGCACAGCTCTCAGAGGATGAGTCTTGCGTGTCTGATATCGCACAAGGTAAAGAAAGTGCTATCAAGCTATCAAGTGGAACACAACAGGCCGAAGAAAAAGGGGCAGACCGCGTGAAACTCTGAAGAGGACATTATTAAGAGAGGCCAAGTTAACAGGCATAAAATCCTTTGTTGAGGTTGAAAGACTCGCCGAAGACAGGAAAAATTGGCAAACTACTTTGCGAGCCCTATGTGACGTCTAACGGCACGGGAAGGATATAAGATATAAGATAAGATAAGAAAGAAAGTAGGGCTAGTGACAGTGAATTCCAAACAGCTTCATATAGTGATCGCTTTGATCAGAATGAACTGAGTGATATGATCAGGCACCTAAATATTTTCAAGGAGTCTTCTGAACTGCTGGCCTCTAGGCTAAACGAAAAGAATTGCACTTCAGCCTGGAATGAAAATTACATGTTATCGAAGGAGAGAAGAGAATTAGCTGCCATTCTTTACCAAAGACAACTTAGTATTTTGGAATGACATCGAAAAAACAATTTTTCTTGTGAAGAAAATTGGTCTTTCAGAATATAACCCAAGTGAGTGGCGTATTTTCATCGACAGTTCGTAGTTTGAAATATATTCTTTTAAATAATGGCAATAAATATGGTTATATTCCAATCGGTCATCCCACCAGGATGAAAGAAGAGTACAAGGCCATCTCTTTAGACTTGGACAAGATAAATTACCAAGAACATCAATGGGTGATTTGTGTAGACTTGAAGATGGTTAATTTTCTTCTTGGTCAACAAAGTGGCTACATAAAGTATCCTTGCTTTTTATGCCTTTGGGATAGTAGTGCCAAACATAAACACTGGCCAAGAAAAGATTGGCCTCCGTGAGAATATACGGTGGCTGGAGGATAAACGAAGACTAACTGATGTATCCCGACATGGACTCAACACGCAGATGCATCAGCAGCAGGACATCTTGCTCACAACAGAGACGGCCTATAGGAGTGCTGTTAGGGAGGCAAAGTTCCGCAAGGGACATGCAAATGAATGAATGAATGAATGAATGAATGGAGGACAAAATGTAATCAATTAACCTTTGGTAGCACGCGACAGAATCATACTGCCACCACTACATATAAAGCTAGATCTGATGAAACAATCTGTAAAGGCTTTGAATAAAGACGGTTCTTGCATTGAATACATAGTGCATAAGTTACCTGGACTTACCATGGAAAAACTGAAAGCAGGAATTTTTCGATGGTCCACAGATCAGACAATTTATAAATGACCCACATTTCACAGCATTACTGAATGAAATCGAATCACGTCCCTGGTCTTCATTTGTTCTTGTTGTGAAAACCTTTCTTGGCAACAAAACGGCAGACAACTACACACAATTAGTTGAAGATATGCTCTTTCATTTCAACAAGCTTGGCTGTAACATGAGTGTTAAAATCCATTATCTGCTTAGTCACAGATCGCTTTCCAGAGAACCTTGGTGGCTTAAGCGAAGAACAAGGTGAAAGATTTCACCGAGACATAAAAACAATGGAAGCCAGATACCAAGGAAGATGGGATGCACACATGATGTCAAACTATTGTAGGAATCTTACGCAGGATTGCCCTGGCAGATCCCACTCTCGGAAGTCTTACAAAAGGAGCTTCTTATGCGTCAAATGACTGGAAAGTTTGTATCAGACACTCGTCCTTTTGGTATAAAACATGCATTCATAAAGTCATGTCCAAACACATTCCAATCTGACATTACATACATTCATATATCATGAACTTCAAACCGCAACCACCTCTAATTACAGGAGAGCTATCAAATACTCAAACGGTACATACTTTGTTATGAGACGCCCTGTAAATAAAATGGCTGAACTCTAAACGTTCTATACGTTCTGATTATATCTATAACTCTACAACGTAACTATCTCGGAAACTACACGGCAGGGTAACCACTAGACTCCCCCCGTGGTTGTATGCCCTGAAATTGTGAAGTGTTAGTGCCCTCGTATTTCTAAACCATCACTTTGTAGTGGGTTACAATGTAGCGGGTTAAAGTGTAGCCGGTTACACTGTGGCTGGTTACATTGTAGAGGGTTACACTGTAGTGGGTTATACTGTAGCGGGTTACATTGTAGAGGGTTACATTGTAACGGGTTACACTGTAGTGAGTTACAGTAGCTAGTTTCAACTCTCAGTCTACCGAAGAACATCCAAGCCACAGTAAAATTTTTTCTTATCAAATATCACGACGGCTGCAATATTTTTTTAACAATGACTTAATGTCCAATGTTAGCGATTACGGAGGTTTGAGAATTATCTCCCAGCGACAGAAGAAAATCATGTTCCTGTAGTTATTTTATTTCATGTTCCTGTAGTTATTTTATTTATTATTTTAAGCTTTTTAAAGCGTGCACTGCAGGTCAAAAGCTCAAGCTCCGGCGTGGACTCAACACGCAGACTATTATCTCGACGTGGACTCAACACGCAGACTATTACCTCGACGTGGACTCAACACGCAGACTATTACCTCGACGTGGACTCAACACACAGACTATCATCCAGAGTACCACTTCGATCTCTCTAATTCGTCTGTCAGGCTTATGAGACGCAACAGCAGGACCTTTTTTCCTGCGTTGACTTTCACATGCTCTGCCATCTAAACCAGGGACCACGTTGTCTCCACGACTTCCACCGTCAGCAAGAGGACTTTAAGCATGCCCCTCATTTTTCCACCTACGCTATTTTCCTGGCAAGTCACAGCGTACTATTTTAAACACTACAACGAAATGCGCCAGGGTCTTGATCACTTAATGATCCTGAAAACAGTGATGTAAAAGTTGCATATATCTGGTAAACAATTACCAGACAAGGAACCTTAAGATTACATGGCAGGACAAGATCAGAAATGAGCACAAACAGAACAAGAACAAATAAACGTACAGTTCACTACTAGAAAATGGAAGTGGATTTGGACACACATTGAGAAAACAGAGAGGCAGCATAAGCAAAACAGGCTCGAATATGGAACCTTCAAAGGAAGTGATAATATGGAAGAGCAAAGAATACGGAGAGAAGAGATATACAATGAAGGTTTTAAAAACAAAGGAGCGCACATGAAGTGACTTGGGGAATAAGATCAAAGACAGAAACGACTGGAAAGTCTGACTATGGCTTATGCTTTAAACGAGTGGCTATGGCCATTAATTGACCTATTTAAAACTATGTTGTCCCTCCATTCACAATCATCCTTTCTCCCAAATCATTTTTTTATAAATAGGAAATAACGAGGCTTTCGTATGGTAAAGTAAGAGAACAAATTTTGTAGGATCAGACCTCGAAAAAATCGTAGACAAAGCACTTTAGTGAGACGTGAGAGAAAGAAAAATCACAAGAGAATTACCTGGGATTCGAACCACGGACTCCGGTAGGACGAGCAGCCGTCTAGCCACGAGAGAACAGCTTACTTTAGTATTTTTCGAGGTCTAATCCTACAAAATTTTTGTGTTCTCTTACTTCTCCCAAATCATGAATCATTCAGTCACAAAGAAACAAACAAACAAACAAACAAACGCATGCACACACAAATCTTACACACACAAACTCTTTATAAGCTAACAAAACTTCAACTTCTGAAAATCAAACCTCCCCCACAAGTTCTCTTATCTCATCTAAACTGTATCCCTCGGATAATCTGTAGCCATGTCTGGAAATCCGGATATCCTCGTTTGCGGACACTGTATGACCCACTTTCTCTAAGAATTCCTTAGCTGCTTCCTGTGGATACACCTGGCCTACTTCTGATCCGACTTTGGTACCACTAGCTTTGGCGCCAGATGATCTTCGGTCCAGATATATCGAGCACCGAGTTTTTTTTTATATTAGATCGAATACGAATACTCTGTCTAGGTGACCGAATACGAATAATTCATGGAAACAAGACTATCCGGTCAAAGTCTAAATATCAAAGGATGATAATAATTAATGTTTGAATAAATTTTGTAAAGGTAAAGGTAAAATTCCCGTTTCCAAGCCATTAATGCATATTAGGGAATACAGTGTTAGGTCTGTATTTTCCATGACCTTCGGCACGTGAAAGTGTGACGTGGTCAGTATCACGCCTGGTCGCTTTACCTTCCCAGGTTTCTCTGGTACCCGTTTTTAGAGGCTGGGTCAACGCCGGGGCCAAAAAAAAAAAATCCCACTGTTGGGACTTGAACCCGGTACCACAGGATTATAAAACAGAGCGTCTAGCTACTCAGCCAACGAATACATTTTGTACAAAATTTTAAATTATTTATTTCTTAAACAGATATGCCAGATTTTTTTCCCTTGGTAGAGAAGGGACACGTGACCAGATCTGGCTTTGAGTGGGGGGGGGGGGCCCTTGGGGTGTGGGGGTGGGGGTGGGCGTAGTCTAGTATTGTCAAAATTGAACCCATTAAGTTCTGGAATGGCTAGCTGCCCATGACGTAGTTCACGGGGTCAGTGTGATGGACGCACAGAGGATGCTTCGTAAGATTGAGGTGGGAAAAGATGCTTCGAAAAGAATGTGTTCATCCAGTCAGGTGTCACAAGCCTAACGTGGCTTTGCTGTCCAGGGCATGCGGGAGTACATGGCAATGATGTGGCAGACAGACTTGCTGGACAGGCTAAAATAAATGGCAGGCTGAGAATGGACAAGGGGGACATTGCTAAAGTTGTATTGGACAGACTGCGGGAAAATGAAGAGCGGGAATGAAAGAACAATGTGGCTGTGAAGAGATTGCTGGAGCTAGGACAAATTAAAGGTGCTGGCAGGAAATCCGAACTGTGTGGTAGAAAACGCGTCGTAAACAATCAACACTTGACAGGAACTATCAGCAAACACACTCTTGGATGGATGCTGCGGCATGCAGTGGAGCATATATGGGGGGTGTCCTGAATGCACAGATGCCGGTGTCTGATTTTTTGAACTTTTGAACCAGTGAATGTTTTAATATCCACATGTGTGCACCTCTATGAAACAAAACTTGGACAACCCCGCGGCCGGCCGGGACACTGGAACAAGATCTTCACAAGTGTGACAGAACTACAAGACATTAAGGTTTCAAGGACGAAAACAGTTGTTCGGATATACAGAGATGGTAAATATAGAGAGATGGTAGATACGCGTATATAGAGATGATAGATATATAAAGATGGCAGATATAAAGAGATCGTAGATATAGAGAGATGGCAGATATAGAGATATGGTAGATATATACATATATACATATATATATATATAGAGAGAGAGAGAGATTGCTGATATAGAGAGATAGTATATATACACAGAGTTGGCAGATACATATATAGAGAGAGATGGATGATATATACAGAGATAGTAGATATAGAGAGATGGCAGATATAGAGATATGACAGATATACAGAGATGGCAGATATATATCTTCGCTTCTACCACCAATACCGCCCCGTGATCCCACTGAATTACTCCTGTGGTCCTTGATAGGTCCCGTGGTCCCCCTGTGGTCCCAGAAAGGACCACATGAAATCCCCGAGAGGACCACAAGAGGTCCAGAGTATCGCAGGGCTTGAGCCTGTATTCTCGTTGGATCTCAGAAGCGGGATTGCGTGACACCGTGGTTTTCGTTCAACTAGTTTTATCTAGAGTTGGACTTTCTCACCGGAAAACCTCGACGTGTTTTGGGATACTCTTGCACCCCCGTAGGGTGAGAGGTGGTTGCCTATCTAGACTGCACTGGTCCAGTGTCTCCGACTTCAGCACATATATATATATATATATATATATATATATATATATAGAGAGAGAGAGAGAGAGAGAGATGGCAGATATACAGAGATGGTAGATACACAGAGATGACAGATACAGAGATGGTACATATAGAGAGATGGCAGATATGATAGATTGTAGATATAGAGAGATGGCAGATATAGAGAGATGATAGATACAGAGAGACGGAAATGGCAGATACAGAGAGATGGTGGATACTGAGAGATGGCAGATATAGAGAGATGGTAGATATATAGAGAGAGATGGTAGATACACATAACTTCTTCTTCAGCGTTCGAGGTTATTGGTCACTTCAGATCCTGATCCCTGAAGAGTATGTATATGTCTGCCACATCAATATCTTGTCGCGTCTCATCTGCTTGAAGTTTTATATAATGCCAATACTGGATGACTCATTTATCTAAGGATATGGAATTTTACTACTAGATTTTTATTTCGAACATATTTTTTTTTAAATTTCCTTAGTATTCGGTCAGTTTAGATATTCGGGGACACTACTGACCTCAGATGGAAGATGCCCTAACTGAGATAAAGAGCAGAATAATGTAAGCCAAAATAGTGTTTCACAAAATAAAGAGCATTCTGGGTAACAAATCTCTGTCGTTGTGAGTGAGAAAAAGAGTCCGCCAGTTCCACATGGAGCCAGTTTTATTTTACGGATGTGAGACATGATAAGTCACTAATGAAGTACAAGGCCAACTGGAAGCCACTGAAATGTGGTTCCTTAGAAGAATGCTACGAGAACCAGGGACAGCAAAGAAATCAAACGAGGAGGTTCTGAGAGAGGTTGGAGACACGAGATAAACAGTAACAAGTCAGAAAAAGACAATCCAGATTCTTAGGAGTAGTTCTACGGCGAGGCAAGCTAGAGTACACTCTGACAACAGGAAAGACAGAAGGCAAAAGAGAGCGAGGTATAGAGAGAGAGAGAGAGAGAGAATGCTGGGCGGACTAACTAGATGGCACGGACAAAGAACACAAGCACAGCTTTATTCAGTACTCGGAACAGGGAATTGTGGGAAAACAGCAAACTCCAGTCTGCACGACAGACAGACAGACAGACAGACAGACAGACAGGCAGACAGACAGTACTCGGCCAAATAAAAAATAGAATCAAATATTCTGTTATTTCTACTTCAGTTATATGGTTTACTCGTGCTGTTGCTGATGTTGGTGTCAGCCGAACTTCAATCACATGATTCATAAAGTTCGATGTTCTGGGAAGATGGAACAAGTAATTCTCACTCAATCAATCAATCTCAGTTCATCAATCAATCACTGACAATGTCTCACTCTCTCTCTCTCTCTCTTTCCGCAATTTTTTTTCACTGGATGTTCTCTCTTTCTATACTTTTATCTTTATATATATATATATATGCCAAATTAACAGGCATAAAATCCTTTGATGAGTTTGAAAGACTCGCCGAAGACAGGAAAAATTGGCGAACTACTTTGCGAGCCCTATGTGACGTTTAACGGTACGGGAAGGATATAAGATATATATATCCACGAACTCTAACCACAATTAAAGCAACAAAATGGCCGCTTTTCGCAATCTCCGTTTCTTCTTCTTCATCCTCCTCATCATCGTCATCATTCCTGTTTGCCTACACACGCACACAGATTTACACGTACTTATATGAGGCGTGGCCACAGATGACAACTGACGTGAAACATTATTTGCATAAATGGCTGCAATAGGCGGGGCTGTAGACCAGAGCATACGAGTATGTATCTAAGCCTATTTGTGCATGGGGCGGAGCTGGCTGTGTGTGCTAAAAACTACTCCACCCTCCTTCTAATCGCGTGTTCAAACACGTCTGGACCCGGGGTATGTGAGTACATTTAAATACAACCGTACAATATGTTCTGAGCATCCCCATCCCCACCCCCTCCCCCCCAAAGACATGACAATTTTTTTTTACGTGAATATCTTTTGTCTTTTTTTTTTACTGATACCGTGTGCTTAGATTGACCTAGTTCGTCTCGTCTTTCAGGCAGAGTTCACCACTGCGAAGATTAAGGTAGAGTATTACATTACAAAGAAAAAAATAATAAGTTGTATCACGAAGTAACAAAGATTTCCATCCAACCGGCAGAGCCGAAACGGTAACCTTCTGTAGACTGCCGCGCTAACCACTGAGCCACAGGGACTCACTATTCATCAATTCTTCCTATGTCCTGCAGCTTGCCGATCATGTTTCTCCATTTTGCGCGATCACTTGTCTTTATGTTCAGTTCAAATTCAGTCTATCATCCACCACGCTGCTATCTGGTTATCCTGCTGATATATTTTTCTTCAGGTTTTCCTTTTCTTCCTTCTTCCTAACGCTTTCCAGTGATTAATCAGGTTCTATCTTCTCATGACAAGTCCAAGAAATTTTGACCTGTCTTTTCTTCTTATAACCAGTTTTCCTTGTTCTGGAACTTTCTGAAAGGCTTCCTCATTTTTTTCTTCCGTCTGTCAAGGGTATCCACTGCATCTTCTCCAAAACTGGACCTTTGTTGCTTTCAACTTCTTTATCATCTCTTCGCTAAGTGTCAAAACTTCACAAGTATGCAGAAATAATGACTCTATAAAGCACTGTAATAATCTCATCCCCACCCTTAAGAGAAGTCTCTTTTTTTGTTATCATCTTCTTGTGCTGCCCCCCCCCCCCAATCCCCATCCCTCTGTTGGAGATATGATTTAAGATTAGGATATGGAAGTGACTAAATGATACAACAGACTGCCCAGAAAAGCCTACGGGAAACTGCACCAGAGCTATCATGTGACTCTGAAGACCCACTAGCGCTGCTGTCCCATTGGCTGTTGTCCTACTACTTACTGCTGCCCTACGGCTAACTGCTGGCCCACCACTTGCTGCCGCCCCATCACTGGGTGCTGCCCCATCACTGGCTGCTGCTCCACAACTGGCTGCTGCCCCACCACTGGCTGCTGCTCCACAACTGGCTGCTGCCCCACCACTGGCTGCCGCCCTATCACTGGCTGCTGCCCCACCACTGACTGCCGTCATATCACTGACCTCTGCCCCACCACTGGCTTCTGCTCTATCTGCCCCACCACCACTGGCTGCTGCCCTCTAGTGGATGAGGCTGCCGGGAACGAATGGTTACTTCTCTACTGATGTCAGCGAAATGGAACAAACTCACCTGCCTGTGACAGGAAACCACCTGTCAACACAAACACAACTTTGTCTGTTACCATGTGAAGGTAAGGGGAGGGGGGGGGCCTAGTATGAGTGTACATCTGTGGTTCCCCCAACTCTTTTTTCTGTGGCCCCTTGCCTCAACATCTCACATCCCTAGAGACCCCCCCCCCCCACACACACACAAAGTTGCTTCTGATGGGGCCCTGCCGTTCACTTTCCCCTCACAGCCCCTCCCCATCTCCTCACCCTCGGAATGTTCCCAATGCTTGCGGGAGAGCGGGGGAACTACGCCCACTCTGGGAACCACTGGTGTAGGAAGATTGATCGACTCGCTTCGTTGTCCAGGTTTGAAGATTGTAGGCAAGTGCTAGATGTAGCGGTGAGCAGGGGTTACAGAAATAACAAAAAAATGTTTAAATGTCACGTCATTTTTTGTAGTAATCACCGGGGTGTTTACTTGTGCTCATGTAGCAAGCTGCCAGCTGGTCCAGATGATGGGGGGGGGGGGGGGAAGGATCTAGATGAGAGAAAAGAAACTAATCCCAGGTATTTTTGTTGTGAAAGAAACCGCAAGAGGACTGAGGGGTACGGAGGGATACAAAGGGGTACAAAGAAGTAGAGGGCCGGTTATGTAGCTAGAATCAGCGAACTACAGACTAAGTGTTCGCTGTTTTGGGCACTTGCTGTGACACAACAGCCCGGCGTATTAGGTTGGGAGCAAAAGGGGGAGGGGGGGGGTCTTCGTGTACATCTTCGTGTTGGAGCTTTCTAAGAAGTCTGCATGTTTATGTTGCTTCCGGGAACAGAAGAAAGATAAAGCAGTTTCCAATCAACACCGTTTATAACTAAGATTGATAACATGATCTATTAAGTTATCTGTCCGTCTACTCTATTTCTGTCCATGACATCATCATCATTATGTGCCCTCTCCTCACAGAAAGTTTGCTGCTATGTCCTCCAACTCGCTCTGTCTTTTATGTCTACAATGAACCCGGCCATGCTCAATCCTGCAATCTAACCACAGTCGACATCTCTTTCTTTCAACTTCTGTCTCTATCAGAGCTTTTATTATCGCATTATGCATCTTGATATGAATCCTGTATCGATCCAGTATTACTATTATGGGTGCGAAACATGGTCACTAACAACAATAGTATTAGAGACAACTGAAATGTGGTTCCCACGAAGAATATTAAGAATATGTTGGACAGTCAAAATAAATAAATAACGCCCAAGAACAGCCAATGAGAAACGAACATTAATGAACACACTACGGGGGAGACAACCTGTGTTCACTGTCCATATAATGAGAAGAAGAGAGAGAAAATATCGTGACAACAGGAAAAATTGGGGGCAGGAAAAGGAGAGGTAGATCAAGAAAGAAACTCTTAGATGGCTTGACAAACCGGCACGAGAGAGCCGCAACAACAGAACTGACGGAAAACCGTGAACAGACATAGTCGCCGATGCCTCTGAGCATGGCACATGATGATGATGATCTTGATATGACCGAAGTTCTAGCGTTCTTTCAGCTCTATGATCTCAGTCTGCCCCCACAAAACTCTGTCTATATCTCGTCTCCTACAATCTTATCTTATATCCTTCCCGTGCCGTTAAACGTCACATAGGGCTCGCAAAGTAGTTGGCCAATTTTTCCTGTCTTCAGCGAGTCTTTCAACCTCATCAAGGGATTTTATGCCTGTTAATTCAAGAACAATGCAGAGATAAGACAGATGACTGAACAACAATCAGTCTCATGGGTGATCAGGAAAAGGAGATGGGCATATGTTGGTCACTTGAAAAGAAATGATCAGAGAATCCCAAAACAAGCTATCAAGTGGAACACAACAGGCCGAAGAAAAAGAGGCAGACCACGTGAAACTCTGAAGAGGTCATTGTTAAGAGAGGCCAAATTAACAGGCATAAAATCCTTTGATGAGGTTGAAAGACTCGCCGAAGACAGGAAAAATTGGGGAACTACTTTGCGAGCCCTATGTGACGTTTAACGGCACGGGAAGGATATAAGACATAAGATAAGAATTTGGCCTCTCTTAACAATGACCTCTTCAGAGTTTCACGTGGTCTGCCTCTTTTTCTTCGGCCTGTTGTGTTCCACTTGATAGCTACAATAACTGGGGTAAAATCGGATAGCAAAACAATTTAAAGAAATACACAGTATCCGCCAGGCCTCACGCCGTTCATCTGCCAGGAAAAAGTGATAAGTCCGGCCTAAGCTACGCTTCCCACAGAAAGCTAAACGCGCCCTTCCATCATCCTCGTTCAGAGCAGTGTGTTGATGTTGTATGACACAGCGCGTGTTTGTGTCACAGTCAACGCTGCGCGTGTGTACACGCCGTCCACCCTCAGGCCGTGTTTGCCTCGTTATCAGCCCCGGTCGTCGAGCCCTACAGCCAAAAAACACGAGGCGGGCTGTACATAATAACAGGGGGAGGGGGGAGAGAGATTGAAATCTGGAGGAGGACTCCTCTCTGGGAAAGTGCTCGGGATTTAGCCGGGCTCGGTCTAGCAGGTGGCACACGCCAGTCACTGCACCAAACACATGCAGGAAATCAAACTAACTACTAAAAGTCCCTGTACTTAACAACGCAACGAGAGTTCACCGACAAAAGTACGGCACACACTGGGGGAGGGGGGGAATTACTTTAACCCTTCTATCCCACTCGAATCCAGAACTAGAGTCGTTTACTAAATAATTATTTTAAACATTTGGTAACATCTGAGCTGTGCAAAAGATGGTCAAACCGACCACATCTCAGTCAGTTTTAATAAACAGTAAGTGTGTCTGGCAGCTAAATAGGGCAGCTGATATCAATGAGAAAAAATTGGAAGAGATGGAGAGTTTTGAATATCTTGGTCATTATTAATAATGGAGATACAATGAGGGATATTAAAAGGTGGACATCTATCGCTCTTCAAAAAAAAAAAAAGCAGAACTAAAGAATCTGTGGAGTGGAACAGACAGAACTACAAAAATAATATTTTTATCTTTCCCATCGCAACATATGCCTGTGAGACCTGGACACTTAACAAAACAGCTGAGAAACACATAAATGCCTTTGAATGTAAATGCTACAGAAGAGTCCATATATCATGGGCACAAAAAGGAACAAACACATCCATACTACAAGAACTTAATGTTGAAGAAGGCTGTCTAGTAAAGAGGATTAAAGAGAGAAAACGTAAATATTTTGGACACAATAAACGTCATGATAATCTAGAGAAGACCGTCTTGGAATGGTACATAATGGGAAAAAGAAAGAGGAAGACCAAGGCGAAGATGGCTGCAAGATATCGTTGATGATCTGCGAATGGACGCATCAGTAGCAGGGCATCTTGCTTACAACCGAGAAGCCTACATGAGAGCTGTTAAGGAGGCAAAGTTCTGCAAGGGATGTGCAAATGACTGACTGAAGTGTGCCTGGTCTGGTTTGCCTGCTACCGTATGAGAGTATGATAATCCTCCTAAAGAAAGAACACGACACTGCAGGCGAGACACCATCCATACCATCATCATCATCATGTGCCGTGCCGACTGGCGTTGGCTATTATGCTTCTCCAGAGTACGCGATCCTTCATGCAGGCCATCAGCTCAGTTGGTGATCTCCTCTCACACCATCCCGTCAGACTGTCCAGTATCATTTCTCTTGGTCTTCCTCTTGATCTTCTTCCTTCTATTTTTCCTGTTGTTATAATATTTTCAATGCCCCCTCTTCTCATTGCATGTCCTATGAAAGTACATTGTCTCTCTCTTATCTTTCTGACAAGGTATTTTGTCTCTCCAGCTCTTCTCATACATTCTTCATTAGTTATTTTTGCTGTCCAGGGAATTCGCAACATTCTTCTAATAAACCACATTTCTGCTGCATCCACACCAGAAGCTGAAAATCGGCACAACAGACCTACGTGTCTGCGGCAAAGAGCAACAGACACCCCACACCACACCCTCCAGACCTGCCAGCTACACAACCCACTCAGACACTGGACCTGGCCGGATCCCCAGGCCCCCTACATGAGAAGCTCCACGGTGTCGCTGAAAACCTGAGACCAACTGCCCGTATCTGTTAAAGCTGGCGTCCATGACCCAAGCACACGACGAAGCAGAAGACAGTAAGCGGGGCCACCAGACACCCTTTCACATTCCACAGTCTTGCTGGTGGCCCTGGAAACTCACAGACTACGGGGGTAAACCTCAAAGAAAGAGATATCCAAATGAGCGGGCCCCTAAAGCAGTTGATGATGGGGCCCTAAGAATGATGGGGCCTCTATGGCAGTTGATGATGGGGCCCCTAAAGCAGTTGATGATGGGGCCCCTAAAGCAGTTGATGATGGGGCCCCTACAGCAGTTGATGCTAAGGTTCTTCAGCTTCCCATCTTCTAGCAGTGTTCGCAACTCTGCCAAATCTTCAGATGTGCGGACCTTGTCCTTGTGGAGCTGACTGGCAGAGTGGAGAATGGGGGCGGAGGGGCGTGCAATATATGAAAGGCATAAAAAACCGACCAAGCAAAAGAGAACCGTCCAAGTAAAGGAGAACCGTCCAAGCAAATGAGAACAGTCCAAGCAAAGGAGAACCGTCCAAGCAAAGGAGAACCGTCCAAGTAAAGGAGAATCGCGTGCCCGCTTTAAAAGCTTGTGTTCACCACGAACAATTCCATTCCATATATTTCTGCTGAATCTGACCCTTCAAACTTGCTTCCTCTCTCTCTCTCTCTCTCTCTCTCTCTCTCTCTCTCTCTCTCTCTCTCTGTTTCTTTCTACCTCAACTCTCTCACAACTGGGGACATTTCTACTGACTCCAGCTCAATTCTCTCACAACTAGGGACATTACTACTGACTCCAGCTCAATTTTCTCACAACTAGGGACATTTCCGCTATCCCCAGCTCAATTCTCTCAGAACTAGGGACATTTCTACTGACTCCAGCTCAACACTCTCACAACTAGGGACATTCCTACTGACTCCAGCTCAATTCTCTCACAACTGGGACATTCCTACTGACTCCAGCTAAAAATAAAACACCTTCTGACCCAGACCCCACAAACCTGATAAACACTTTGTTATAAAATTATCAACTTATTTTCGGCTCCTTATTTTAACCATCCTAGAAGCATTTTATCACAAGGGGGAAGTTGTTAACAATTCTTACTGAAAAACAATTGGAATTCAAGAGTTAGCAGTGAGGACGAACTCATACTGTGTGACAGAGAAGTACTAGGTCTCGATGCATTAAATAAGTGGAACAAGGTGACTTATGGCTGGGACGTGGAGTGGGTGGGAAGATCCAACTCTTTGTGGTGGGTCCATAAGCAAGGATCTTTGGCTAATTCAAAGTGACAAAAAAGACGTGGGCAAGGTTGGCTGTGGTCCACATGGGTCCTGCCTGATCCCACCCCCACCCCCAATCCCCACTCGAAATGTGCTCCAGCATCTCAAGGACATCAGCCCCAATGAGCAGTTTTACAGTCGAATGGAAGACGGAAACAATGACAACACATCTCACTACAGAACTGGCAAGGCCATTTAATCTCCTATTTTTTTTTTACATATATACCAGTATATACGTATCATCATCTGGTGCCGTGCCGACTGGCGTTGGCTATTATGTTTCTCCAGAGTACAGGATACTTCATGCAGGCCATCAGCTCAGTTGATGATCTCTCACACCATCCCGTCAGACTGTCCAGTATCATTTCTCTTGATCTTCTTCCTTCTATTTTTCCTGTTATAATATTTTTAATGCCCCCTCTTCTCATTGCATATCCTATGAAAGTACACTGTCTTTCTCTTTTTTTTTATGACAAGATTTTTTTGTCTCTCCAGCTCTTCTCATACATTCTTCATTAGTTATTTTTGCTGTCCAGGGGATTCGCAACATTCTTCTAATAAACCACATTTCTGCTGCTTCCAATGATTTTTGTGCAGACTTGCCTATTGTCCATGATTCACTTCCATATAACAAGATAGGTTCAATATAGCATTTTAGGACTCGTTTTCTAACATTCATTGATAAGGATGTGTTGGCTAATGTTTCTCATTCTCAATGCAGTCTTTGCTTGGCCTATTCTGTTCCTAATTTCTGTTCTGCATTTCCCATCTGAAGTTATTACTGCTCCAAGCTATTTGAATTTCTGCACCTGCTTTAGAATAGTTCCGTTTAATTTTATACTGCATGCTGGTGGATTCTGTTTCTTAGATATAACCATAGTCTCTGTCTTTCTGATGTTCAAAGTAAGGCCTTTCTGTTCACTTTCTTTGGCGACTTTATCCAAGAGATTTTGCATGTCTTGTTGGTTCTCATCTATCAGTACAGTGTCGTCAGCATACCGAAGGTTGTTAATATTGTATCCTCCAATTTTTATGCCTGGTTATATATCTCTCTCTCTCTCTCTCACTCACACACACACACACACACACACAGAGAGAGGGAGAGAGAGAGAGAGTCATGCCCCGACTTACGGCCGCATCTGGGATCGCGTTATCAGGCCGTAGTTCGACTCGGCCGTTACACGGGAAGGTCAGACAATAAGTACAGGCCACTGCTATAACGTGTTTACTATCAAT
The DNA here is from genome assembly GCA_009760885.1 of Achatina immaculata. Classification (NCBI taxonomy): domain Eukaryota; kingdom Metazoa; phylum Mollusca; class Gastropoda; order Stylommatophora; family Achatinidae; genus Lissachatina; species Lissachatina immaculata. The sequence continues at coordinate 29,657,840 of CM019700.1, forward strand.
TTAAAATACTAAAAGAATGCAAATTAGCACAATTAATTGTGTGGAAATTAATTACAAATCATGAATCATTCATTCATTTGCATGTCCCTTGCGGAACTTTGCCTCCCAAACAGCACTCCTGTAGGCCTCTCGGTTGTGAGCAAGATGGCCTGCTGCTGTTGCATCCATTTCCAGATCGTCAACGATGTCTTGCAGCCATCTTCGTCTTGGTTTTCCTCTTTTTTCTTTTTCCCATTATGTATCCTTCCAATACGGTCTTCTCTAAATTATCATGACGTTTAATCATGAATCACAAACCTCATTAAATAACGAATGTTATAAAAACTTAACCAACGACACACACAAAAATGTACATAATCATTTACTCACTAAATGACGATTTGGTATGTTGGTTCATCTCCCTCTGTTGTCATTTGGCGAGTTTAAAGTGTACGTAGAACAGCACATGTGTGTAACTTAATCACAGAATGAATCAGTCAGTCAGTCAGACAGTCAGTCATCTGCATGTCCACTGCGGAACTTTGCTTCCTTAACAGCTCTCCTGTAGGCCTCTCTGTTGTAAGCAAGATGCCCTGCTGCTGATGAATCCATCCACAGATCAACAACAATGTCTTGCAGCCATCTTCGCCTTGGTCTTCCTCTCTTTCTTTTTCCCATTATATATACCCTTCTAAGACAGTCTTCTCTAAATGCTCATAAATAATTTCATTTGCCACAACCAATACCAGTCCTCCGTAGCTAAATCGCTAAAGACGCACTGTAAAAGTGCAGTGGCAACTGGAAGATCATGGGTTCAATCCCGGGACTAAAAAAAGTAACAACTCACAAGACCTCTGGGAGTCATGACCCAGAGGGGCCCACCCCCCTTAGAGTGTCAGGAGTTTAAAGGGCCGAAACACTTGTCTGAGGGAGGGGGGGGGGTACTTCCTCTGATGATCTGAAGGAGTTGTGTTGTTGTTCCGCTCTCTACAGTAGAGAGTTTCCTGCATATATATCATGCCATTTAACATGTGCAGAACAGTTTTCATTGTTTAATCCTCTTTACTAGCCAACCTTCTTCAATATTAAGCTCTTGTAGTAAGGACATATTTGTTCTTTTTTGTGTCCATAATATATGAAGGACTCCTACAGCATTTACCTTCAAAGGCATTTATGTCCGTCTCAGCTGTTTTGTTAAGTGCCCAGATCTCACAGGTATATGTTGCGAATGGGAAAGATGCATGCCCTTAAAAATCTTATTTTACCGAATGAATCACACCATAATAAAAGTCTTACGAGACCTCAGGGAACAGCCGTAACATGACACAACACTCTATTTTTGTTGTTACTGTAGAAGAGACGATCAGTTTAGCACAAGACAGCCAGTATAGGAAGATGTTTAATGTCTGAACATACACAGCATTGTCACAGTTAATACATGCCAACTACAACTCAATTCATAGTAGGAGATATGCGGTATGTAATAAATGATGTAATGTGACAACAAAATCATCATCATCATCATGTGTCATGCCTGTTTACGTTGACGACCATGTCTCTCCACAGTTTCTGATCTCTCATGACAATCATCAGTTCTGTTGCTGTGCACTTCTCCCATGCCATTTTGTCAAGCCATCTAAGATTTTCTCCCTTGGTCTACCTCTCCCTGTCCAGCCTCCAATTTTCCCTGTTGTCATGATAGCTTCTATCCCTCCTCTTCTCGTTATGTGACCAATAAATCTTGATTGTCTCCCTCGTCGTGTGTTTATTAATGCTCGTTTCTCATTGGCTTTTCTAAGGCATGCTTATTTCAGCTGTCAGTGGTATTCTTAACATTCTTCGTAGGAACCACATTTCAGCTGCCTCTAATGCTCTTGTTGTTGTTGTTTTTTTTTGTTAGTGACCATGATTCGCTTCCATACAGTAATACTGGCTCGATGTAGCATTTCAAGACTCTTTTCCTAGTTATCTACCGACAAAAATAAACAACAAAATAGCCATAATAAACAAAAAAGGTTTCGTGCAGTAGAGACAAACAGAAAGTAAATCAATTTCATACATTAGACATAACGCAGCGTCAACGATTTATAACTGAAGAAATAACAGGAAAAAAGTCACATATTAAAGACAAGAAGGCCCTCGTTTCGAATCCTTTAACATCCTTTAACTCAAACCTGTTTCATTATTTACTTGCTTGTAATTATATGCCTCCATAAAATAACCAGCACTCTCTCAACCCATGACTCGCCAGTCATCAAATACTAAAAAGACATAGTTCAAAAAGCAACTTGTTAGATATTGTTAGAAATTATTTTAATGTTTGTTAAAAAAAACATATGTTAGAAGATCTGTATTTACAATGTACTTTTGTTTATGTACATGTCTGCGCGTGTATGTGTGCGTGAGTGCTATTTTATTAGGTTAATTACTTCTTCTCTTTTACTTTGAATGTAGTAGTTAAATCTTACACTCTTTTGATATGTTTTTCCCTAATTTAATTTGTATATTTGTACTAAATCAAGTGTGTGGGAAGAATGAAAGATGGAGTGATGAAGGGAAGAATGAAAGATGGAGTGATGAAGGGCAGAATGTAAGACGGGCATGCAAGCCCAATTCTTTACCCTTTAAAAATAAAGATCATTCATTCATTCATTCATATTCCATATTGGGGTGAAAGTTTTATCCAGAACGGATCAGGGCTAGGGAAGACCATAAAGTGGATTTCTGGGAAAGCAAAGAGCATAAGAACAGGATGCTGGGCTGGAAAACCTCGCGCTTACACATGCGAAGGCATTAACACTTCAGACCCCCCTCCCCCCACCTTTTACAGCATACAAACTCCCAGGAAACATATTTATTTATGTTAAAGGCAACGATAAATGAAAGAATTTCACACGTTAACGAAATAATCATAAAAATAATAATTATTCGTAAGAGGAACAGACAAAGTATAGACTGTCCTCTACTGGTAACATTTTGATAAACCCATCGTATACAGCCAGACATCTGCATGTCCCTTGCGGAACTTTGCCTCCCTAACAGCTCTCCTGTAGTCCTCTCGGTTGTAAGCAAGATGCCATGTATACAGAAAGATAAAGGTAAAATTCCCGTTTCCATAAGACATCAATGACGAGGTGTTTGGGCCGTATTTCCAAGAGCTTCGGCACATGAAAGTCTGATGTGGTCAGTATCAAGCTTGCCAGGTTTACCTTCCCAGATTTCTCCGCTACTCATTTTTCGTGCCTTTTTGGCGTGTACCAGAAAAAAAAAATCTCAACTGCTGGGACTTTAGTATACGGAAAACAATCGTTGATTCTAAAACGATTACACAAAAAAAAAACCAATCGTTAATTCTAAAACAGCAGAGAACAGCCGTTAATTATAAAACAGCAGAGAACAATCATTAAATCTAAAACAACAGAGAACAATCATTAATTCTAAAACAACAGAGAACAATCGTTAATTCTAAAACAACAGAGAACAATCGTTAATTCTAAAACAGAGAACAATCGTTAATTCTAAAACAACAGAAAAAAATCATTAATTCTAAAACAACAGAGAACAATCGTTAATTCTAAAACAATAGAGAAAAATCATTAATTCTAAAACAATAGAGAACAATCGTTAATTCTAAAACAATAACGATGGTAATGTGCACCAGCATATATGAGTGACTAGTCTCTCATGGAGATGGTCAAGGGTTTGAATCCAGAATGTATAAAACAGGAAAAAGTAGGAGTTTGAATCCGGCCGGAGGCACCCCACCCAGGCTCTAGAAATGGGTACCTGACTTTTTCTGGAGTTGGGGAAGGAAAGGCAGTTTAATGCTGAAACACACTGTACTTTTAATAGATAATATATAATAATTTAAAACTGCCTTCATAGTAACAGATATATGAGTTATAAAACAAACCAATCGTAAGACCAGATTATCGTAAATCAAATGAACATAAAAGTGAAAAATCATCTGTATATAATTTCATATATTAAATGTTAAAAAGGAAAAGAAACTAATTGTTTCATAAAGTGAATAACTAAACGTTTGAAATTTATATATAAAATATAAAAGGCAGGAAAATAAAACAATATTCAAATTTAGAGATAGAGAGAGAGAGAGAAAAAGAGAACAAACTTTATTTTCAAAGGGTTAAGAACTGGGCACGCAGGCCTGTCTAACATTATACCCTTCATCATACAGCTTTCACTCAGTCACAGTCATTCAGCATTTGTTACTGAACATAACATGCATGAAAAAGCAAAAAAATGAATAAGTAAATAATTAATAAACCCTTTCTTTCCATACACTCCATATTCTGCTTTATGTAACTACATGAAGTAAATTTAATTAGTTTCTCACACTCACTGCAAACTAACAAATTTATAGAACAGCTGTATAATAAATACAACAATCAAGCCATAGGTTAGATTAAACTAATTTAAACTTTGACAGTACATACATCTTTTCATGAAGCAAATATGTACAGATGCATATATTTATACACATACATCTACCACAGATATACAAAGACACCCACACATGTACAAACATATATATATATATATACACACACACATTCCAATATATATGTATACACATTCACATATATACATATATGAGTATATGCACACACATATACATACCTACACCTATTCATACATGCTTATAAAGTATGCACAAACACAAATACATATTAGAGAGGCATATAGTCCATCTCAAACAGATATTGACAAAGTCTGAAGTTATAAGAATGAATATTACTTCTAGGTTTTACATGAGCTGGTAGGGTATTCCAAAGGTGGGCAGCTGAGTAAGAGAAGCTTTTTTTTAAAACATATCAAACCTTGGTTTTGGGAGAATACAACTGCTTAAGCGTTGACTATGTTTTGGGTTGGATTTGAATAATGACCACAAATAAGGTGGAGCACTGTGTGATAGAATTTTATGAATTAACTTGGCCTTGTTGAATAGAAATCTCTTCCTCTACAGAGAATGTCAAGATGTTTGCCCTTATTTATATGTGCTACATATTTGTTGTCTATAAGCTTTACTGCTCATTTTTGGAGAGAGTAAAGTCTTTTCATGTTTAATATGGAGAAACCATCCAAGACTGTGAAACAGTAGTCCAGGTGTGTTTGTATTTGTGATATGCAGTATATTTTCACAGTATCTGTATCAAGAAAGCATTTAAATCTGGCAGACTGGTAAACTTTTTGTGTGATGAGTTTGGTTAGATTGTCTACATGACGATTCCAGCTGAGGTGATGGTCAGTCATGAGACCTAGAGTTTTACGTTCACTAACATTCTCTATCTGTGAAGTTCCAGCACAGAGCTGTAGTGGTGTTGTTGGTGAATTTGTTAATTTCTGTCTTGTAATGAGCATGGATTTTGTTTGCTGGTGTTTATGAGCATTCTGTTGTTGTTGCTCCAGTTACTTAGATTGTTTATTTCAAATTGAAGAGCTGGCTCAAGATTAATACAATCATTGTCACTAGTGTGAAAATCATCAGCAAAAAAAGATCAGAAGATTAATACAATCATTATCACTAGTGAAAACTGTGCATTCATCAGCAAAAAAGATCACAAGATTAATACAGTCATTGTCACTAGTGAAAACTGTGCAGTCATCAGTAAAAAAGATCATAAGATTAATACAGTCATTGTCACTAGTGAAAACTGTGCAGTCATCAGTAAAAAAGCTCATAAGATTAATACAGTCATTGTCACTAGTGAAAACTGTGCAGTCATCAGTAAAAAAGATCATAGGATTAATACAGTCATTATCACCAGTGCAAATTGTGCAGTCATCAGCAAAAAGACCAGAAGATGATTTTTTTGGAGATGAAGTGAAAAATCATTGGTGTAGATGGTAAAAAGCAGATGACCAAGAATAGACCCCTGTGGAATACCATTATCAACCACAGATGAACTTGACTTCAAGTTTTTGAGGCAAACTACCTGCTGTCTGAAACAATAAACCGCACCAAATGAATCCCATACACAGCTCCTAACAAACTCATAAACGAAATCTGCATGAGCGGTGGATGAGCAGGAGAGCCCTAAACACTCCCCCAGGCATCTCACTCCACTCACACTTCATATAAAACAGTAACAATAGGAAAAAGTCATCAGGAAGGCCATGACCTCTGCAAATCAATACCACAGTCTTCTCCAGAAACCTCACCCACAAGCAAGCGCCAAAGAATGAATCATCAACAATATGAATTCCTTGCCAAAAATCATCGAAAAATTCTGAAAATGTTGGATTTAACCATCAAATTATTTTTTTTGTACTGGCACCAAATCAGCCAGACTGGTTCACGCTTACTCTTCAGAAAAACACTTATCAAGTCTCTACTGATCTTTTAAAATGTCAATATAACACTGACACTACAACAGAAAGCAAGATAAGTGTTAATATATGGAATCTAATAAGAAGATTGTTAATAAAAACAAGTAACCTTTTAAACTGTAACGAAAAAAAAAAACAAACAATATAACAATGTACTGATTTAGCTTTAGCTTTCTTAAGAAAGAAAGAAAGAAAAAAAGAAAGAAAGAAAGAAAGAACAAGTTACAAAAACTTAACTTAGCAAAGGACTGTTCATTCCAAAAAAAAACATGACATTAGTTGAACATTCACCACACAATCAGTTGTGTATCTTACAACTAATTATCATAGGGCCCTGTTTCTGGGACAAAAATGTTCTGACCTTTAGTAACGCATCAGGTACTTGATGCCTGAATTGGCTAGATGCATCCCAGACACCCCCAGCTGTAAAAATGGGTACCTGGCCCTTTCTGGAGCTAGGGAATAGGGACAGAATGGCAGCTAGGACATGATGTTGACCACATCACCCTCAAGTGTGCTGAAAGAAAAATATGGGCAATAACATCACATCCCACCCCAGCTTCCTCTACAGCATGGCATAGCTACAGTTTTTTTTTTTTTAATATTAATCTCAATACAGGGAGGCCAAGACCATCATACAAAGCTGCTACAACCAACTGTAGGCCAAGAGGCTGGGCGCAGGCAGCGAACCAGATCCAATCCACCAGTTATAAAGGAAGCAACAAACAGTCCTAATCTGACTAAGAACTGGCAACCGTAGGCTGCTGGGCTATCTCTACCGACTCAAGAACATGTTCTCCAAGAGTGCCCAACATTTATATATTTATGCAACCACACATGGTCACAGGGCTCGGACATGGTCACAGAGCTCAGACATGGCCACAGGGCTTAGACATGGTCACAGAGCTTAGACATGGTCACAGGGCTCAGACATGGCCACAGGGCTTAGACATGGCCACAGGGCTTAGACATGGCCACAGGGCTTAGACATGGCCACAGGGCTTAGACATGGTCACAGAGCTTAGACATGGTCACAGGGCTCGGACATGGCCACAGGGCTTAGACATGGTCACAGAGCTTAGACATGGTCACAGGGCTTAGACATGGCCACAGGGCTTAGACATGGTCACAGGGCTTAGACATGGTCACAGGGCTTAGACATGGCCACAGGGCTTAGACATGGTCACAGAGCTTAGACATGGTCACAGGGCTCAGACATGGCCACAGGGCTTAGACATGGCCACAGGGCTTAGACATGGTCACAGGGCTTAGACATGGTCACAGAGCTTAGACATGGCCACAGGGCTTAGACATGGCCACAGGGCTTAGACATGGTCACAGAGCTTAGACATGGTCACAGAGCTTAGACATGGTCACAGGGCTCAGACATGGCCACAGGGCTCAGACATGGCCACAGGGCTTAGACATGGTCACAGGGCTCAGACATGGTCACAGGGCTCAGACATGGTCACAGAGCTTAGACATGGTCACAGAGCTCAGACATGGTCACAGGGCTCAGACATGGTCACAGAGCTGAGACATGGTCACAGGGCTCAGACATGGTCACAGGGCTCAGACATGGCCACAGGGCTCGGACATGGCCACAGGGCTCGGACATGGCCACAGGGCTCAGACATGGTCACAGAGCTCGGACATGGCCACAGGGCTCAGACATGGCCACAGGGCTCAGACATGGTCACAGAGCTTAGACATGGTCACAGAGCTCAGACATGGCCACAGAGCTTAGACATGGTCACAGAGCTCAGACATGGCCACAGAGCTTAGACATGGCCACAGGGCTCAGACATGGCCACAGGGCTCAGACATGGCCACAGGGCTCAGACATGGTCACAGAGCTTAGACATGGTCACAGGGCTCAGACATGGTCACAGGGCTCGGACATGGTCACAGGGCTCAGACATGGTCACAGAGCTTAGACATGGTCACAGGGCTCAGACATGGTCACAGGGCTCGGACATGGTCACAGGGCTCGGACATGGTCACAGGGCTCGGACATGGTCACAGGGCTCGGACATGGTCACAGGGCTCAGACCTAAGGCAGAAGCTGTGAGGCTGCCAGGAGGACCTGGAGAAGACGCTGTGGACTTCATCCTGGTGACCGGACTTCTGACTTAGCATGATCAAGAACTTGAATGCCGAAGAAGAAGAAGAAGAAGAAGAATCTCAACAGACAAGAAAAATTAGTGTGCTAAAATGATTTGTTAAAACTTTCATTTCTAAATAAACCTTACAGTAAAATGAGATTTGTAAAATGCTACTTTACTGTATGGAGCAGAAACATGGGCTCTGAGCACAAAGATGGAGAGCAAGATTAACGCAGCAGAAATGTGGTTCTACAGAAAACTAGGTCATATAACATGGAGAATGAAAAGAACAAATGCACAAGTTTTACAGCAGCTCCAAGTGCAGTGTGAACTTCTCAGAGAAATAAGGATAAAGAAAACAAAATACTCTGGTCACATCAAATGACATAACAACATATTGAAGACCATACTATAAGGGATATGGTGTTAGTGTCCATACTTTCCTTGACCTGTCAGCACACTAGAGGGTGATGTGGTCAAGCATCATGCCTGGCCACTTTTCCTTCCCCAACTCCAAAAGTCAGGTATCCATTTTTGCAGCTGGGTGACTGGGGCACCTCCAGTCTTGATTCAAACCCCCACCTTTGCCATGGGAGCCTAGTGCACTAACCACTTTGTCACTCAGACACCCATACTAGAAGGAAAGGTGGAGGGGAAAAAAAAGTAAGAGGAAGACAGAGATGCAGATGGGAAGATAACATACAAGAATGGACAGGACACGGCCCGGCTGAGAGTACCACCAAGGCAAGGGAGCGAGGAAACTGGAGATTCATTAATGCCAAACTTCATTCTGAAGAAGGCACTTGATGATGATGATGATAAATTAATTATTAATGTGTTATGTATCAAATTATCAGTTATATTTGTTACACAAACTCAACTTATTATTTGTATAACATTACGAGACTTATATTTGTTACACAAACCTAGTTATCCTTAATACTTGCAGTTGTACTAACTCCCTGTAACTGCGAGTTGTTGTTCTTTGCAGTCGATGCTGTAGAGATGTTGAGGGACAGCATGGTATCAGTGTGAGAGAGTGGGTTATGGCAGCTACTTTTTCAGTCTCGGAGTACAGCTAAAAAGCAGGGGGTGTGCAGGTGCTTCTTTAGCAGACTCCACCACCATGGGGACTATGGCGGTCCCTGCCCCCATTAGCCAGGGGGTAGCATGGAGAGGTGGGACAGGGTCTTAGTCAGCTGTGGTTCGCTAACCCTGATGCTGACATATCAGATATGGGTTGTTGATTGCCTCATTGGACAAGTGTCTTCATCCCCATTATCCTTAATAAATTAATGAACCTTAATGTCTGTGCAGTCAAAACAGAAGAAGGGATGAGCGAATAGTTCCAGATTGTGAAACAGGCATGAAACAAGGATGTATACTATCTCCTTTGCTTTTTGGAATTGCAATAGACTTCATAACGAAAAAATGCTGCACAGGTAACACAGGTATTGACTGGGTACATGCAAGACAAAACAGATACTCTGTCTTCACTGGCTAGCAAAAAAGGACTTGAAATTAACAAGGACAAAACAAAAATAATGAAACTTCCCATTAATCAAAATGGAAAAATACACATAGAAAGGACAGCTGTTTAAGTAGTCAACCAATTTGCATACCTTGGCAGCTACATAGACCAGGATGGTGACACCAGAAAGGAAGTCAGAATTAGAATTGCAAAAGCAGCATCAATCTTCAAGAACCTTGAGAACATATGGCATTCAAAAGTTATAAGCACAAAAACCAAGTTAAGACTATTCTATTCAAATGTAATATCCACCCTCATTTATGCATGTGAAAGTTGGAAAACAACTAAAGAAATAGAAAAGAAATTAGACTCTTTTGAAAACAAATGCCTAAGGAAAATACTTGGCATCAAGTGGAATGAATTCAAGAACAATGCAGAGATAAGACAGATGAGCAAACAACAACCAGACTCATGGGTGATCAGGAAAAGAAGATGGGCATATGTTTGTCATGTGATGAGAAGAAACTATCAGAGAATTCCAAAACAAGCTATCAAGTGGATCACAACAGCCCAAAGAAAATGAGGCAGACCACAGAAAACTCTAAAGAGGACATTGTTAAGAGAGGCCAAATTAACAGGCATAAAATCCCTTGATGAGGGTGAAAAGCTCACTGAAAACATGAAAAACTGGCAAACCGCCTTGCGAGCCCTATGTGATGTTTAACGGCACAAGAAGGATATAAGATATATAAGAATGAAAGGAAACATCCCATAATTCTTTTAAAATGTTATATTTTGATGCCTACACATCACGGCTATTACAGAAAAATTTATGAGTCCATATTGGCTGTATCCGTTGCTTTATATTGTGTTTTATTCTTCATCTGACTTTAACGTCTCTCATAAAACTGTCCTGGTAATTCCATATGCTGTTACTACATATCAGCAGTTATACAACAGTCACTGCTACACCTATGTGTCAATATCCATGGAAACGGGCCCATTAATCTCATTAGTCTGTCACAAAGAAACCTTTTAACTCTTGTACAGGTCGTTTACAGAAAATGTGCCATTATAAACCTATTACAGAAAAAGATGTATACCCTCAGACTCCAAGAGTGTCACAAAGATATATGTGGACCTTTTTTATCCATGACCTTGTCACAAAGGTTTCTGTGGACCTTTTTACCCATGACCTTGTCACAAAGAAATCTGTGGGGCTTTATTACCCATGAGCTTTGTCACAAGAAATCTCTGGACCTTTATCTTCCATGAGCTTGCTATAAAAAAATCTGTGGACCTTTACTACCCACGAGCCTATTACAAAGAAATCTGGACTTTTATTACCCATAAGCTTATTACAAAGAATTCTATAAACCTCATTTCCCTATGAGTTTGTCGCAGAGAATTCTATAAACCTCATTTTCCCCCATGAGCTTGTCACAAAGAAATATATGAACCTACATCCCCCATGAGCTTGTCACAAAGAAATATATGAGCCTATAACCCCCATGAGCTTGTCACAAAGAAATATATGAACCTACATCCCCCCCATGAGCTTGTCACAAAGAAATCTATGAACCTACATCCCCCATAAGCTTGTCACAAAGAAATCTATGAACCTACATTCCCCATGAGCTTGTCACAAAGAAATCTGGAACCCATATGAATCCACAATTCCCAAAAGCCTGCCATGAAATATACTATGGCTCTACACCTACTTTCAGCCCTGTTACTGAGAAATCTACACACCCAGATCCCTCCCAGATCATATCATGAGGAAATTTATTGACTTCCCCACTCCATGAGTCTCTCACTGAAAAATGTAGAAGCCTATATCCTCCTTCATGTCACATGAAAGTCAGAAAAAAAAAACAATACTTACTGTGACGACAAGATTCCGATTGTCACTCTGGGAATTGTTACTCTCCCTGCTGCTTCTGGTCTGCTTGGCTGCCTTCTTGGCCTTGCTCTCTATCCAGCGCTGCCGCAGCAGCTGTATGTCCTGCTTCTGCTGCTCGTAGATGCTGGGCCTGGCCCCCAGGTAGCGGCCTGTGACCTCTGAGTGGTGGTGGCGATAGTTCTCTAGTCTTCTACGGAGTTTGTCAACCACGTCTTTCTTTCTCGGGGCAAAGAAATCCCCCATGCTCGGCGTGGGGCAGTTGTGGTGCTGGTGGTGCTTCTGCTGTGGAGGACGACGGGCGACTCTGTGGGTGCCAGGTCGAAGCTACTTTTGTACCTCCCAACTTGCGGATGATGCTGTGGCTACGAAGTATATATATCAAGGATGACAGATACTGCCGTTTCGGGCGACGAGAGGTGCTGAAATTCACAAATAAAGAAGTTCACTCGGGCTCAGATACGAAACCGTGAGGTTGTACAATCCACGAAAGAAAACTGCCCTCCCGAAGCTACTGAACATAATATCCACTTGTACCAACAACGCGTCAGTCCGGTATATGAAACGTAATGTGTGGTCATTATAGAATATAACACAATATATAACAAAGACTTCTACCTTATGTGACCCTGTTGTAAATCACCATAATGCCATAAAGTTGTAGGCATATATTAGCCACCTTCCCAACAGCCAGACAACACACGCATAATGAAAATACAGCGAAAGCCACCGGGACTAACTCAAAGTGGCCAACATCATCTTCTTCAAACCTCGAACAATCCTCCCACAAGTGGCTACCTTGTGTGAATCGCCACCATTAGCCCGGTATAACCAAACTCCTTGGAAGAAGTTGTTGCTCCTTGTTAAGTGGTAACCAAAGATTTAAGTACAGCAAATAAACACCAACAGCGCGGCAGCAATCTGCTGAAACAATGAGTTTTTTAAACGTGTTTATTGCAGGCTGTATTTATCTTTAACCTTCCATGCTGGATACAGAGAATAAGGAAGATCCCTTATACATAGCAACGAAAAACTAAATCAACAGCAGCAGCAGCAGTTAATGGCCTGGGTGATGCGACACGCTTAAGACACTACACACGGCCGATCCATCCATACAGCGAGTCAAACAAGCTGGTGTGTTGGAGAACCTGGGATAGCCCCACAACTAGAAGCCCGACCTCGCACTTCGCACTAACATGGCTGAAAGTACGTCTCCCCTCTCGCTTTTCGCCTTCGGTTCTGCTAAGCCGTGTTTCCTCCCCTGTTCTACACGCTGGACTCGACCACCCTCGTAAAAAACAACCCGTTGCGGATTATTCCATTGATCAAGCTTGAGGGGTGCCACCTCTCTTAGATCCCTTGTCTTGATTATATCCCCCCGCCCCCCTTTATAGTCGTGCAGAATATTTCAGAATAGAGATCAGCGAGAGAGATATCAGTCCTGCGTTTATCTCTTACCTTTTTTTTCCCCCAACACTCATCATCTTTATCATTTATCATCTTTATTCTTTTCACCCTTCCTGTTAAAACATGAAACAAGTGTAGTGTCGGCTACAGTGATTCGCGGTTTCAACCAGAACCAGTGGTTGGTGTCAGACAGTATCTCCTTACAGCTGGTACACTTCTCCACCACCATCCCCATCTTCCCAACCAGGGTTGCTAGTTTAGATTTTGTTTTTCTTTTAACCTAGATCTAGGTAGTTTTGGTTCTGGTTAGATCATGAAAATAGCCATTCTAGATATTAGCTATAAATCTAAATACGTTAAAATTAAATCTAGATAATTATTAAATCTTCCATAATCAGCCCTTTCTCAGCATATGACATCCATGTTTCAGTGTTTAAAGTTCTGCAGATTGCCAACACTTGTCTGTAACGCAGGAAGTTTGCTGTCTTAAATTAGATAACAGGTAAAAACTAATTAGGTCACTAAGGAACTGTCTCGCCCTGGATTGACAGTCAAAGCATCAGATCAGTGAGATATGTTATTATATAATTAAGGGAGAGAAAGGACCACAAATTAAGGATCAGACGGTTATGGGAGGAATGCCATCTCTGCTAGCGAGGGCACCTTTGTTTTGATTTATAATTAAACCACCAGACTTTCAGGACACGCTGAGTTTTAGTTGGGTCCGTTCTGTTATATGTACACAAGTCTCTGTCTTAACTTTCCATCGTCTAGTTAGTATTTTGGAGAATGAATCAGCGAAGTAGAGCCACAGAATTATTCTAGTTAGGATAACCCAAACATTCTGGAAACTTCGTTCAACAGTTCCATTAGTCTCGGCGCAAACTGTGTTTACGTGTGTGAATATATTTAATGGAATTCTTTACATCTCTCTGAAAATGCCAAAATTCAAAGAAATACAAATAAAAATTTAGGAAACGAATGATTAAAATATGAACTTGTTTGCGAAATGGATAATGATGGTCGTTGTAACACACGATAAAAAGCGTATAATACTATACACACAGCACTGCTTTATTGACGATCTTTGATACAAAAGCTAATTGCAAATTTTGCAAGTTTTGACTTTGAAGCAAAACACCAAGATTTGAAAATGTATGGAAAATCTAAGAAAACACACAAATGCAGTGCCCTTTGAAACTCCAGCGCCATTGACTTTTATACGTGCTTATGCTTATAATGAATCTCTAATCTTGAGGGTTTAGTCGCCATGTTTATGAGTCGCATTGTGGTAGTGTAAACTGTGACCATTTTGTTTATCCGTGCAAGGCCAACATCGCTGACAGTTCAAGTGCTGCAAAACGAAGATGGAACTTCTTCATGCTATTATAGTGGTCAATTTCAGTCTTATCAAGACATTATTTTGGCACTTACCAACCTCCCCCATGAAGTGTCAAAAGCTGTAGGAACAATTTAACATTGGCAGCATATCAGAAAAAAAAATTCTGCAAGAGGCGGAGCTTTTATATCATCTTGCCAAGCGAATCCTTCACAAGATGAAGGTGATGATGACAATCATCATTTTTGTGTGACAGCGTCAAGGTATTTATTAACATTAACTACGCATTAACATTAATAACACATCGGCATCACTTTCAGTAACATTTCTCAGATTAATTTTCACTTATACATTATTTCAACAGGCAAAATATTTGTTTTTGGATAAATACTTTTTTTAATCTAGATAATTCTAGATGTATTCTGAGGCAACTAGATATTTTTGTGTTGGCAACCCTGTCCCAAACACAAAATGAAAGTACGGTCGAGGAGAGAGCGAAGGACAACTCGGGGAGAAAAGTGACTCGAGCGCTAGGGAAACTGGTTTAGCGATGCCCCAGTTCTGGGATGTCAGTAGGCGAATGTTAAAACTGTCGGAAACGAGAAGGGAGGGGCTAGTCAAAGCGGGCATCAGTTACGAGCGACAACAGTGGGGGCTCGACGCCCGAATACTTGTTTCACTTCTTGTGGTTAAATGTCTTGTGTTTGTGGGTAGATTTTGTAGCTTTAGCTTCTCTGTGTTTGTTGTTGCTTCGGTGTGTTTTTGGGTAGATTTTGTAGCTTTAGCTTCTCTGTGTTTATTGTTGCTTAAATATGTTTTTGGGTAGATTTTGTAGTTTTAGCTTCTCTGTGTTTATTGTTGCTTCAGTGTGTGTTTTTTTTTTTTTGGTAGATTTTGTAGTTTTAGCTTCTCTGTGTTTATTGTTGCTTCGGTGTGTTTTTGGGTAGATTTTGTAGTTTTAGCTTCTCTGTGTTTATTGTTGCTTCGGTGTGTTTTTGGGTAGATTTTGTAGCTTTAGCTTCTCTGTGTTTATTGTTGCTTAAATATGTTTTTGGGTAGATTTTGTAGTTTTAGCTTCTCTGTGTTTATTGTTGCTTCAATGTGTTTTTGGGTAGATTTTGTAGTTTTAGCTTCTCTGTGTTTATTGTTGCTTCAATGTGTTTTTGGGTACGTTTTGTAACGTTAGCTTCTCTGTTGCTGTTTGGGTTTCTTGGTATATTTCCAGAAGATAGTTTACCATTGCTTTCCTTCCGGGCAGTGACTGTACTAGCCATTGATCGTAGCCATTGTCCCTACATCGAGATCATCTGCCTACCATCATAGAATGGTGACCATAACCAACATTATCTGTCGGCTGCTCTCCCATTCCATCCACCACCTGCTCCCATGGCTTCACGTCACCCTGATCGGGGGGCTATACCGGTACTCCACCTTGCCCAAGAGTGACTGACGGAGCTAAGAAGGCGCCTTATTTCTCCTTTGAAAGGGAAAACCTCTACCCCGCTAACCGAGGATTAAAGAAAGAAAACTTAAATATTTTGGACACAATAAACGTCATGATAATCTAGAGAAGACCGTCTTGGAACGGTACATAATGGGAAAAAGAAAGAGAGGAAGACCAAAGCAAAGATGGCTGCAAGACATCGTTGATGATCTGCAGATGGATGCATCAGCAGCAGGCCATCTTGCTCACAACCGAGAGTCCTACAGGAGTGCTGTTACGGAGGCAAAGTTCCGCAAGGGACATGCAAATAAATGAATTAAGCTTCGCCGTGTTTATTGTTGCTTCAATGTGTTTTTGGGTAGATATTGTAGCTTTAGCTTCTCTGTGTTGGGGTAGGCGTCGTGGTTAGTGTTTCTAACCCCCTGTAGATAATGGGGACAAAAACCCCTCATGTAGATAATGGGGACAAAGACCCCATGTAGATAATGGGGACGAATACTCCCATGTATACTATGAGGACAAAGACCCCCATGTAGATAATGGGGACGAATACTCCCATGTAGATAATGGGGACAAAGACCCCCCCATGTAGATAATGGGGATGAATACTCCCATGTAGATAATGGGGACAAAAACCCCCATGTAGATAATGGGGACAAAAAACGCCACGTAGATAATGGGGACAAAGACCCCCATATAGATAATGGGGACAAAGACCCTCTATGCAATTAATGAAGACAAAGTTCCCCCATGTAATTAATGGGGACAAAGACCCCTTCTATGTAATTAACGGGGACAAATACCCCCTCTATGTAAGTAATGGGGACAAATACCCCCTCTATTTAATTAATGGGGACAAAGACCCTCCTATGTAATTAATGGGAACAAAGACCCCTATGTAATTAATGGGGACAAAGACCCTCTATGTAATTAATTGGGAAAAGACCCCTCTATGTAATTAATTGGACAAACCCCTCATATGTAATTAATGGAGACAGAGACCCCCATGTAATTAATGGGGACAAAGACCCCCATGTAATTAATGGGGATAAAGACCCCCTATTTAATTAATGGAGACAAAGACCCCCTATGTAATTAATGGGGACAACCCCCCCCCCCCATGTAAATAGCAGGAACGTAATGGCGGCTATTTTTTTTCAGTCCTAGAGTGCAGCTAAAAAGTAGGGGGTGTGCAGTACTTCTTTATCAGACTCCACCACCACGGAGAATAATGCGATCCCTGCCCCGGTAGCCAGACTAGGCCTGTTACTGGGGAGGGGGGGGCAGGGAAATGCCAACGGAGAGGTGGGATAGGGTCTTGGTCAGCTATGGTTCGCTGACCGCCAAAACATATCCACACCCACAAGAAGAAGGATACTGATCAGGAAAACTGCTATGTATGTTTTTATGGTTCGTTTTCAAAATGTGAGCTAACTAACGAATTATTATTCTGTGAAGAAAAACGGATTCAACAGCTTATAGCATATCAATCATTTGATGTATTTTCCATGACACTAAAGCAAGACGGCATCCATCTTTGTAGCGTGTTTGAAATATTTAGCATTTCTGGCGGCAGTTGGTTGGAGGTGGTTTTGACAAGTCCAGACTATAAATCTCATGCGCCGTATGCCCTTGTTAGAGTTGTCACTGCCTGTTTTTATGTCCTAACATGTTCGTTAATTACAGCAGAACAACTGAAAAGCTAAGACTTAGAAGCTTATATGGAGGCATCATCGTCATCATCATCTTCATCATCATCATCATCACCTTTTAAACTTTAGAAACGTATATTCGATTTTCTGCCATTGCAGTCGGGATAAACATGAAGCATGTGCTACCCAGGACCTGGGTACATGCCTGGGAATAGGACAACCGCACCCTACCATGCATGATCGTAAAAGGCGACTAAGGAGGGTTCGGCATAGGGCCAGCAACCCTATCTGGTAAAAAACAAACAACCCATCAGACTGCTACAGAAACAGAGACACCACAGGGGAATAGAAGTAAGGGTAGAGCAAAGTCTGCACAAAAATCATTGGAAGCAGCAGAAATGTGGTTTATTAGAAGAATGTTGCGAATCCCCTGGACAGCAAAAATAACTAATGAAGAATGTATGAGAAGAGCTGGAGAGACAAAAACTCTTGTCAAAAAGATAAGAGAGAGACAATGTACTTTCATAGGACATGCAATGAGAAGAGGGGGCATTGAAAATATAACAACAGGAAAAATAGAAGGAAGAAGATCAAGAGGAAGACCAAGAGAAATGATACTGGACAGTCTGACGGGATGGTGTGAGAGGAGATCACCAACTGAGCTGATGGCCTGCATGAAGGATCGGATACTCTGGAGAAGCATAATAGCCAACGCCAGTCGGCAAGGCACATGATGATGATGATGTAGAGCAAAGTAGACATGGAGAAGAATAACAGAGAGGATGTTGAGCAATAGAGTGCTCATTTTGGCAAGAAGTCAAAGGACAGGCGTTTTGTGGAAAAGTTTTGCGGAAGCCCCATGTGCCTTGGGCACTTAAGGTTCACAGAGAGATAATGAATGAATGAATGAATAATCTTTATTTTTAAAGGGTAAAGAATTGGGCACGCAGGCAGAGTGAGAGAGAGAGAGAGAGAGAGAGAGAGAGAGAGAGAGAGATGTGGAGACATTTCTTATCCGGTGTGGGTCACTGTGGTTAGTTGGAGTGGGCCTATACGTGAACGGGCGGGGTTTGGTTCTCGTAACGTGGCCGGTTATGAAGGTCAAACTCACGGTCTGTTGGCAGTTCTCGGGTGGGTAAGAGTGTGCTTGTGAACACGTGACAGGTGTAAAAAAAAAAAACGGGTGGTATATTAGGAAGTTTCTGGGTCAGTTTTAGTCTTGTCCAGGTGTATGGCCGCCAGCAGGTTTGTATCCTGGGGTAGCCATTGTTCTGTCTTACCTTTCGGTGATAAACCAAGGTTGTAAGTATGACTGTCTTGTCATCAACGATCAGCGATGACCTCAGGGTGCTGTTCGAGCCGCCTTGTTTACGTAATGTCCGTGGATGTCCAGTAATGTCCAGTCAGAGAATATGGTGTTTAAAGTCGTAAGTGTTATTTTTCTTTTATGAACTAACTTGTTAAATAAGAAAAAGCTAATGCGTTATAAATTGTTAAAATGCCATTGAAGGATAAATATTAATCTTTTTCATTGAGGTTACATTTCTTGTCGAAGATGTATTGTGAGACACATGACACTGATGTGTTGTGTTATGTGTTGTTATGTGTCGTGCTGCGAGCACATGATTTAAGTGTTATCTGCAGTGTAATGGGGACATAATTTTGTGGCTCACATTGTTTCTTGTTTATAGAAATGTTATGGATGTGATTGTGTGATCTTTTAGTTTGAGCCACAAGATGAAATGATTGTTCTTTTACGATAGTTAATATTAAGTGTGGATTTGATGTTATTGATGGATGTTGTATATGTGTGTGAAGATGCGGGCATAGGTCCACGTGTGGGTTTTTTTAAAAAGAGAATAGGACTACTTTTATGTAACCTGTCCTGAGACAGAAAACCGTCTTGGAAGGGTACATAATGGGGGAAAAGAAAGAGAGGAAGACCAAGGCGAAGATGGCTGCAAGACATCGTTGATGATCTGCAGATGGATGCATCAGCAGCAGGCCATCTTGCTCACAACCGAGAGGCCTACAGGAAAGCTGTTAGGGAGGCAAAGTTCCGCAAGGGACATGCAAATAAATGTCCTGAGAGGACGGGAGAGCTGGTAGCCGTGGTGGCAGTCAAGGAACTACATAGGAGAGGAGAATGCCAAGGAACTACATATGAGAGGAGAATGTCAAGGAACTACATAGGAGAGGAGAATGCCAAGGAACTACATATGAGAGAAGAATGCCAAGGAACTACATATGAGAGGAAAATGCCAAGGAACTACATAGGAGAGGAGAATGCCAAGGAACTACATGGGAGATAAGAATGCCAAGGAACTGCATAGGATAGGAGAATGCCAAGAAACTACATAGGATAGGAGAATGTCAAGGAACTACATAGGATAGGAGAATGCCAAGGAACTACATAGGATAGGAGAATGCCAAGGAACTACATGGGAGAGAAGAATGCCTGGACAGATTGTCAAGCATTCGGTTGTACACTTCAGTTGTGAAATGGGGGTGTAAAGGAGACGCTCTGAGGAATGTGTTTATTACGTGTAATCGCTGTTGGCGAGATCTTCAGCTGCCGTGCGTGGAGCGGTGCTCTTCCCGGCCAATGAAGAAATTTGCAAATGAGGTTGCCGCGCAGCATCACCGCGGAAAAGGTGGTTGAAAGAATAAAGCGAAGCAAACAGTCAAATCATGGCACCTCTGGTCTGGAGGTCGGCCACGTCCTGAGTGCAGTCATATCGGGTGAAATGCATGAACCGGCTTGTCCCAGAGGTTAAGTCACTGCTGGCTTGACTTTTCAAATGCCGCGCGTGGAGTGAAGCTCCTCCCGGTTAAGGAAGTAAATGCGGAAAAGAAATAAAGGTTGCTGTGCGGCGCCGATGGGAAAAGGTGGTGGAAAGTGAAGTTTAACCTGGTATGTCCAGTAGTATCGCTGCGAGAGCTATACCACGGCACCTCTGCTCTAGAGGCCGCCTACGTCCGAAATACACCTACACTGGTGAAATATGCCTAAACCGGCACACACCAGGGGTGGAACTCGATGGCTAGACATGTCATGCCACCTCCGCTCTAGAGGTCGGTCACGCCTGATAAACACCCATACTGGTGAATTTTGCCTAAACCGGCTCATACCAGGGGTGAATCTTGAAGGCTATGAATGTCACAGTACCTCTGCCCTAGAGGTCGGTCCCGTCCCAAACACGCCCATACTGGGAAATGCCTAAACCGGCTCAACCCAGGGATAGAAGTCATTAGTGGCGAGGATTCGTCCTCCTGGACAAAAGCTCCATCCTGGTCACAACCAGGAAGGGTAGCGGCCACGACCGCAAAATGCTGAAGTCGGAGACACTGGACCAGGGAAGTCTAGATAGGCAACCACCTCTCACCCGGCGGGGATGTTTGCGTATCCTAATCACGCTGAGGTTTTCCGGTGAGAAAGTCCAACCCTGGACTGGATGGGCAACCACCTCTCACCCGGCGTGATACACGGGTATCTCAAAACACGTCGAGGTTTTCCGGTGAGAAAGTCCAACTCTGGCCTGGGTGGGCTAACGCCTCTCACCCAGCGGGGATGCACTGATATTCCAAACACGTCGAGGTCTTCCGGTGAGAAAGTCCAACCCTAGACCAAACTGGTGCAATGAAAACCACGGTGTCACGCAATCCCGCTTCAGAGACCCACCAAGAATACAGGCTAAAGCACTGTGATACTCTGAACCCCTTGTGGTCCTTTCGTGGAACTCGTGTGGTCTATTTTGGACCACACAGGGGACCACGGGACCTAACGAGGACCACATGCGTGAATTCAGTAGGTTCACAGTGCGGTTTTTGGTGGTAGAAGTGAACGAAGAAGAAGAAGAAGATTACGTGTAATGGTTTCCCTTTTCAGTGGATTTTGGTTGGGATAATAGTTGCTTGGTTTTGCTATGGTATTTAATAATAAAAGTTTTTTTTTTCTTATTTTGGTTTGTTGGACAGAACATTTGCTAGGAGTTCGTATTTTATTGTTGGAGGAGAGAGGACTGAATGGTAGGAGAAGATTAATTTAGAAGTTGTTTAACGTTTTCAAGGGGGTAGCTGACCAAAAAACTGGTCATGAGGGTAAAAAACCCTTGGTTAAATGTTGGTCGGGGGCGGACAGTATGGAAACAGGGGCAACGTGAAGCCGTAGTGTGAGTTCCTGTCTATACTGAAGGCTAAGATGAGGCGCGTTCCCGACGTATAGTAGTAGTTTGGAGATGAAAGTGGACTGGGAACTGGGATTCTCACACAAGCAGTGGTTTGGTTCGTCATTCTCCCATATCTTAATGAGTTATCATCATCATCATCATCATCATCATCATCATCATCATCATCATCATCATCATCATCAGGTGCCGTGCCGACTGGTGTTGGCTATTATGCTTCTCCAGAGTATCCGATCCTTCATGCAGGCCATCAGTTCAGTTGGTGATCTCCTCTCACACCATCCCGTCAGACTGTCCAGTATCATTTCTCTTGGTCTTCCTCTTGATCTTCTTCCTTCTATTTTTCCTGTTGTTATAATATTTTCAATGCCCCCTCTTCTCATTGCACGTCCTATGAAAGTACATTGTCTCTCTCTTATTTATTTATTTTTTTTTTTGACAAGGTTTTTTGTCTCTCCAGCTCTTCTCATACATTCTTCATTAGTTATTTTTTGCTGTCCAGGGGATTCGCAACATTCTTCTAATAAACCACATTTCTGCTGCTTCCAATGATTTTTGTGCAGACTTGCCTATTGTCCATGATTCACTTCCATATAACAACATAGGTTCAATATAGCATTTTAGGACTCGTTTTCTAACATTCATTGATAAGGATGTGTTTTTTAATATGTTTCTCATTCTCTAAAATCCAGTCTTTGCTTGGCCTATTCTGTTCCTAATTTCTGCTCTGCATTTCCTATCTGAAGTTATTACTGCTCCAAGATATTAGAATTTCTGCACCTGCTTTAGAATAGTTTCGTTTAATTTTATACTGCATGCTGGTGGATTCTGTTCCTTAGATATGACCATATTCTCTGTCTTTTTGATGTTCAAAGTAAGGCCTTTCTGTTCACTTTCTTTGGCGACTTTATCCATGAGATTTTGCAAGTCTTGCTGGTTCTCAGCTATCAGTACTGTGTCGTCAGCATACCGAAGGTTATTAATATTGTATCCTCCAATTTTTATGCCTGGTTCTGTGATGATCATTCTTAGTATATTCTCGTTGAACAGTGAAAACAGGTGTGGAGATAGTACACATCCTTGTCGCACCCCTTGTTTTATAGGTTGATATTTTCCCGTTCTATTTTCAACTTGAATCGCTGTTTCTTGCTGCCAGTATATATGTTTTACAATTCTCAGATCTTTGCCGTCTATATTGATGTCTTCAAGCATTTTAATAATTTCATTATGTTTCACCTTGTCGAATGCATTGGTGTAATCAATGAAGCATAAGTAGAGATTTCTGTACTTCTAAAGCTCTTTTTTGTTAGTGTTCGTAAATTATAAATGGCATTGTGTGTTCTGTTTCCTTCAACAAATCCAAACTGTTCATCTGCTATTTCCATTTTTATCTTTTTCCTTGTTCTTCACATAATGATTCTCAGAGGTAGCTTTGTTATGTGACATGAGAGGGTGATAGTCTGGTGGTCATCACATTCCTTTGCATCTTGTTTCTTGGTAGTGCTATAAACGTGGATTTAAGTAAGTCACTGGGAATATAACCACTGTTGCAAATGTCATTCAGTAACTTGGTTAGTACTTTTTTTTTCCTATCTCCTCTAGCGCCTCTATTTCTTCTATTTCTGCACTGTTCATTTAGCTACACTTCCTTTGCTTCTCTGCATTTGCGTCTTATTTATTTATCTTGCTATATTTTTCTTGGTTATTTTTATTCCTCCTCCTCTTGTCCATCAGTCCTAAGATGTCGTCTGTCATCCATTTATTTTTAGGGGCTTTTTTTTTTTGGTGGTATTATCTCCTTGACAGTTTGGTGGATAGAATCTCTTAACATTACCATTTGTTCATCTATACTATTTATCTTTGCTACTGCATTTTATTTATTTGTTATAATAACTTTGTTTTGTTCTCGCAGTTCTCGGTCATTTTTAAGGACTTCTGTTTTAAGTTTGATGTTTTTCACTTTTCTGCCTGCTTTCTTTAGCTTTATTCTAATTTTTCCACAGAGCAGGTCATGGTGACTATTGCAGTCAGCTCCTGACATGGTTTTTGTTGTCAGTAATGCATTCAGGAATCGTCTGTTGATTAATATGTAGTCTATCTGGTTAAAAGTCTTTTTGTCTGGGCTGCACAACGTTGCTAGTCTTCGAGGATGTTGTTTAAACCAGGTGTTTCCTACAACCATGCTGTGTATTTTTGCCCATTCAATTAATTTACTACCTCCGTCATTCCTCTCCTCCAGTCCATAGTCACCAACGATGTCTGAAGTTCTTCATTTACCAACTTTGGCATTAAAATCTCCCATGACTATGGTAACTTCATGTGACTTTGTGTGTTTTAAGGCTGTCTCTATGTCATTATAAAATAGCTGTACATCTTCTTCAGAACTTTCAGATGTTGGAGCGTACACTTGTATAATATTTATGTTTATTGGTAGTCCTTTCAGTTGGGCTAGCAGGACTCTGTCCGAGATGTTCAAATATCCTACAATTGTCCTTGCTGTTTCTTCGTCAAGTATTATTCCTATTCCTCATTTATGTTTCTCACTTCCTGAATATATTATTGTATATTTATCTGAGTTTATCTTCCCTACACCTGTCCATCTGACTTCACTCATTCCTAATATGTTGATCTTCATCCTTTCCATTTCCATCTTTACATTTTCTAATTTTCCAGCAGCCTGGAATAAAGTTCTAACATTCCATGTTGCTATTTTGAACTCGTTAGTTTTGCCACCAGTAGCTTGATGACGATCTGGCCTCACCTGTGGCTCGTGAGCTGCCCTACCGGACGAGGCTGTTCCAGAGGAACCTCCATTAACGTCGTTCATGACAAATCTATTGCTCTGAATAAGCATAACTGTTCTTGGGGGCTACAACAGTGGTTTCCCGTTGCCTTCTGCCGGTTTGCGTACGGACTCTCCGCTAGCCTTTGGACTCCCTGTCCTACCCGCAAGGCAGCGGGAGGGCGAGGTTTTAAGGCGCCTCTGACCCGCCTGGTATTCCCTTCACTGAGCACCTGAGGCACTTTATAGAAGTACTAGAGCCACCTACTACCCCACCTCGCTCTCTGAGTCTACCGCCAGTTGGTCCGCGCCTGCTTATTTGGGTAAATCCTTATTCACAGGGATCATCCATATCTGGAGGACTTTCACCACCCGCCACCTGTGACGCGCTGGGTTGGGGATGGTCGCCCCAGCTTTACCATAACGACCTTAAATAATTACATAACAGCATACAATTTATATTTTACACGTGAAAGAAGCTTCATGACTGACACAGTCGGTGGAGTCCTAGTCCAAATAGCCAGGACAAAGGAGCCCACGAACCTGAAGCTAAGAGCGTCATGAGGCAGTATAGGGTCTTGATCAAATCTTATCCTAGCGGCATTGATAACCATGCTCTTACGTTAGTATAGTTATCTCTGCTCTAAGCCAATGACATTAGTATAGTTATCTCTGCTCTAAACCAATGACATTAGTATAGTTATCTCCACTCTAAACCAATAACATTAGTATAGTTATCTCCGCTCTAAACCAATGACATTTGTATAGTTATCTCTGCTCTAAAACAATGACATTAGTATAGTTATCTCTGCTCTAAACCAATGACATTTGTATAGTTATCTCTGCTCTAAACCAATGACATTTGTATAGTTATCTCTGCTCTAAACCAATGACGTTAATATAGTTATCTCTGCTCTAAACCAATGACATTAGTATAGTTATCTCTGCTCTAAACCAATGACATTAGTATAGTTATCTCCACTCTAAACCAATAACATTAGTATAGTTATCTCCGCTCTAAACCAATGACATTTGTATAGTTATCTCTGCTCTAAAACAATGACATTAGTATAGTTATCTCTGCTCTAAACCAATGACATTTGTATAGTTATCTCTGCTCTAAACCAATGACATTTGTATAGTTATCTCTGCTCTAAACCAATGACATTAATATAGTTATCTCCGCTCTAAACCAATGACATTAGTATAGTTATCTCCGCTCTAAACCAATGACATTAGTATAGTTATCTCCGCTCTAAACCAATGACATTAGTATAGTTATCTCCGCTATAAACCAATGACATTAGTATAGTTATCTCCGCTCTAAACCAATGACATTAGTATAGTTGTCTCTGCTCTAAGCCAATGACATTAGTATAGTTATCTCTGCTCTAAGCCAATAACATTAGTATAGTTATCTCTGCTCTAAACCAATGACATTAGTATAGTTATCTCCGCTCTAAACCAATGACATTAGTATAGTTATCTCTGCTCTAAACCAATGACATTAATATAGTTATTTTTTTCTCACACCGGTAAACATATTCAACTTATCACGTGGTTTCTTGTCACTGAAATTAAAACAAGCACGCAAAATATGTTATTAGTCTTGAAGTAGTTCTTCGGGGATTTGTTTGTTTGTTTGTTTGTTTGTTTGTTTGTATTCTAGTAGGTATGGGCGGTTTTAAGTCCTACGTGAGTCCGGAGTTCTGTCTCTATATATCCTACTTCTGTTTTTTTTTTCCTTTCTCTCTTAACTATAATACCGGTTGTTTGTCCAGGCTAATCCTATCTATTCTACTTCCTTGCTTTGCTAGACGCAAGTATTGCTGCTGTACAGTGTTCTATATATCAGCGATTCCAAAAGCGACCGCTGAAGATGCAGCCTATCCCCTCTTTCAGATGATCACTAGAAAAAGACCAAAGTCTGGTGAGCAAAGAACAAAACTGAAGGCAAACGCTGTTGGCGAGATTTTTCAGTTGCCGTGCGTGGAGCGGTGCTCCTCCCGGCCAATGAAGAAAGGTGCAAATGAGGTTGCCGCGCAGCATCACAGCGGAAAAGGTGGTAGAAAGGATAAAGCGAAGCAAACAGTCAAATCACAGCAGCTCTGTTCTGGAGGTCGGCCACGTCCTGAGTGCAGTCATATCGGGTGAAATGCATGAACCGGCTTGTCCCAGAGGTTAAGACACTGCTGGCGAGACTCTTCAAATGCCGCGCGTGGAGTGAAGCTCCTCCCGGTCAAGGAAGAAATGCGGAAAAGAAATAAAGGTTGCTGTGCAGCGCCGATGGGAAAGGTGGTAGAAAGGATAAAGTGAAGTTTAACCGGTATGTCCAGTAGTATCGCTACGAGAGCTATACATACCACGGCACCTCTGCTCTAGAGGCCGGCCACGTCCGAAATACACCTACACTGGTGAAATATGCCTAAACCAGCACACACCAGGGGTGGAACTTGATGGCTAGACATGTCATGCCACCTCCGCTCTAGAGGTCGGTCACGCCTGATATACACCCATACTGGTGAATTTTGCCTAAACCGGCTCACACCAGGGGTGAATCTTGAAGGCTATGCATGTCACAGTACCTCTGCTCTAGAGGTCGGTCATGTTCCAAACACACCCATACTGGGATAATATGCCTAAACTGGCTCAACCCAGGGGTGGAAGTCACTAGTGGCGAGGATTCGTCCTCTTGGACAAAAGCTCCATCCTGGTCACAACCAGGAAGGGTAGCGGCCACGACCGCAAAATGCTGAAGTCGGAGACACTGGACCAGGGCAGTCTAGATAGGCAACCATCTCTCACCCGGCGGGGATGTTTGCATATCCTAATCACGCTGAGGTTTTCCGGAGAGAAAGTCCAACTCTGGACTGGATGGGCAACCACCTCTCACCGGCGGTGATACACGGGTATCTCAAAACACGTCGAGGTTTTCCGGTGAGAAGGTCCAACTATGGCCTGGGTGGGCTATTGCTTCTCACCCAGCGGGGATGCACTGATATCCTAAACACGTCGAGGTCTTCCGGTGAGAAAGTCCAACTCTAGACTAAACTAGTGCAATGAAAACCACGGTGTCACGCAATCCCGCTTCCGAGACCCACCAAGAATACAGGCTAAAGCCCTGTGATACTCTGAACCCCTTGTGGTCCTCTAGTGGATCTCGTGCGGTCCTCTCGGGGAGACCACGGGACCTAACGAGGACCACAGGCGTAAATTCAATAGGATCACAGTGCGGTTTTGGTGGTAGAAGCGAACGAAGAAGAAGAAGAAGAAGACTGAAGGCAAAGACCAACCTGTAAGACAGAAATCCCAGATACCACATCCTTACTGTGTAACCGTACGATAATTTTCTGGATTGTTTCTCTTGCATTTCAGAAATATATACAATACGTTACGAGTTATGACGGCTGAGCTGGTCTTCTCTGACTCTCGAAGCCTGGACAAGTTTCTAGTTATAACGGAAAGGTGATTTTTGCACAGAATAAACGAGTCTCGAGTGGGACCTCCACGTCACTGGAAATAGAAAAGATTTGGGGTTGTTTTTGTTCGAGGTGAAAAAATTATTATATTTTGTTGGATCTTGAGTAAAGAGTATAGTAATTATATATATATATATATATATATATATATATATATATATATATTCTAGACATCGTGGGTCCTGAAAATAAAAGTAAAAGCCTCAGTCTGAATAAAAAGAACACCGAGGAGATGGTCATCTCATAGAAAAGAATACCACCAAAATGTAGCATTACCATCGATGGCACAGAACTGAAACAAGTTGATAGATTCAAGTACTTAGGAACAATTATAACAGTTGATGGGAAATGTCACAACGAAATAAAATGGAGACGTGCTCAGACCAAGTCAGCATTTCAGTAAATGAGAAACATCTTGTGCAACAGATCCATATCAATGGAAACAAGATTCCGAATAAATAAATATTACATCGAGCCACTTTTATTTTATGGATGTGAAGCATGGTCTATGAATAAGAGAGTACAGCGAGAAATGGAGGCCATGGAAATGTGGTTCATAAGAAGGATGTTAAAGGTACCATGGACAGCTAAGAAAACCAACGAAGTCTTAAGAGAGGCTGGAGTTAAAAGGCAAATTACAGCAAAGATCAGAGGTAGACAAGCGAGATTTGTAGGACATTTTCTGAGGAGAGGAAAATTGGAACACATCGTGGCAACTGGAAAAACTGGGAGAAAAAGAGACAGGAGGAAGACACAGAGAGAGAGAGAGAGAAGTTACTGGATGGACTGTCAATGTGGCTAAGACGAAAGTCACAGGCGGATCTTATAATCAAGTCTAAAGATAGGGAATTGTGGAGAGAAATGATCGCCTACGCCGCACGGCAAAGGCACTTGATTGACTGATATATATATATATATATATATATATATATATATATATATATATATATATATATATGATTCCAATTGCAAAAGCAGCACTGACCTTCAAGAATCTAGAGAACACATGACATTCAAAAGTTATAAGCACAAAACCAAGTTAAGATTATTCAATTCAAATATGATATCCACCCTCATTTATGCTCGCGAAAGCTGGAAATCAACTAAATAAATGGACAACAGAGACTCTTTTGAAAACAAATGCCTAAGGAAAATACTCGGTATAAAGTGAAGCAAATTCAAGAACAATGTAGAGATAAAACAGATGAGGAAACTACAACCTGTCTCATGGGCGATAGAAAAAAGGAGATGGACATATGTTGGTCAAGTGATGGGAAGAAACAGTCAGGGAATCCCACAAGAAGCTATCAAGTGGAACACAAAAGGCCGAAGAAAAAGAGGTCGACCACGTAAAACTCTGAAGAGGACATTGTTAAGAGAGGCCAAATTAACAGGCACAGAATCCCTTGATGAGGTTGAAAAGCTCGCCGAAGACAGTGGAAATTGGTGAACTACCTTGCGAGCCCTATGTGACGTTTAACGGCACGGGAAGGATATAAGAACTTATGCCTGAGAAAGAAAAGAGACGAGAAAATGTCAACTTTTTTGTGTGTTTGTTTTTTTGTTCTACTACTAACAAGTTTTGTAGTGTCACTTGCACTGTATACTGGTTTTATTCACATTATTGGACGCCACCATTGTCAAACTTCACTCATAATTTATCATCATCTTGCTCATCATTGAACAGTGTTCAATCGTCTAATGAAGTGTTGTGACATCAGTCTCGGTGTCAGCTGTGGACATGTCACACGTGGGACTGACGGAGAATATTGCATAGTTGTTGTTGTTGTTGTTGTTGTTGTACATCCCTACCTGTGACGTTGTATGTTGTATGTGCTTAACGACCTAATCAACAGTCAATTCACAGAACTCTGTGTAGATCCCTGTAACATTTATGAACTAAGTCTTAACAGAAGTGACACTTACGAGAATTTAATACCAAACAAGTAAATAAAATAGGAAGGAACAGAGAAGAAGAAGAAGAGAAGGAACAGAAGAAGAAGAAGAGAAGGAACAGGAGAAGAAGAAGAGAAGGAACAGGAGGAGAAGAAGAAGAAGAGAAGGAACAGGAGAAGAAGAAGAAGAAGAGAAGAACAGAGAAGAAGAAAAGGAACAGGAGAAGAAGAAGAGAGGAACAGAGAAGAAAGAAGGAACAGGAGAAAAAGAAGAGAAGGAACAGGAGAAGAAGAAGAGAAGGAACAAGAGAAGAAGAAGAGAAGGAACAGGAGAAGAAGAAGAGAAGGAACAGGAGAAGAAGAAGAGAAGGAACAGGAGAAGAAGAAGAAGAGAAGGAACAGGAGAAGAAGAAGAGAAGGAACAGGAGAAGAAGAAGAAGAGAAGGAACAGGAGAAGAAGAAGAAGAGAAGAACAGGAGAAGAGAAGGAGAACAGGAGAAGAAGAAGAAGAGAAGGAACAGGAGAAGAAAGAAGAAAGAGAAGGAACAGGAGAAGAAGAAGAGAAGGAACAGGAGAAGAAGAAGAAGAAGAAGAAGAAGATGAGAAGAAGAAGAAGGGGAGGAGAAGGAGGAGAAGAAGAAGGGGAGGAGAAGGAGGAGAAGAAGAAGGGGAGGAGAAGAAGGGGAAGAGGAGGAGGAGAAGAAGAAGGGGAGGAGAAGGAGAAGAAGAAGGAGAAGGAGGAGAAGAAGAAGGGGAGGAGAAGGAGGAGTAGAAGAAAATAATGATGATGGTGATCGTGATCGTGGTGATGGTGGTAAAGAAGAAGAAAAACGAAGGAGGAGGAAGAGGAGAAGAAAGAAGAGGAGATGATGATGGTGGTGGTGGTGGTGGTGATGAAGAAGAAGAAAGGAGGGGAAAGAAGAGAAGAAAGAGGATGATGATGATGATGAGGAGAAGGAGGAGGAGAATAAGAAGGAGGGAGAGGAGAATGAAGAGGAAAGGAGAAGGAGAGGAAAAAGAAGGTGGTGGTGGTGGTGGTGGTGGTGGTGGTGAAGGAAAAGAAAGGAAGAAGAGGAGAAGAAAGAGGAGGAGATGATGATGATGATGAGGAGGAGGAGGAGAAGAAGAAGGAGGAGGGAGAGGAGAATGAAGAAGAAAGGAGAAAGAGGGGAAAAAAGAAGAAGGTGGTGGTGGTGGTGGTGGTGGTGGTGGTGGTGGTGGTGGTGGTGGTGGTGGTGGTGGTGGTGGTGGTGGTGGTGGTGGTGGTGGTGGTGGTGGGGGCGGTGGTGGTGGTGAAAGAAAAGAAAGGAAGAAGAGGAGAAGAAAGAGGAGGAGATGATGATGCTGATTATGATGATGATCTTCTTCTTCTTCTTCTTCTTCTTCTTTTTCTTCGTTCGCTTCTACCACCAAGAGCGCCCTGTGATCCTACTGAATTTACTCCTTTGGTCCTCGATAGGTCCAATGGTCCTCCTGTGGTCCCCAAAAGGGCCACACGAGATCCCTGAGAGGACCACAAGAGGTACAGAGTATCGCAGAGCTTGAACCTATATTCTCGGTGGGTCTCAGAAGCAGGATTGCGTGACACCGTGGTTTTCGTTGCACTAGCTTTATCTAGAGTTAGACTTTCTCACCGGAAAACCTCAACATGTTTTGGGATATCAGTATATCCCCGCCGGGTGAGAGATGGCTGCACATCCAGCCTAGAGTTGGACTTTCTCACCGGAAAACCTCAGCGTGATTAGGATACGCATACATTCCCGCCGGGTGAGAGGTGGTTGCCTATCTAGACTGCACTAGTCCAGTGTCTCCGACTTCAGCATTTTGTGGTTGTGGCCGCTACCCTTCCTAGTTGTGGCCTGGATGGAGCTTTTGTCCAGGAGGACGAATCCTCGCCACTAGTGACTTCCACCCCTGGGTTGAGCTGGTTTAGGCGTATTATCCCAGTATGGGTGTGTTTAGGATGTGACCGACCTCTAGAGCGGAGGTACCATAATTAGCCATCAAGTTTCACCCCTGGGTTAATTCGGTTTAGGCATTTTTCACCAGTATGGGTGTATATCGGACTTGGTCGTCCTCTAGAGCAGAGGTGCCGTGGTATAAGTAGCTTTCGCCGCGATACTACTGGACATGCCGATTAATCTTCGCTTTATCCTTTCTATCACCTTTTCACATCGGCGCCGCACAGCACCCCTAGTTGTTTGTTCGCATTTTCTTTCTTGACCGGGAGGAGTTTCACTCCACGCACGGCTTCCGAAGAATCTCGCCAGCAGTGTCTTAACCCCTGGGTTAACCCGGTTCAGACAATTCGCCCGGTATGAGTGCACATAGGACGTGGCCGACCTCCAGAGCAGAGGTGCCGTGATTTGAGCAGTCCTGACCTCGAGACTACTGATCACTTCACTTAATCCTTTCTTTCACCTTTTCCACAGTGGCGCCGCGCGGCAACCTCATTCGCACCTTTCTTCACTGGCCGAGAGGAGCCCCCACTCCACGCACGGCAATTGAAAAATCTCACCAGCAGCTGTAGATGAGCTACCAAACATGACTCTCATCTACCCGAAACGTCTGGTGTGCAGGCGCCAGATATTCGCCTTCGCCCCTTCTCCTGTCAGTTTGAACAGTTCCGCCAAGAGAAGGAAGGATGATGATGATGACGATGATGATGATGATGATGATGATGATGATGATGATGATGATGATGGAGACAGACAGAGAAGAAGAAATGATGATGATAATGATGATGATGGAGAGAAGAAGAAGAAAAAGAATGAATGAATGAATGAATGAATGAATGAATCTGCCGCCCATTTAGCTGTAATGATTACTTCCATTTCAGCATGGACTCGTGTCTTCTTGGAACATGCTTCCTTACGCACGTGCCACGAGTGGCCGACATTTAATAGAAACAGGGGACAAAGCCTTGACCACCTTTGTTCTGTGGGAGAAGCGTTCTGCTGGTCGTGCAATTGTTACTTGGGAGCTTCAGGACAGAGATGGGAAGCTGGGGAGGCGTTTTGTTTAATTATGGCACTTTAGGACTCGTAAAGCTCACACCCCATTCTTGCAAAATGTCAGCGTTCACGATCTTAGTGTGTGTCCAGCTTCTTCCATCCACACTCCTCTTATGTGTCCACAGTCTTTCATCCATGCTTCTCGTGTTGTACAGTTTTTTTTTTCTATCTGCACTCCTTGTGTGTCCAATTTCTCCCATCCACGTTTCTCGTGTTGTACAACTTCTTCCATCCATACTCTTCATGTTCAGCAAGTTCTTCCACCAATACTTCTCATGCTGTATAACTACTTCCACCCATACTTCTCATGCTGTATAACTACTTCCACCCATACTTCTCATGCTGTATAACTTCATCCACCCATACTTCTACTGTATAACTACTTCCACCCATACTTCTCATACTGTATAATTACTTCCAGCCATATTTATCCTGCTGTATAGCTACTTCCACCCATAATTTTCATGCTGTGGAGCATATTCCTCGTCTGTGTACACCATTTCTTCTTCTTCTTCTTCTTCTTTTTCTTCTTCTTCTTGAAACTGCGAAATGTCACACCCAATTCCTCAACATTTAGAGTAGTCCCGAGGAAAACCCTGCACCACCATTTGTTTCACTTCAAGAGGGACTTGGACTATCTCCGACTTCTTTGTGGCTTATCAGTAGAGACCGCCCCGTTCTTTGTCTAAATTAGATTACATGTTTCTTTCTTGGTAGATGTTGACAGCTGTCATTGAGTTAGTAGGTCGTTGAAAAAACAAACAAACAAACAAACACACACACACACTCACTCTACTGTATTCTACAGACGGTCTGTTGTTTTTAGTGTTTGAAAAGTCAGTCATTACTGGCAGCGCCTTGTCAAAAATTGGCTCACAACACAGTCACCTTGCAGTGGATTCCCGCCCACTGTGGGATACCAGGCAATGAGAAAGCCGACTGTCTGGCCAAAGAGGACACTGAAATGGAGCAACCAGACATACCAATCACCTATAATCAGAAGAAAAGCATGATAAAAACCTACAGGAAGCCACAAAACACTACCACATATCACATGCTAAATGGAAAGGAACAAGTCACCATTTTCCATCTCCGAACAGGACACAGCCGACTCCGAAGTCATATGTATACAAAGTTTAAGGTTAGTACTACTAATCTTTATACATGTGCCCAGGTGCCCCAAACTGTGGAACATATCCTCCAAAACTCCACCAACTACGAGACACTTGATAAGTAATTACTGGCCCAGTGAAACCACCAAAGAAGATAAACTCTATGGTTCCATACATGAATTAAAAAAAAAAAACAGTGAAATTTATTCAAGAGACAGGACTGCAGATATAGACAGAAAGAAGAAGAAGAAGACCGGCAACATTGAAAATACCCCTCATCTCTCGCAACTTCTGATTGAAGTCTCTGAAGGATACTGTGACATACATGTCGCGTAGTCTTAGAGAGCTGGATGTGAAACAACCAAGTGCGCTTCTGACAATTATGGAAAGCCATAGTTCCAGTGGGAAGTGTAGAGAGGAATTCTGTCGTTTCTGTCTCCGAAGAAGGATTGTTTGCTGAAATATTGGTTGCGTTTACTGCTTTCGGCGTTACTCCCACCCCTACTCAAAATTGTGTTTTTCTTGCTTCCTTGTGTTTTTCTTGCTTCCTTGTGTTTTCCTTGATTCCTTGTTTTTCACTGGTTCCTTGTGTCTTCCTTGTGTTTTCTTTGATTCCTCGTGTTTTCCTTGACTCCTTATGTTTTCCTTGATTCCTTGTGTTGTCCTTGTGTTTTCCTTGACTCCTTATGTTTTCCTTGATTCCTTGTGTTGTCCTTGTGTTTCCTTGATTCCTTGTTTTTCACTGTTTCCTTGTGTTGTCCTTGTGTTTTCCTTGATTCCTTGTGTTTTCTTTAGATCGCTAACTGAACTGATGGCCTGTTGGTAAATGTAATAACCACCGCCAGCAGGCACGCCACCTGATGATGAATATGATGATGATGATGATGATTACCTGTTCCTATCTTGTGAGAACCTGTATTCTTCTGTCTTAACTGATGTAAATGACCAACTTTGTGTTTATTTAGAATCCCCCCTCCCCCGCCCGTCAGCCACAACTTCTCATCCTCAAACTCTCCTCCTCCTCCTCCTCTGTCACCTCCTACGTGTAGACTGAGGGGGTTTCCCCGGACAATAGAAGAGCTCGACCGGTCACCAAACAACAGCCAAACGCAAACCTCCCCCTGTCCGCAGCCATTCTTTTCTTGCCACAAGAAATGGTTTCCTCTCTCTCTCTCTCTCTCTCTCTCTCTCTCTCTGATCAGATGTATTGTGGGGATGTGGTTCAGTAGACGTGTATGGGACGTGGTTCAGTATAAGTAGTTCAGTAAAAGGCGTGCTGGGCGTGCTTCAGTTGAGATGCTGGAGACGCGATTCAGTACAGGCTGGGAAGAAATTTGTTGATTTACTGTGTATCTGATAGGCATACATTTCTCTGCGTTTACGCTAAAAGTTTGACTTGGCGTGTTTCTGACGATTTGTGAAACTTGTCGTCAATTCAAGGGTCAGGTTCGTGGAGCTAGAGTTGGAAGCAAACTTTGAACGGAGTCGGGTTGGTAGAGAAATGTATCATTTTGTGACAGAGTCGGGTTGGTAGAGAAATGTATCATTTTGTGACGGAGTCGGGCCGGTAGAAATGTTCTATTTATGAAAGAGTTGGAGTTATTAAAAAATGTACCATTTATTACAGCCCAGACGTCCTGGTCAAGTCCCTAGTTTCCTTCAGAACCTAGATCTGGTTCTGTGGTTCCTGTGGTCGAGACAATAAGGCTTACATTTAACGGCGTGGAGCTGAGTCATGGGGTTTGAACTCTTTGCTGTAGGAGTGTCTTCCCGGACAATTAGTCCTTGGAAAAAGAAAAGTGGAACATTTATGATATCCAAGGAGGAGAGTGTTATTTCCGTGAAAAAAAATCGATGCCGAAATTGAGAACAGAAGCAGTAAAACAAATTAGGTCACTGGACAAATGGCAGCTTTGCTGACACGCGCATACATCACAAGTAAAATAGAAAGAGCAGTGTGTAGCACAATTTTCCTCCAAACTCTGTGCTGTCAGTGTCAAACATGGACACTAACGTCTAAAAACAGAAAGAAATCATCACGACGTGGAAGAGATGTTTGAGAAGAATCTTACATCTTACATCCTTCCAGTGCCCTTAAAGGTCACATAGGGCCCGCATGGTAGTTCTCCAAGTTTTCCTGTCTTCGGCGAGCTTTTCAACCTCATCAAGGGATTTTATGCCTGCTAACTTGGCCTCTCTTAACAATGTCCTCTTTAGAGTTTCACGTAGTCGAAATTTGAGGAGAATATTAACCAACATAAGCTAGGATTGTTGCTGGGAGTGCAATAACCAGAGGAGAGGCAGAACAGGGTCTTGGTCAGCTTTGGCTCCTAAGCCCCGACGCTAGCATGTCAGCTATGGCTCCCAAGCCCCGACGCTAGCATGTCAGCTATGGCTCCCAAGCCCCGACGCTAGCATGTCAGCTATGGCTCCTAAGACCCGACGCTAGCATGTCAGCTATGGCTCCTAAGCCCCGACGCTAGCATGTCAGCTATGGCTCCTAAGCCCCGACGCTAGCATGTCAGCTATGGCTCCTAAGCCCCGACGCTAGCATGTCAGCTATGGCTCCTAAGCCCCGACGCTAGCATGTCAGCTATGGCTCCTAAGCCCCGACGCTAGCATGTCAGCTATGGCTCCCAAGCCCCGACGCTAGCATGTCAGCTATGGCTCCTAAGACCCGACGCTAGCATGTCAGCTATGGCTCCTAAGACCCGACGCTAGCATGTCAGCTATGGATCGCTGACTGCCAAATCAAACAGTTTCTTCACCTCCCACGGTTTGTAACTTAGCTGCGATATCCGAGCCATTCGGCCCGACATGTCCGACTTGGCAGTGCGTATTTTTGAGTCAATTTTACCTGCTCATTTCGATTCCTGTTCACTCGGGCCAAATAATTGTCTATTACAACGGATTAGCTGCTTTTGATGCTGCTGCTGCTGCTGGCTAATGATGATGATGATGATGATGATGATGATGGCTACACGAAGACAGTCAAAGTTGGAATGATGGTACACGCTGCTAAGAAGGGCAGAAAACAATCTTAATTGGAAATCTGTCATTCACTAACGCCATGATTGATCAGGCCGTGATTAAAATCTGGCGGAAGAATGAGATAGACTCCCGTGATAGAACTAGTGACTTGTTGGAACTTAACGGGTAAAATTGACCACAATATTTTCCCGTATAGATCGTGGGAACTTCCACTGTGTAACTGTTCGTTTATCTTGGAGTGGTTTTCGATTTTGGTTGTAATATTTAAGTTTTGTGTGCGAGTCTAGGAAGGGTACATAATGGGGAAAAGAAAGAGAAGGAGACCAAGCTGAAGATGGCTGCAAAGATATCGTTGATAATCTGCGAATAGATGCATCAGCAGCAGGGCATCTTGCTTACAACCAAGGGGCCTACAGGAGAACTGATAGGGAGGCAAAGTTTCTCAAGGGACATGCACATGACTGACTGACTGATTGGCTGGCTAGCTTGCTACCTGACTGATTGACTGGTTGGCTGACTGACTGGCTATTAGACTGACTGTCTGGCTGAATGGGTGGCTGACTAGCTGACTGACTGACTGGCTGGTTGACTGGCTGACTTTCTGGTTGGCTGACTGGTTGGTTGACTGACTGCCTGGCTGAAAGGCTGGCTGACTAGCTGACTGACTGACTGACTGGATGGCTGTCTGGCTGACTGAGGCTAGCTTGCTGGCTGACTGGCTGGCTGACTGGCTCGCTGACTGGCTGGCTGACTGACTGGCGACTGATTGGCTGGATGATTGGTTGGCTTACTGACTGGCTGACTGACAGACTGACTGACTGGCTAACTGAGTGACCTGCTGACAAGCTGACTGACTGACAGACTAGATTTAGATAGTTTATACCTAGATTTATATATTTTGATCCCACATACAAATTTAGATATTTTATACCTAGATCTAGATATTTTATACGTAGATTTCGATATTTTATATCTAGATCTAGATCTTTTGATCCAACATACAAATCTAGATATTTTATACATAGATCTAGATATTCTAATCACATCTAGATAATGGAAGTAGTCATTTAAATGTTAGCTGTAAATCTAGATATTTTTGAAATGAATCGAGATCATTTTGGATAATTTTATTACAGTCCACGAAAAAGAAAGAAATAAAGAAAAGAAAGAAAGAAAGAAAGAAGAGCACCATGAGTTAAATATTCCATAATTAACTCTTTCCTAGTGAATAAATACATGTTGTAGTTCTGTAACGTATTACAAACTGGCGACACTTCTGCAGACCTGTCGAGGCCGAGTTTGGGATCCATTCACTTCAAGCTAATGGCCTTTGCGCATGCGTCATAGTTATTATCCTGAACTTGATAGAATTGGACAAATGTAGCGCTGAGAGCATTGTGCAGGAGCTTACCAAAGAATATATTGACTGCGATGAAACTGGACTAAGGACACTTACAGATAATATACACAGAAATGGTTGGTTTCATTAACTGGGTGTCCATTGAAGCCTTTTTACGAGGTTTCGTCCCTTATTTTACCCAGCCTCTAAAATTGGATACCAGAGAAACCTGGTTGGACGAGCAGCCGTCTAGCCGTGAGAGAACAGCGTACCAAGAACTGCGCTATCTAGCACCACCACCCCCCCCCCCAAAAAAAAAGGTGTTTGAAAGCGATGTCATTAGTACTTATCCAGTCTAAACGGCGATCGCAACACCCGGAAAGAAACGAGGTCATGACACAGAAATTCCGTAGCTTAGATTCAGTCTCTCGCAGGTGCGGACTTTTTCAGACACGAACATACACACACGGTCTTCTGCGATGTCTAGTAGGTCTACTCATCAACGACAACAAACGAATGAAAAAGTTCAAATACCGGCCGGAAAGGCACAAATCCCCGTTTCCATGCCATTAAAACACATTGGGGGATACGGTGTTAGGTCCATACTTCCATGACCTTCGGCACATGAAAGTATGATGTTGTCGGTAGGTCCATACTTCCATGACCTTCGGCACATGAAAGTATGATGTTGTCAGTAGGTCCATACTTCCATGACCTTCGGCACACGAAAGTATGATGTTGTCAGTAGGTCCATACTTCCATGAACTTCGCCACATGAAAGTACGATGTTGTCAGTAGGTCCATACTTCCATGACCTTCGGCACATGAAAGTATGATGCTGTCAGTAGGTCCATACTTCCATGACCTTCGGCACACGAAAGTATGATGCTGTCAGTATCACGCCTGGCCGCATTTACCTTCCCAGAGTTCTCTGGTTTCATGAACAATTTTATATATATATATATATATATATATATATAGGAAACAACGAGGCTTTCCTACGGTAAAGTAAGAGAACACTGTTTTGTAGGATTAGATCTCGAAACAATCGTAGACAAACTTTAGTGAGACGTGAGAGAAGAAAAAAAAATTCATAAGAAAATTACCTGGGATTTGAACCACGGACGCCCGTAGGACGAGCAGCCGTCTAGCCACGAGAGAACAACGTGCTAACGAACTAAGCTATCTAGCACCCAACCCCCCCACCCCCCCCCCCCAAGAAAAAAAGGTATTTTACCGAAATGTATGTGCCATACTTTGCAGTTTACAGTTTGACATCTTCTGAGTATCTCCCCAAAAAGCCTGGAGTTTCTCTCTCTTCCGCCCCCACCTCTCTCTCTCTCTCTCTCTCTCTCTCTCTCTCTCTCTCTCCTTGACCTTAAGTGCCCAGGGAACGTGGGTCGCAAGGGTTTCCCACAAATTCCTGTCCTTTGCCCTTTTTTTCCGCTCTTGCCCAAGTGAGCCCTCTATTGCTCAACATCCTTTCTGTTGTTCTTCTCCATGTCTCATTTGCTCTACCCTTACTTCTGCTCCCCTGTGGTGTCCATCTTAGTGCTATTTTTTATAGTGAGTTGTCAGTCATCCGTAGCACATGTCCCAACCATCGCCAGCGTCTTTCCTCAATAATCGTTGTCAGTGGCTTCATCTGCATGTCTGCCAACGAGATGTTATTTCCCTTTGGTGTTCGGCCAAAATATTCTTTTATTCTTTCGTAAACATTTAGTGTGGAAAGAGTTCAGTCTGGACTTTTTTAGAAACACACACTTTACATTTTGAAAATTAATAATATTTAAGCTACGAGTCAAAAATCAAAGTTGCAAACTGAAGTACTCAATATATGAAATATGAGAATAGGCCATTGCTGAGGTGGCCTGGTTAGCTGGGTGGTTAGGCGCTGGGTTTACTAATCAGGTGGTACCGGGTTCAGTCCCAGCGGTGGGATTTTTTTTTTTTTCTGGTACACACCCTGGGATTCATTCAGCCTCTAAAAATGGGTAGCAGAGAAATCTGGGAAGGTAAAGCGGCCAGGCGTGATACTGACCACATCACACTTTCACGTGCCGAAGAACATATCTATCTTCTCTGCAAACAATGTTCTGCAGCCAACGAAGAACATCGCTTCAGTATGTCAAGTAATGAAATACTGAAGCGCATCTGAAAACGAAACAAGGCAGCTGAAGTATGTATCAATGAGGAAAAACTGGAAGAGGTGCAGAGTTTTGCATATCTTGGATAATTACTAACTAATAATGGAGATACAATGAGGGATATTAAAATTAAAATAACTAAAGAAGCTGTGGAGAGGAACAGACAGAACTACAAAAATATGATTTTTAAGGGCATGCATCTTTCCCATAGCAACAAATGCCTGTGAGACCTGGACACTTAACAAAACAGCTGAGAAACACATAAATGCCTTGGAATGTAAATGCTTCAGAAGAGTTCTTCAAATATCGTGGACACAAAAAAGAACAAATATATCCATACTACAAGAACTTAATATTGAAGAAGGCTGGCTAGTAAAGAAGATTAAACTGTGAACATTTAAATATTGTGGACACATTAAACGTCATAATAATTTAGAGAAGACGGTCTTGAAAGGGTACATAATGGGGAAATGAAAGAGAGGAAGACCAAGGCGAAGATTGCTGCAAGACATTGTTGATAATATGCGAATGGATGCATCAGTAGCAGGGCATCTTGCTTACAACCGAGAGGCCTACAAGAGAGCTGTTAAGGAGGCAAAGTTCCTCAAGGGACATGCAAATGGCTGATGATAATGATCTCAAAAACGCAATAACTAAAGCAGAATACCCGTTAACAAGAATTAAAATAGCTGACTGGGGAAATAAACAAGATACAGAGCTTTTCTGAAGCGAAGTAAGACAGTACAGAGATGTCAGGGGATGTAATCCATGTTAAACAAGAACAAGAAGACCTGCAGACACTATTTGGTTGAAGTGGCAAGATTCTGGCTCTCTGAAGCCAACTGTACCGTTCAAGAAAACTTGGAAGCAGGTGATGAGAATGAACATCACCCTCCCCCCCTCCAACCAAACAGCTCAAAGCAAGGATCCTCCAGGAAGATTATCTGGAACAGTAAAGGATCTTGTCCTGATGAAGCTTGAGGGTCAAGACACTAAAAAGGAAATGCAGAGTGTGCTTGATGAACGGGAAAAAGAAGTGAAACAAGATTTATTTGTAAAAGTTGTCAAAGTCCCAATGTATTCACAAGATATCACACACTCAAGTATTACTAGAGGGTCTTAGAAGTCTGTCTACCAAGTTGATTAAATTATGTCAATGGTGACTAGAGAGATGCATGTTTTTCTAAGTCCACTCACAAAAAGTTCATGTTTCAGACGAAAAATGGGGTGGTGGGGATTTTCAGGGGTAAATAACCGTGGGTCACAAAAAAATGTTCAGAACTTTGTTCACGTATTCTACCTCAGCTCCACCACCTCCACGTTCAAATGCTGACACTGAGAGTTTCTTAGCGCCAAGAATCTGATCAAATCTAACCTGAGGAATAACATGAACCCAGAACTTCTTCCTGCTGTGTTTTTTTTTAGGAATAACATGAACCCAGAACTTCTTCCTGCTTTTTTTTTTTTTTTTTAGGAATAACATGAACCCAGAACTTCTTCCTGCTTTTTTTTTTTTTTAGGAATAACATGAACCCAGAACTTCTTCCTGCTGTTTTTTTACTGGTCAAATTCAACTTATACAAACATGGGACAACGCTGCTGCTGCAGCTGCTGGTCTGATAGGTTTCCCCGCAAAGTTATAGAAGATATGAAAATACTGGCTGGACATTTTTTTTTTAATCTGCAGGAGATGAAGCCTCTGCATCAGCTTATCAATCAGGTCTACAAAATACTGATGATTGATAATGACGACGATGATGATGATGACGACGATGATTATGATGATATTCACCTTGTGTGCGACTTGATCGAGTATTTATTATAATTAATGCCATGTTAATATTACTCTTAATTAAAATTACTAATTAATTTTCACGTATACATAATTTTTTAAATAACACAAAATTTTTTTCCCTAAATAATTCTTTTATAGATAAAAAATTTTTAAAATGTAGATAATTCTAGATTTATCCTCTGGCTCAGTTCTGAATTAAAAAAAAAAAAACAACAAAATGGTGAACGAAGAATCTCCGGTGAGAACCCTGGAAGCAGGCTCATGTCGGTTATTCGATGCAAGATTGTTCTGGTACTCATGGTGGTGGAGTCAGCTCAGAAGCTTGTTTGTTGTGAGGGGGGGGGGTGGGAGATCACAGTCGTGGTACTGCGCTAGTCACTCTAACCTATGTAGCATGGTCCATGAATAAGAGAGTAGAGCGAGAAATGTAGGCCATGGAAATGTGGTTTATAAGAAGGATGTTGAAGGTACCGTGGACAGCCAAGAAAGCAATTGAAGAAGTCTTAAGAGAGGTTGGAGTTATAAAGGCAAATTATAGCAAAGATCAGAGGAAGACAAGCGAGATTTATAGGACATTTCCTGAGAATAGGAAAGCTGGAACTCACTGTGGCAACTGGAAAAACTGGGGGAAGAAGAGACAGAGGAAGACAGAGAGAGAAGTTACTGGATGGGCTGTCAGTGTGGCTATGAAGAAAGTCACAGGCGGATCTAATAATC
Organism: Achatina immaculata; assembly: GCA_009760885.1. Taxonomy (NCBI): domain Eukaryota; kingdom Metazoa; phylum Mollusca; class Gastropoda; order Stylommatophora; family Achatinidae; genus Lissachatina; species Lissachatina immaculata. Next base: position 29,700,946 of record CM019700.1, read on the forward strand.
AAGTCAAAAGACAGGGAATTGTGGAGAGAAATGATCGCCAACGCCAAGCGGCATGGCACTTAGATTAGGTTGTAACCTGCTTCCAGTTTGGTAACGATCATCAGTGTCACAACATCTTCACTGCATCTGATCTGCTGTTAAGACCGTCCTGCTAGTAGTCCCAACCTTACCACGGTTAGTCAGCCTGAGTTTGTTACTACGAGCACCAACGAAGAGGTGGGATAAACCTGACCATCCCTGGCTCGTTTACCCCCAGACAAGTGTACAGTCATTCTGACACAATCACCTTTCTCCTCTAAGGGCCCCGAGTAAGGAGATACAAGAAAAGAATCAATCATCATCATCATCATGTGCCGTGCCGACTGGCGTTGGCTATTATGCTTCTCCAGAGTACACGATCCTTCATGCAGGCCATCAGCTCAGTTGGTGATCTCCTCTCACACCATCCCATCAGACTGCCCAGTATCATTTCTCTTGGTCTTCTTCTTGATCTTCTTCCTTCTATTTTTCCTGTTGTTATAATATTTTCTATGCCCTCTCTTCTCATTGCATGTTCTATGAAAGTATATTATCTCTCTCTTATCTTTTCGACAAGATTTTTTTGTCTCTCCAGCTCTTCTCATACATTCTTCATTAGTTATTTTTGCTGTCCACGGGATTCGCAACATTCTTCTAATAAACCACAATCCTGCTGCTTCCAATGATGTTTGTGCAGACTTGCCTATTGTCCATGATTCACTTCCATGTAACAGGATAGGTTCAATATAGCATTTTAGGACTCGTTTTCTAACATTCATTGATAAGGATGTGTTGGCTAATATGTTTCTCATTCTCTGAAATGCAGTCTTTGCTTGGCCTATTCTGTTTCTAATTTCTGTTCTGCATTTCCCATCTGAAGTTATTTCTGCTCCAAGATATTAGAATTTCTGCACCTGCTTTAGAATAGTTCCGTTTAATTTAATACTACATGCTGGTGGATTCTGTTTCTTAGATATAACCATAGTCTCTGTCTTTTTGATGTTCGAAGTAAGGGCTTTCTGTTCACTTTCTTTGGCCACCTTATCCAAGAGATTTTGCAGGTCTTGTTGGTTCTCAGCTATCAGTACTGTGTCGTCAGCATACCGAAGGTTGTTAATATTGTATCCTCCAATTTTTATGCCTGGTTCTGTGATGATCGTTCTTAGAATATTCTCGCTGTACAGAGAAAAAAAATCTGGAGACAGTACACATCCCTGTCGCATCCCTTGTTTTATAGGTTGATATTTTCCAGTTCTATTTTCAACTCGAACTGCTGCTTCTTGCTGCCAGTATAGACGTTTTACAATCCTCAGGTCTTTGCAGTCTATATTGATGTCTTCAAGCATTTTAATAATTTCACTATGTTTCACCTTGTCAAATGCCTTGGTGTAATCAATGAAGCACAAGCAGAGATCTTTCTGTACTTCTAAAGCTCTTTCTGTTAGTGTTCGTAAAGCATAAATGGCATTGTGTGTTCCCTTTCCTTCAACAAATCCAAACTGTTCATCTGCTATTTCCATTTTTATCTTTTTCCTTGTTCTTCTCATAATGATTCTCAGAAGTAGCTTCGTTATGTGACGTGAGAGGCTGATAGTTCGGTGGTCATCACATTCCTTTGCACCTGGTTTCTTTGGTAGTGCTATAAACGTGGATTTAATCAGGTCACTGGGAATATAACCACTGTTGTAAATGTCATTCAGTAACTTGATTATTATTTTTATTCCTATCTCCTCTAGTGCCTCTATTTCTTCTACTGTTATATTATCTGGCCCAGTCGCTTTTCCTTTCGTCATGTGTTTGATGGCATCTATGATTTCATCTTCAAGTATTGGTGGTCCATCACAGTTTTCAGTATCTGGTGTTAATTCTGGTCTTTCTCCTCCATATAGCTCACCTATATACTCTGTCCACCTGTCCACAATGTCTTCTTTTCCCATTAACATTTTACCTTCTTTCGATTTCATGCATCCTATGGTATATTTTGTTTTCCTGCCTGTGAGTTCACTAATTCGTTTGTGCATGTTTTTGCTGTCTTTATTATTAAAGTCCTCTATCTGTCTGCACTGTTCATTTAACCACACTTCTTTTGCTTCTCTGCATTTGCGTCTTATTTCTTTATTTATCTTGCTATATTTTTCCTCGTTATTTTTACTCCTCCTTCTCTTGTCCATGAGTCCTAAGATGTCGTCTGTCATCCATTTATTTTTAGGGTCTTCTTTTTTTTTTTTTTGGTAGTATTATTTCCTTAACAGTTTGGTGGATAGAATCTCTTAACATTGCCCATTGTTCATCTATACTATTTATCTTTGCTATTACATTGTATCTATTTGTTATAATAACTTTGTTTTGTTCTCGCAGTTATTGGTCATTTTTAAGGAGTTCTATATTCAGTTTGATGTTTCTCACTTTTCTGCCTGCTTTCTTTAGCTTTATTCTAATTTTTTCCACAGAGTGGATCATGGTCACTATTGCAGTCAGCTCCTGGGATGATTTTTATTGTCAGTAATTCATTGCGGAATAGTTTGTTGATTAATATGTAGTCTATCTGGTTAAAAGTCTTTTTGTCTGGGCTGCACCACGTTGCCAGACTTCGAGGATGTTGTTTAAACCAGGTGTTTCCTACAACCATGCTGTGTATTCTTGCCCATTCAATTAATTTACTACCTCCGTCATTCCTCTCCCCCAGTCCATAGTCACCAACGATGTCTGAAGTTCTTCCTTTACCAACTTGGCATTAAAATCTCCCATGACTATGGTAACTTCATGTGACTTTATGTGTTTTAGTGCTGTCTCTATGTCATTATAAAATAGCTGTACATCTTCTTCAGAACTTTCAAATGTTGGAGCATACACTTGTATAATACTTATGTTTATTGGTTGTCCTTTCAGTTGGGCTAGCAGGACTCTGTCCGAGATGTTCAAATATCCTACAATTGTCCTTGCCGTTTGTTCATCAAATATAAGTCCTACTCCTCGTTTATGTTTCTCACTTCTTGAATATATTATTGTTTATTTATCAGAGTTTATCTTCCCTGCATCTGTCCATCTAACTTCACTCATTCCTAATATGTTGATCTTCATCCTTTCCATTTCCCTCTTTACATTTTCTAATTTTCCAGCAGCCTGGAGTAAAGTTCTAACATTCCATGTTGCTATTTTGAACTTGTTAGTTTTGCCACCAGTAGCTCGATGACGATCTGACCTCACCTGTGGCTCGTGAGCTGCCCTACCGGACGAGGCTGTTCCAGAAGATCATCCATTACCGTCGTTCATGACAAATCTATTACTCTGAACAAGCATAATTGTTCTTGGGAGCTACAACAGTGGTTTCCCGTTGCCTTCTGTCAGTTTGTGTACGGACTCTCCGTTAGCCTTTGGAATCCCTGTCCTACACGCAAGAATCAAACAAAAAGCAAATAAACCATCTCTCCTTAGCTCCACCTTGTAACTAGAATTTTTTTTATATCCAGTAATTCATCACCCACCTGTCACCATAGCTCCGCCCTTAACTTTCCGCTATCACAGGAGAGAATTCGGGACAGGCCTGGTTGAAAAAAGAGAGCTAGGATGTTGAGAACTTTAGATATAAATGACTCGGTAGTTGCTATAATTTGAAGACACGAGAATTAACTTACTTTCCATGACATGGATGCCATAGCAACATACCTGACATTCTTGTTTTACATCTCGAGGTCGTGTCCTTTGGCCTGTGCAGGTTAACAGCAGTAAATTGTGTCTGAATGTTTTCCCGGAAATACCTCCTTGCTTTTGTTGTGCAGCGCAGCCAACATGCCTGTTGTATCGGTCACTGACCAAACCAGGGTCGGAATGTATCTGAAGTCATCGACTCAGAAATTATGTAAAGGCTAGGAGAAGGTTTGAAGTCGAGTTTTCATCTAGATTTATTTTGGCTATAATTTATTTACTTTGACCAGCATTTTTTTCACTTTCCTGGCATCGTCGTTGCTAAGTGGAAGTTGACCAACTAACGCGAATGAACCAATAGCAAAACAGAAGATTTCTTAAAAGTAACTGTAGGCTTTTTCAAGAAACTGTTGACACGTAATTACATGCCAAGATTTTATGTAAGGAATTTTTTGGAATTTAAGACTCTTAATGTTTTTAAGAACAACGTAGAGATAAGGCAGATGAGCAAACAACCTGTCTCATGTGTGATCAGGAAAAGGGGATGGACATATGTCAGTCACGTGATGAGAAGAAGCAGATAATTCCAAAACGAGCTATCAAGTGGAACACAACAGGCTGAAGAAAAAGAGGCAGACCATGTGAAACTCTAAAGAGGACATTGTTAAGAGAGGCCAGATTAATAGGCATAAAATCCCTTCGTTCGCCAAGTTTTCCTGTTTTCGGCTAGCTTTTCAACCTCATCAAGGGATTTTAAATATGCTAATTTGGCCTCTCTTAACACTGTCCTCTTTTGAGTTTCACATGGTCGACCTCTTTTTCTTCGGCCTGTTGTGTTCCACTTGTTTTGGGATTCTCTGATTGTTTCTTCTCATCACGTGACCGATATATGTCCATCTCCTTTATTGTATGGTTAGACCTCGATAAAATCATACACAGACCACTTTTAGGCGTTGAAAAAGTGCTTTGTTTACAATTTTCTTTTTCGCGGTGTAAACATACAACACTGTAGCTCAGTGTTCTATTAATTTACCTTTACTTTGTTACTATTTCTTTATCTACGAATGGCTCATATATTCGGTTCTTTATCTGGCCTTAATATCTCTGTCCTTGCACCGAATAACCAGCTTCGATGATCCAACTTGACATGTTGTTTATGCCAACCTTTCAGTTCGTCTAAACTACCATGGTCGCTTTGACATTTTGTCTAAAACTCTCCCATTGTCGGTGTCTTTTATTGAGTTTGTTTCGTCTCTTGTTATATCCTTTTTGTCTTAAGACAAAGAGATACGTATAATTTGTGTGTCTTTGGTGTGTTAAATTACTGGAACGTTTTGTTTCATTAAAAACGTTCCGTGAAACAAGTTTTCATATTTTGAAACAACCTAACTCCGAAGCCTTCACGTGCGTACAGACTCGTATCCAAGGACGCCAGGGTTTATATATATGCCAGGTTGACTGATTCGTCTGGAAAGACTAGAGTAAAATACTGGGAGAATTAACCCACTAACTCCTAATTATGTCTTTCCTGGTGCCACTAATCTGACTGCTCGGTTATGGCGGCGGACGAGAGCTGTACGTGATGTGCTTTAAGATCTTAACAAATTGTACAGCTTACAGGAGATTTCTGCTGGCAGTACTTGAAAAGGGGGGGGGGGGGGGGGGAGGAGGGGAAGAACACGCCTTTCTTTAGTAATATTAACTTTATGTATTTTGCGTTTCATTATATTATTTTTGGCTCACTATTTTGAGTACCTTATTGGAAGGATACATAATGGGAAAAAGAGAGGAAGACCAAAACGAAGATGGATGCAAGACATCGTTGACGATCTGCAAATGGACGCAGCAGCGGCGGGCCATCTTGCTCACAACCGAAAGGCCTACAGGAGTGCTGTTTGGGAGGCAAAGCTCCACAAGGGACATGCAAATGAATGAAATGAGTGAAAATTTTGAGTATTATTTGGAGATTTTTATTGTTATGGTTGTGTATTATATATTTGGTGCACTCCTCCTATATTATGGGGGCTGGGGGGGGGGGGGGGTCAAAAAATCTTGTCATTTAGTTACCTCCCTTGACTTGTTCTCGTACTTTGACATTTTATTCCTAATTATTATATTTTTGGCCCTCCCCCCCCCCCCCCCCCCAATCTCGTGATGAGCTCTCTAAACTGGTCGTGCGCAAAATGTGACTGATTTTCGCGTGAGTGCTTCTTCCGTCTTAATATACAGACAGGTGTGCATGCGACGAGATATGGCTGATGTTCTTTATTTCTGGAGGTTTGGAACCCGTTCCTACTGCCACAGCCACCGAGCCATTACACCATTACAAAGTACGGATAATGGAACAAAGATCTTACCTGGGAGTTGCAAAACTTGTTGGACGAAACTTAAATTTGAGACAGTTTGATCATTTCCTTGACAAAACCAGTGGGCTGCGAAGAGCCAAACGAGATAAAGAACTTTCTAGCAGCTAGACTTAGGCGTGAAATCAAGGATTTTAAAGGATTTAACGTTGGAACAGATTAGGTGTGACATCAAGGATTTAAAAAGATTTAACGTTGGAGCAGATTAGGTGTGAAATCAAGGATTTCAAATTATTTAAAGTCTGAATAAATAAGGTGTGAAATCATATATTTTTATAGGATTTAATGTTTGAACAAATTAGGTGTGAAATCAAGGATTTTAAAGGATTTAATGTTGGAACAGATTAGGCGTTGCATCAGGGATTTTAAAGGATTTAAAGTTGGAACAGATCTGGTGTGAAATCAAGCATTTTATAGGATTCAATATTTAAACAAATTAGGCGTGAAATCAAGGGTTTTAAAGGATTTAGTGTTGGAACAGATTGAACGTGAAATCAAGGATTTTAAGGGATTTAGAGGTGGAACTGAGTAGATGTGAAATCAAGGATTTACGTTATTTAAAGGTGGAACAGATTTGGCTTGAAATCAAGGATTTTAAAGCATTTAAATTTGGAACAAATTAGGAGTGAAATCAATCATTTTATAGGATTTAATGTTTGACAAAATCAGGTGTGAAATCAAGGATTTTAAAGGATTTAATTTTGGAACAAATTAGTTCTGAAATCAAGCATTTTAAAGGATATAATGTTGGAAGAGATTAGGTAGGAAATCAATGATTTTATAGGATTTAATGTTAGAACAAATTAGATGTGAAATCCAAGATTTTAGACGATTTAACATTGAAACACGCTAGGCATGAAATCAAGCATTTTATAGGATTTAATATTCTAAACAGATTAGGCGTGAAATCAAGAATTTTAAAGAATTTAACGTTGGAACAAATTAGATATGAAATCAATGATTTAAAAGGATATAATGTTTCAATAGATTAGGTGTGAAATCAAAGATTTTAAAGGATTTAGAGGTGGAACAGATTAGATTTGAAATCAAGGATTTTAAATAATTTAAAGTTGGAGCTGATTAGATGTGAAATCAAAGATTTTTACAGGATTTAAAATTGGAACAGATTAGGCTTGAAATCAAGGAATTCAAAGTATTTAATGTTGGAACAAATTAGGCGTGAAATCAAGGATTTTATAGGATTTGATGTTGGAACAAATTAGGCGTGAAATCAAGGATTTTAAAGGATTTAATGTTGGAACTGATTAGGGTAGAAGTGAAGAATCTTATTGGAGTGAAGGGATAAACTGTTCAGACGTGAAATCAGTGACGTTGATAAACTGATCAGACGTGAAATCAGTGACGTTGATAAACTGATCAGGCGTGAAATCAGTGACGTTGATAAACTGAAGTCTATCACTTCGCGGGTAGCATTTTAAACAAGATTATTAATTTACATTGTTAGTTCCTGAGAAGGGCCGTGGTAGGGCTTCGTCATAGTGTACAGCTAGGCTGCTGTGTCTGCGCTTTTCGGTTCAACACGCCCGTCTTCGGCATGGAAATGTAGCGCGGTTTATACATTTCTAGCTGTTGCTATAAAGTCTTCCTTGACTGTTTCTTCAAAGAATCGAACCCTGCATAGTTAAGAAACCACTTTACTCTGCTGGTAATGTTATTTGCCACCGTTTATCATTCTAGAAAAGGATAACCCAGTAACTTCTACTGCATGTACAATACGAAACGTTTAAGAATCTTAGAAAACTCATTTCTAGGGCAAGTATTTTCCTTGCTAGAATAGATAATCAAATTCTCTGACAATAAACGCCTTTATTTAGTTCATTTTATGTGTGGCCCTTCACAGACAGTCGCATAAACTTCGGAGCCATCGCGTCTGAACATTGGCTCATCTTTCTGCTTAACCTAATGCACATCTCCAGCGCTTCTTCTGTGGGCGTAATGGAACATTGAACACGGAACTACACTTAAAATCACGCGTATGAACACAAAGAATCTAGTCCGTCTAATGGATGCACAAGTAAAAGCTATTGTTGACTTTTTTTTTGTTTGTTTTTGTTTCTAAAACTTGAAGGCGCCTGGTTTTTCATCCTTGAAGATTTTGGATATAAAGAGAATAAAATTTCCTCGTATATTCATAGTCCCACTGCTGTTCTGGTTTGTTTGTTGTCTTGGAAAAGGGTTTCTTTCTTTTTTTTCTTTCTCTCATCCTCCACCTCTTCTTCTTCTCTTCTTCTCTCCTCTTTCTCCTCCTCCTCCTTCTTCTTTTTCCTCCTCCTCCTCTCCTTCTTCTTCTCCTTCTTCTTCTCCTCCTCCTCTTCCTCCTCCTCTTCTTCTTCTACTACTACTTCTTCTTCTTCTTCTACTCCTCTTCTTCTTCATCTCCTCCTCCTCTTCTTCTTCTCTTCGTCTTTATCTCCTCCTCCACCTCCTCTTCTTCTTCGTCCCTGCGCTGAGCTTCTTATATTGCCTTTGTAAATTCCATCTTCTGCAGGAGTTCTTCATGTGCGTCCCTGTCCCCTCCACTCTCTGTCCCTGGGGTCTGGTTTGTGTTCTTAAGTCTCTGTTGAGTTATTCAAGACGTGTTTTGGGACTGGGGTTGATTCCGGTAGAAGCAGAATGGATTTTTGTGTTAATTCTTTTGGGAGAGTGTGTAAGTGCGAAGGTTACCTGGGTGACCCAGTGGTTAGTGAGCTTGCCTCTCACATGGAGATCGATGCTTTAAGTCCGGTCGAAGGCATCTCAGAATCCAGTTGTAGAAATGAGCACTCGGCTCTTTTATTGGGTGCCGTGGAAGGAAAGGCAGCCAGGCATGACCCTGAAGCGTGTGGACCGGTCAAGGAAAGTCAGTCAGTCATATGCATGTCCCTTGGGGAACTTTGCTTCCCTAACAGCTCTCCTGTAGGCCTCTCGGTTGTGAGCAAAATGCCCTGCTGTTGATGCGCTCATTCGCAGATTATCAACGATGTCTTGCAGCCATCTTCGCCTTGGTCTTCCTTTCTTTCTTTTTCTCATTATGTACCCTTCCAAGACGATCTTCTCTAAATTCTCACGACGTTTAATGTGTCCACAATATTTAAATTTTCTCTGTTTAAATCTTCTTTACTAGCCAGCCTTCTTCAATATTATGTTCTTGTAGTATGGATATATTTGATCTTTATGTGTCCATGATATTTGAAGAATCTTCTGTAGCATTTACATTCAAAGGCATTTATCTGTTTCTCAGCTGTTTTGTTAAGTGTCCAGATCTCACAGGCATATGTTGCGATAGGAACAGTCGAGGAAAATATTAATACTAATTCCCAAGTTCTTCCATGGTAGAACTATATGTAAAGTGTGAAATAAACAGAACAGATAAGATCCATATATAGAACTTGGGATGTGAGGTCGAGTGGCTACTGCGATACCCTCTCCACTCCCAACGGTTACTAAAGCTACCCGAGTTCGGGCCTCGATTTTCATTCGTTCTCTTGCAGTTTGTTCTTCTTTCGCAGCTGAAATTCTGTGTCTGTATTTTGAAGCTCGCAAACTTCTCACACGGCCTTTCCCTTCGCTGAAAAGCCTCGGTTTTTTTCCAGCCATTAGAGGTAGGATAATACAATGTTCCGTTTCTGTCTTCGGGACACCGATGTTAAACTGGTGTTATTTACATTCACACGTGTCCTTTATAAGATCTCCGCGAAAAGAATTAGTTCCACATCCGACCTACATCCTAGTCATGAAATTATCTTCCGAAATCCAAAAACCAATTTCTGAAAATCAGCAACAAAATGGCTGACGCGGAGATGAAACCATCCTCCATGTAGCGAGAACCATCGCGGTGTACGGTAACTGGTCAACTGAAGCTGTGACAAAAGACAGTCCGGCCAATGAGGGTTTAATTAGACATAATGAATTCGAGGGTGTGGTTTCGTTTAATATAATTTCAGTATATACCAGATTTTGAGCCATGTGAATGCTGGTCTAATGGTTTAATTCTTGAAATCCTGCAGGTTATTACACCTGAATTTTAACTCGAGATGACATAAGAAGGCCTTTTTGTTTTAAAATCTAAAATAACTGTTATAGTATTTTGTTTCGTCATTGGGAGTTGTAAATTTTGAGCAGCCGCTAATGCTAAAAATAAGCATCGCGTAATTTCTCCCATGTAACATGGTGGTAGTGATTAATGATAACAGGAAACGTTGATACGTTGGACTGAAGTTGTGTGGGAAATTTTAAGAGTTGAAGAATCCTTATTTGGAAAATTGGACGAAGTGTGGAGACCAGGTCATGCAGACACTCGCAAAGGTATCAGCTTACTAGTCTGGAGTTGGTAGTCTTACAAGATTTGCTTAGAAAAAATTTTTTTTTATTTTTCAAAGTGTACATAAGAAACGGGACAGACTGCATGTGCAGAAATATGCCATAAAGGCACGAAATGTTACAGGCAGGCAGGCAGATAGACAGACAGACAGATAGATAGATAGATAGATAGATAGATAGATAGATAGATAGATAGATAGATAGATAGATAGATAGATAGACTGACTGGCTGACTGACGATGAACTCACAGAATGAAACAACGTAAGAAGAAGCGCATAAATAATTTTCTTAAGCTCATATATACATTTTACATAGGTCGCAAACCTGTGTGACTATTTACACATGTTGTATATATGTTGTAAACCTGTGTGACTATTTACACATGTTGTGTATATGTTGTAAACTTGTGTGACTATTTACACATGTTGTATATATGTTGTAAACCTGTGTGACTATTTACACATGTTGTATATATGTTGTAAACCTGTGTGACTATTTACACATGTTGTATATATGTTGTAAACCTGTGTGACTATTTACACATGTTGTATATATGTTGTAAACTTGTGTGACTATTTACACATGTTGTATATATGTTGTAAACTTGTGTGACTATTTACACATGTTGTATATATGTTGTAAACCTGTGTGACTATTTACACATGTTGTATATATGTTGTAAACTTGTGCGTATTTAGCTCGATACTTCCTATAAATGTTATACAGAACAAAGATGCTTAGTTTTCAGTTTAATTTGCCACTTTCAAAAGCTTCCTGCTGATTTTGGACCTTAGAAACTGAGCGGAGCCATCTGTAACGACGCTGAGACAGGCTAAAACGTGCGGACCAAGGCCTAGTCACGTGTCTGGGTGGTGCTCTGTGGTTGGCCGATGTGCCAGTGCTTGGAAAGAGGGACGGTACCTGCTGGCGGGGCTTCGTGCAGTCTTACGATGTTCACAGGCGGAGGTAAGGAAATCCAGTGCAGCCTGCCATCATCATCATCATCATCATCATCATCATCTGGCTATGAAGATATCATTATCATGCTCCATCAAAATCACCCGGGAGAGAAGACACTGCCCGCTTTGCCTATCAGCGACCCATAGCTGGCATGCTGGCGTTGGGGTTAGTGAACAATAGTTGATCAAGACCCTACAACAGTTTTCCGCTGGCGCCTCCAAACTAACAGGCCAAGCCTGGTTACGGGGATAAGGATCACCGTAGTCCCTTTGGTGGTGGAGTCTGCTAAAGAAGTCTTGCACACCCCGTTTTTTTTAGCTGGACTCAGGTACTGAAAACAAAATAGCCGCCATAACCCGCTCCCAATCCGACACGATGCTGTGGCTCAGCACCTTCGCGGCATCGGGCTGTAAAGAACACCAGCCCGCAGTCCCAGGGAGATAGAAGACAAGGCAAGACAACCAAATCATCCTCATCACCAAAAGCAACATCATTTATCTTAATAAACAGAATCATCATCATTATCATCATCATCATCATCATCATCATCTGCTAGCTATCAACATTATTGAAACCATCATCACGAAGCACATGAAAAAATATTTCATCAGATAAACAGATGAAACTAGAGCAAGACAGATCTTGCAAAATAGCCAAGCTTTCCTCTCTCTCTCTCTCTCTCTCTCACACACACACACTCACACACTCTCTCTCTCCCTCATATCCGTCCGTCTGACGGTTTCCTCGCCCTTTCATACACTTCTTTTGATTGGTCTGTTTTACATTCCATTTTTTCCCCCTCTTTCATTGGTCGTTTTTTGTATAGAAAATCTGATTGGCTGAATCGATGTTAGCACCCATGGACGTCAGCTGGAAAGATAAAACAAACGCAGATTGTGGGGTGGGGGTGGGGGTGGGGGGGGGGGGGAGAGATGATTCAGGAACCCAGACAAAAACAAACAACAAAAAAACAAACCAACATGTTAAAAAATACATAGTGGGTAGAAGAGTAGGGCTTTGGAGATGAAACTAGAGCCAAACTTTTTCAAAATTCAAAAAACAAAATGGGGTGGAGGTGGCGGAAGAAACCGGATTCCAAAATTTAAAAAAAAACATGTAGTTTGATTGACAGCTGGTTGGCTTGCCAGGGATTCAGTGATTGGATTAGGAATCGGGCGCTGGCTACAAGTCGCGTGAGGCCCAATTAGTGCGATTAGACGAGGCGCTCCGCAACATACACAATTCCCCCCAGAGCTGAGACTAGCGGGGCGGGAGATCTTGATTGGGTTCACTTCAGTGATGACGAGGAAGGCGGATAGAGTGTAGTCGAGAAGATTATTTGTGTGAGTGTACGTAATACATATTGTTATTTGTGTGTGAGTGTGTGTGCTATCATCACCATCACCATCATCATCACAACCACCAATACCAGCACCACCACAACCACCAGCACCAGCACCACCACCACAACCATCATCATCATCATCATCATCACCATCATCATCATCATCATCATCACCATCATCATCATCATCATCATCAGTGTACCTAAGAAACAGGACAGAATGCATGTGCAGAAATATGCCTTAAAGGCATGAAATGCGACAGACAGACAGATTCATCATCATCATCATCATCATCTGGTTGCCTTTCTGGTAGGGTGTGATAATCATGCTTCATCACACATCTCGACCCAAGACAAGTCTTTACCATCTTCTCTGTAAGGTACATTCAGCACAATGAAGACGGCGCTGTTATCCAGGAAACTACCCACAAAAAACAAAATTAAGATTAGTAAAATGTTACATCTGCTCTGTTTTACTGTATGAAGCAGAAACCAGGACTCTAAGCAAAAAGATGGAGAGAAAGATTAATGCAGCAGAAACATTGTTCTACAGAAAACTAGGTCATACAACATGGGGATTGAAAAGAACAAATACACAAGTTTTAGAACAGCTTCAAGTGCAGCGTGAACTTCTGAAAGAAATAAAGATTAAGAAAACAAAATACTTTGGCCATATCAAAACACATAACAGTACAATGAGGACCATGCAGACTTTGTCTGTGTAATCTACATTTATTATCGATAATGCTTAAGAATTTGGTTAATTACAGCTGTCAAGGCACTCTCTTGGCATGTACTTCCGAACTGAGTGTCCAAGATTCCACAGCCCAATGAGCCAACCCAAGATTCTCCCCTCCAAGGAATACTATTTGCAAGTCATGCATCAAGTTAAACATACATCACAACATTTCCACAACATGATATAGACATTATCAAGTCATATGGAAAAAATACGTAAACGTTTTATTGCTCAACAATATGGGTCAATGGTGATCACAGGACATACATTCACACAGAAGATGTAACACATATCATAAAAACATATTGCAGGCATAATGTCAATCAATACAATACTCTTAACCACTGTACTAATGGCTCAGATAGAATGATATCTTGGTATTATTGGCCTTGGTATTCCGGCCTTCCCTCACCTTCACAATCACATTATAAATCTCCCCGTGTGCCAACGCACTTATGAATGTGGCAGACTATGCTGCGAAACTGCACCACTCTCTCCACGGATGATCTATGTGCTAGTGCACTTCATCTCACGGCTGACCTGTCTGGACTCTCCTCCTCACTTCTTGAATAATCACATGTGCTGACGCACTAATTCTCTGCCTCACTTCATGAGTATTCACCATGTGCTGACGCACTAATTCTCTGCCTCACTTCAACGACTCCATCACTACCACATCCTTGATGTAGTCTCTTGTTGTGGGGATCTTCATGCCAACATACATCTTGAATCGCCTACAACAGATCCACATGAATACAACAGCATATGGGGCATCGCTCGTGCCCTTCAAGAGAACGATATTAGAATCAATCACGACAGATACTTCTACACAATGATCATGCAGTACACATGCTTATACTTCACATCACACAAGATATATATATATATATATATATATATATGAATACACAGCACTGACAATTTATTCATCATGAATTCACGATCAGATTAACACAGATATTTGGCCGGCTGGGCTAAGTGCTACATATGCAACCAACACAGACGAGATTGACTTGTCCGCCATAGGTCTCTGATTCTACTACCTTTTTTTCCCCACACGCATTCCTCGGTATTTGTATAGTACACATTCGTCACTTGACGAGACGCGCGCAGACAGACTCGCTCTAATTCTGAGTACGCGGCTCATCCACAACCATACTAGAAGGAAAGGTGGAAGGAAAAAGAGCAAGAGGAAGAAGGCAGAGATGTAGATGGGGAGATAATATAGGCGAGTGGACAGGACACAGCCTGGGTGAGTGCACCATCAAGCCGAGAGAGCGAGGGAACTGGAGATTCATTACCGCCGACCTTCGTTCTGGAGCAGACACATGATGATGATGATGATGATGATGAGTGAGATAAAGATAACAGGTAGCCCTATTATGCCGTGATGGGATATAGTGTTAGTGCCCATATTTCCTTTGACCTGTCGGCACACTAGAAGATCAGTGCCCATATTTCCCTTGACCTGCCAGCACACTAGAAGATCAGTGCCCATATTTCCTTTGACCTGTCGGCACACTAGAAGATCAGTGCCAATATTTACCTTGACCTGTCAGCATACTAGAAGATCAGTGCCAATATTTACCTTGACCTGTCAGCACACTAGAAGATCAGGGCCCATATTCCCCTTGACCTGTCAGCACACTAGAAGATCAGGGCCAATATTTACCTTGACCTGTCAGCACACTAGAAGATCAGTGCCAATATTTACCTTGACCTGTCAGCACACTAGAAGATCAGGGCCAATATTTACCTTCACCTGTCAGCACACTAGAAGATCAGTGCCAATATTTACCTTGACCTGTCAGCACACTAGAAGATCAGTGCCAATATTTACCTTGACCTGTCAGCACACTAGAAGATCAGTGCCAATATTTACCTTGACCTGTCAGCACACTAGAAGATCAGTGCCAATATTTACCTTGACCTGTCAGCACACTAGAAGATCAGGGCGAATATTTCCTTTGATTTGTCAGCACACTAAAAGATCAGGGCGAATATTTCCTTTGACCTGTCAGCACACTAGAAGATCAGGGCCAATATTTCCTTTGATTTGTCAGCACACTAAAAGATCAGGGCGAATATTTCCTTTGACATGTCGGCACACTAGAAGATCAGGGCCAATATTTCCTTTGATTTGTCGGCACACTAAAAGATCAGGGCCAATATTTCCTTTGACCTGTCGGCACACTAGAAGATCAGGGCCAATATTTCCTTTGACCTGTCGGCACACTAGAAGATCAGGGCCAATATTTCCTTTGATTTGTCGGCACACTAAAAGATCAGGGCCAATATTTCCTTTGATTTGTCGGCACACTAGAAGATCAGGGCGAATATTTCCTTTGACATGTCGGCACACTAGAAGATCAGGGCCAATATTTCCTTTGACCTGTCGGCACACTTTAAGATCAGGGCCAATATTTCCTTTGACCTGTCGGCACACTAGAGGATGATGTGCTAAACATGAAGCCTGGCTGCCTTTCCTCTCCTCGGCTCCAGAAGAAGTCAGGTACCCATTTCTACAGATGGTGAGGGGTGACGGATGCATCCAGCTAGACTTGAACCTCTGACCATCAGCATAGGAGAATGGTGAACTAACCACTCCGCCATTCGGATACTCCCATCGACTTTGTAGGTGGCTTTTTTTTTAAAAATCGTGCCTACGAAGCACATGAAAAAATATTTCATCAGATAAACAGATGAAACTAGAGCAAGACAGATCTTGCAAAATAGCCAAGCTTTCCTCTCTCTCTCTCTCTCTCTCTCTCTCTCTCTCTCTCTCTCTCTCTCTCCCTCATATCCGTCCGTCTGACGGTTTCCTCGCCCTTTCATACACTTCTTTGATTGGTCTGTTTTACATTCCATTTTTTCCCCCTCTTTCATTGGTCGTCTTTTGTATAGAAAATCTGATTGGCTGAATCGATGTTAGCACCCATGGACGTCAGCTGGAAAGATAAAACAAACGCAGATTGTGGGGTGGGGGTGGGGGGGGGGGGGGAGAGATGATTCAGGAACCCAGACAAAAACAAACAACAAAAAAACAAACCACATGTTAAAAAATACATAGTGGGTAGAAGAGTAGGGCTTTGGAGATGAAACTAGAGCCAAACGTTTTCAAAATTCAAAAAAAAAAAAAAAAACAAAATGGGTGGAGGTGGCGGAAGAAACCGGATTCCAAATTTAAAAAAAAAAACATGTAGTTTGATTGACAGCTGGTTGGCTTGCCAGGGATTCAGTGATTGGATTAGGAATCGGGCGCTGGCTACAAGTCGCGTGAGGCCCAATTAGTGCGATTAGACGAGGCGCTCCGCAACATACACAATTCCCCCCAGAGCTGAGACTAGCGGGGCGGGAGATCTTGATTGGGTTCACTTCAGTGATGACGAGGAAGGCGGATAGAGTGTAGTCGAGAAGATTATTTGTGTGAGTGTACGTAATACATATTGTTATTTGTGTGTGAGTGTGTGTGCTATCATCACCATCATCATCATCACCATCATCATCACAACCACCAATACCAGCACCACCACAACCATCATCATCATCACCATCATCATCATCACCATCATCATCATCATCATCATCACCATCATCATCATCATCATCATCACCATCATCATCATCATCATCAGTGTACCTAAGAAACAGGACAGAATGCATGTGCAGAAATATGCCTTAAAGGCATGAAATGCGACAGACAGACAGATTCATCATCATCATCATCATCATCTGGTTGCCTTTCTGGTAGGGTGTGATAATCATGCTTCATCACACATCTCGACCCAAGACAAGTCTTTACCATCTTCTCTGTAAGGTACATTCAACACAATGAAGACGGCGCTGTTATCCAGGAAACTACCCACAAAAAACAAAATTAAGATTTGTAAAATGTTACATCTGCTCTGTTTTACTGTATGAAGCAGAAACCAGGACTCTAAGCAAAAAGATGGAGAGAAAGATTAATGCAGCAGAAACATTGTTCTACAGAAAACTAGGTCATACAACATGGGGATTGAAAAGAACAAATACACAAGTTTTAGAACAGCTTCAAGTGCAGCGTGAACTTCTGAAAGAAATAAAGATGAAGAAAACAAAATACTTTGGCCATATCAAAACACATAACAGTACAATGAGGACCATGCAGACTTTGTCTGTGTAATCTACATTTATTATCGATAATGCTTAAGAATTTGGTTAATTACAGCTGTCAAGGCACTCTCTTGGCATGTACTTCCGAACTGAGTGTCCAAGATTCCACAGCCCAATGAGCCAACCCAAGATTCTCCCCTCCAAGGAATACTATTTGCAAGTCATGCATCAAGTTAAACATACATCACAACATTTCCACAACATGATATAGACATTATCAAGTCATATGGAAAAAATACGTAAACGTTTTATTGCTCAACAATATGGGTCAATGGTGATCACAGGACATACATTCACACAGAAGATGTAACACATATCATAAAAACATATTGCAGGCATAATGTCAATCAATACAATACTCTTAACCACTGTACTAATGGCTCAGATAGAATGATATCTTGGTATTATTGGCCTTGGTATTCCGGCCTTTCCTTTGACCTGTCGGCACACTTTAAGATCAGGGCCAATATTCCTTTGACCTGTCGGCACACTAGAGGATGATGTGCTAAACATGAAGCCTGGCTGCCTTTCCTCTCCTCGGCTCCAGAAGAAGTCAGGTACCCATTTCTACAGATGGTGAGGGGTGACGGATGCATCCAGCTAGACTTGAACCTCTGACCATCAGCATAGGAGAATGGTGAACTAACCACTCCGCCATTCGGATACTCCCATCGACTTTGTAGGTGGCTTTTTTTTTAAAAATCGTGCCTACGATCTTCATGCTCTATATTCCCCTGATTCTCTTTCGATTTACCTTACCTGTTACTTCCTCTGCTCTAGAGGCCGGCCACGTTCGAAATACACCCATGCTGGTGAAATATGCCTAAACCGGCTTAAACCAGAGGTGAAACTTGATGACTACGCATGTCAAGGTACCTCCGCTCTAGAGGTCGGCCACGTCCTAAACACGCCCATGCTGGGATAATACGCCTAAACTGGCTCAACCCAGGGGTGGAAGTCACTAGTGGCGAGGATTCGTCCTACTGGACCAAAGCTCCGTCCTGGTCACAACTAGGAAGGGTAGCGGTCACGACCACAAACTGCTGAAGTCGGAGACACTGGACCAGGGCAGTCTAGATAGGCAACCACCTCTCACCAGACGGGGATGTATGCGTATCGTAATGATGCTGAGGTTTTCCGGTGAGAAAGTCCAACTCTAGGTTAAACTGGTGCAACGAAAACCACGGTGTCATGCAATCCCGCTTCTGCAACCCACCATGAATACAGGCTCAAGCCGTGCGATACTCTGAATCTCTTGTGGTCCTCTCGGGGATCTCTGTGGTCTTTTTCTGGGATCACATGGGGGACCACGGGACCTATCGAGGACCACATGAGTAAATTCAGCAGGATCACAGGGCGGTCTTGGTGGCAGAAGCGAACGAAGAAGAAGAAGAAGAAAGCGATCGGACCCCTTGATTCTTTGCTTCTCTGTGTGTCGTGGACATGGTGTAGTTCTTGCCATCTGTCTTATGGTGTCATTCCTTAGCTTGTCACACCTGGTGACGTTTGGTGCTTTCCTAAGACACCTCATTTCACATGTAGTATTTTATTCTAGTGTTTCTTAGTCATTGCCCATGTCCGGCATTGGCAGCAGAGTGTTGATATGAAGACGCTGTTAATTAGTTTTCTCTTAGTTTCAAGTAGGATGTTTGGGTGTGTAAGCAGTGGGGATGGCTGGTATGCAGCAGCGCTGGCTCTTTCTGTACTAACACCAGCTGACCAAACTTGATTACAAACTAGGGTGTTGCTACACCCAACATTCTTTGACGCTACTGTGACCGAATACTCGAATCCAACATTGGCAGAGCGCGCCATTAGAAGCCGCTCTTGAAAATGATGCTAGGAGAAAAGACATAACAATTGATACCTGCCTGCTTTAAATACATCGTCTTAAACAAAACACAAAAAAGTACCAGTATCATAGTTTTCCCGTATCTTTAAAAGTGTACCCGTAAATTCTGGCCAAATTAATCTACATTTTTCTTTGAAACTTTTGTCAGAGATTAGAAATTTCCCAGTTTTTCCTGCCGTTCTGTCTGAATTATTTCTGCTCTTTTCCCGTCCACATTTTTTAGAAACTCACATTTCAGTATATCCAAGGGGAGAGAACCAGCCTACAAGTATAGCGCGACTAGTTTGGCATTGTTATGTAAATATTATTCTATAAGAAATAATTTATTTTTGCCATCAAATGATGGAACAAGCTATGAATGTTCCAGGAGGTCGGCCCAAGTCGTTGCTGTTATGAATTATGTATATACAAGCGATTTTTTTGCTTTTTTGTTCAGTTTTTGTATATGTTAACAGGGTACTGTACTCTCGTATATCAAAAGTCTGATTATGGTGTGACGTACAAGACGCTCGACAAGTTCCTTCCCTTGTATATCTCATGCAGGGGCGTCTAACCGTCAGTGGCGGATTATCCATGAGGTTGAGTGGGTCTGAGACTAAGGGCCCGGAAAGAAAGGGGTGCACAACGTGAAGAGAAAAAAACTGTGCAAATGTAGATTATTGGTTTTTAATTTTATAACATCAAACGAACGTTATGGATGAGAAGGGACTGGAGGTCCCGGGCCCCTTATTAAGTTTAGCCTAGGGGCCCCAGACGGTGGTTAATCCGCTACTGCTAACCCACTCATTCTGAGCTATGTGTTGAAATTTGTTGTATTTTACTGTAAACCGGATCTGTATGCCACTGATGTTGTATGGAAGATGGTATAGCACGTGGGGTCAGTGGCGTAGTTGAAGTTGGTGGATCCCATGGCAAACTAAAACTAGCAACATTCATAAAAAAAACACTTGCCCGTTAATAATGCGAATTTAAGAACAAAAATTCACTTAAATAAGGAAGGAGCGTTCTTTAAATACACAATAATTAGTGTATAAGTATACAACTATACAGGCTCAAGCCGTGCGATACTCTGAATCTCTTGTGGTCCTCTCGGGGATCTCTGTGGTCTTTTTCTGGGATCACATGGGGGACCACGGGACCTATCGAGGACCACATGAGTAAATTCAGCAGGATCACAGGGCGGTCTTGGTGGCAGAAGCGAACGAAGAAGAAGAAGAAGAAAGCGATCGGACCCCTTGATTCTTTGCTTCTCTGTGTGTCGTGGACATGGTGTAGTTCTTGCCATCTGTCTTATGGTGTCATTCCTTAGCTTGTCACACCTGGTGACGTTTGGTGCTTTCCTAAGACACCTCATTTCACATGTAGTATTTTATTCTAGTGTTTCTTAGTCATTGCCCATGTCCGGCATTGGCAGCAGAGTGTTGATATGAAGACGCTGTTAATTAGTTTTCTCTTAGTTTCAAGTAGGATGTTTGGGTGTGTAAGCAGTGGGGATGGCTGGTATGCAGCAGCGCTGGCTCTTTCTGTACTAACACCAGCTGACCAAACTTGATTACAAAACTAGGGTGTTGCTACACCCAACATTCTTTGACGCTACTGTGACCGAATACTCGAATCCAACATTGGCAGAGCGCGCCATTAGAAGCCGCTCTTGAAAATGATGCTAGGAGAAAAGACATAACAATTGATACCTGCCTGCTTTAAATACATCGTCTTAAACAAAACACAAAAAAGTACCAGTATCATAGTTTTCCCGTATCTTTAAAAGTGTACCCGTAAATTCTGGCCAAATTAATCTACATTTTTCTTTGAAACTTTTGTCAGAGATTAGAAATTTCCCAGTTTTTCCTGCCGTTCTGTCTGAATTATTTCTGCTCTTTTCCCGTCCACATTTTTTAGAAACTCACATTTCAGTATATCCAAGGGGAGAGAACCAGCCTACAAGTATAGCGCGACTAGTTTGGCATTGTTATGTAAATATTATTCTATAAGAAATAATTTATTTTTGCCATCAAATGATGGAACAAGCTATGAATGTTCCAGGAGGTCGGCCCAAGTCGTTGCTGTTATGAATTATGTATATATACAAGCGATTTTTTTGCTTTTTTGTTCAGTTTTGTATATGTTAACAGGGTACTGTACTCTCGTATATCAAAAGTCTGATTATGGTGTGACGTACAAGACGCTCGACAAGTTCCTTCCCTTGTATATCTCATGCAGGGGCGTCTAACCGTCAGTGGCGGATTATCCATGAGGTTGAGTGGGTCTGAGACTAAGGGCCCGGAAAGAAAGGGGTGCACAACGTGAAGAGAAAAAAACTGTGCAAATGTAGATTATTGGTTTATTAATTTTATAACATCAAACGAACGTTATGGATGAGAAGGGACTGGAGGTCCCGGGCCCCTTATTAAGTTTAGCCTAGGGGCCCCAGACGGTGGTTAATCCGCTACTGCTAACCCACTCATTCTGAGCTATGTGTTGAAATTTGTTGTATTTTACTGTAAACCGGATCTGTATGCCACTGATGTTGTATGGAAGATGGTATAGCACGTGGGGTCAGTGGCGTAGTTGAAGTTGGTGGATCCCATGGCAAACTAAAACTAGCAACATTCATAAAAAAAACACTTGCCCGTTAATAATGCGAATTTAAGAACAAAAATTCACTTAAATAAGGAAGGAGCGTTCTTTTAAATACACAATAATTAGTGTATAAGTATACAACTATACACGAGGCACTGCAGTCAAGCTGTTACTCATAACAGCAGCGTTATGAAAAGTGGTTGTGCGAGTTCTGCCTTACGTTCTTCCAAGACATGAGATAAGTTCCAGTGTTTACTATTTTTTTTTTTTCATTTTTTAAAAAATTCTTTCTTTTACATAAATTTCATGTGAATCTATACTTCGTGTTTTTTTTTTTTTTAAGATGACGAAAACAACGGGCCGTGACCCGGTGGTACTGCAAACCAGGTCCACCCGTAATGAGACATGGATCAGTGCCCATATTTACCTTCACCTGTCAGCACACTAGAAGATCAGTGCCCATATTTACCTTCACCTGTCAGCACACTAGAAGATCAGTGCCCATATTTACCTTCACCTGTCAGCACACTAGAAGATCAGGGCCCATATTTACCTTCACCTGTCAGCACACTAGAAGATCAGGGCCAATATTTACCTTGACCTGTCAGCACACTAGAAGATCAGGGCCCATATTTACCTTCACCTGTCAGCACACTAGAAGATCAGGGCCCATATTACCCTTGACCTGTCAGCACACTAGAAGATCAGGGCCCATCTTTACCTTGACCTGTCAGCACACTAGAAGATCAGGGCCCATATTTACCTTGACCTGTCAGCACACTAGAAGATCAGGGCCAATATTTCCTTTGACCTGTCAGCACACTAGAAGATCAGGGCCAATATTTCCTTTGATTTGTCGGCACACTAGAAGATCAGGGCCAATATTTCCTTTGATTTGTCGGCACACTAGAAGATCAGGGCCAATATTTCCTTTGATTTGTCGGCACACTAGAAGATCAGGGCCAATATTTCCTTTGATTTGTCGGCACACTAAAAGATCAGGACGAATATTTCCTTTGACATGTCGGCACACTAGAAGATCAGGGCCAATATTTCCTTTGATTTGTCAGCACACTAAAAGATCAGGGCGAATATTTCCTTTGACATGTCGGCACACTAGAAGATCAGGGCCAATATTTCCTTTGATTTGTCTGCACACTAGAAGATCAGGGCCAATATTTCCTTTGATTTGTCGGCACACTAAAAGATCAGGGCCAATATTTCCTTTGACCTGTCGGCACACTAGAAGATCAGGGCCAATATTTCCTTTGACCTGTCGGCACACTAGAAGATCAGGGCCAATATTTCCTTTGACCTGTCGGCACACTAGAGGATGATGTGCTAAACATGAAGCCTGGCTGCCTTTCCTCTCCTCGGCTCCAGAAGAAGTCAGGTACCCATTTCTACAGATGGTGAGGGGTGACGGATGCATCCAGCTAGACTTGAACCTCTGACCATCAGCATAGGAGAAAGGTGAACTAACCACTCCGCCATTCGGATACTCCCATCGACTTTGTAGGTGACTTTTTTTTTTAAAATCGTGCCTACGATCTTCATGCTCTATATTCCCCTGATTCTCTTTCGATTTACCTTACCTGTTACTTCCTCTGCTCTAGAGGCCGGCCACGTTCGAAATACACCCATGCTGGTGAAATATGCCTAAACCGGCTTAAACCAGAGGTGAAACTTGATGACTACGCATGTCACGGTACCTCCGATCTAGAGGTCGGTCGCGTCCTAAACACTCCTATGCTGGGATAATACGCCTAAACTGGCTCAACCCAGGGGTGGAAGTCACTAGTGGCGAGGATTCGTCCTCCTGGACAAAAGCTCCGTCCTGGTCACAACTAGAAAGGGTAGCGGTCACGACCAAAAAATGCTGAAGTCGGAGACACTGGACCAGGGCAGTCTAGATAGGCAACCACCTCTCACTAGACGGGGATGTATGCGTATCGTAATCATGCTGAGGTTTTCCGGTGAGAAAGTCCAACTCTAGATTAAACTGGTGCAACGAAAACCACGGTGTCATGCAATCCCGCTTCTGCAACCCACCATGAATACAGGCTCAAGCCGTGCGATACTCTGAATCTCTTGTGGTCCTCTCGGGGATCTCTGTGGTCTTTTTCTGGGATCACATGGGGGACCACGGGACCTATCGAGGACCACATGAGTAAATTCAGCAGGATCACAGGGCGGTCTTGGTGGCAGAAGCGAACGAAGAAGAAGAAGAAGAAAGCGATCGGACCCCTTGATTCTTTGCTTCTCTGTGTGTCGTGGACATGGTGTAGTTCTTGCCATCTGTCTTATGGTGTCATTCCTTAGCTTGTCACACCTGGTGACGTTTGGTGCTTTCCTAAGACACCTCATTTCACATGTAGTATTTTATTCTAGTGTTCTTAGTCATTGCCCATGTCCGGCATTGGCAGCAGAGTGTTGATATGAAGACGCTGTTAATTAGTTTTCTCTTAGTTTCAAGTAGGATGTTTGGGTGTGTAAGCAGTGGGGATGGCTGGTATGCAGCAGCGCTGGCTCTTTCTGTACTAACACCAGCTGACCAAACTTGATTACAAAACTAGGGTGTTGCTACACCCAACATTCTTTGACGCTACTGTGACCGAATACTCGAATCCAACATTGGCAGAGCGCGCCATTAGAAGCCGCTCTTGAAAATGATGCTAGGAGAAAAGACATAACAATTGATACCTGCCTGCTTTAAATACATCGTCTTAAACAAAACACAAAAAAGTACCAGTATCACAGTTTTCCCGTATCTTTAAAAGTGTACCCGTAAATTCTGGCCAAATTAATCTACATTTTTCTTTGAAACTTTTGTCAGAGATTAGAAATTTCCCAGTTTTTCCTGCCGTTCTGTCTGAATTATTTCTGCTCTTTTCCCGTCCACATTTTTTAGAAACTCACATTTCAGTATATCCAAGGGGAGAGAACCAGCCTACAAGTATAGCGCGACTAGTTTGGCATTGTTATGTAAATATTATTCTATAAGAAATAATTTATTTTTGCCATCAAATGATGGAACAAGCTATGAATGTTTCAAGAGGTCGGCCCAAGTCGTTGCTGTTATGAATTATGTATATATATATACAAGCGATTTTTTTGCTTTTCTGTTCAGTTTTGTATATGTTAACAGGGTACTGTACTCTCGTATATCAAAAGTCTGATTATGGTGTGACGTACAAGACGCTCGACAAGTTCCTTCCCTTGTATATCTCATGCAGGGGCGTCTAACCGTCAGTGGCGGATTATCCATGAGGATGAATGGGTCTGAGACTAAGGGCCCGGAAAGAAAGGGGTGCACAACGTGAAGAGAAAAAAAACTGTGCAAATGTAGATTATTGGTTTATTAATTTTATAACATCAAACGAACGGTATGGATGAGAAGGGACTGGAGGTCCCGGGCCCCTTATTAAGTTTAGCCTAGGGGCCCCAGATAGTGGTTAATCCGCTACTGCTAACCCACTCATTCTGAGCTATGTGTTGAAATTTGTTGTATTTTACTGTAAACCGGATCTGTATGCCACTGATGTTGTATGGAAGATGGTATAGCACGTGGGGTCAGTGGCGTAGTTGAAGTTGGTGGATCCCATGGCAAACTAAAACTAGCAACATTCATAAAAAAAACACTTGCCCGTTAATAATGCGAATTTAAGAACAAAAATTCACTTAAATAAGGAAGGAGCGTTCTTTTAAATACACAATAATTAGTGTATAAGTATACAACTATACACGAGGCACTGCAGTCAAGCTGTTACTCATAACAGCAGCGCTATGAAAAGTGGTTGTGTGAGCTCTGCCTTACGTTCTTCCAAGACTTGAGATAAGTTCCAGTGTTCACTATTTTTTTTTTTTTCATTTTAAAAAAAATTCTTTCTTTTACATAAATTTCATGTGAATCTATACTTCGTGTTTTTTTGGTTTTTTTTTAAGATGACGAAAACAACGGGCCGTGACCCGGTGGTACTGCAAACCAGGTCCACCCGTAATGAGACATGGATCCTGCCCCTGGCATTCAATGTGCAGGGTAGGTCTCGAACATCCCAATTTGTTAAAAAAAAAAATAACGACGCTTTTGTTTTGACTAAAGGCCATGTTGATCAGGGTACCTGCCAAGAGGACATTTTGACCTCAGCCACTTTGATCTGATTCTTTGTCCTGTTTATGTGTGTCTGATGAAGGCTCTCGCCGAAATGTCACATAGCTGTACACGTTAAATAATACAGCTGTTCCTACTTTTTTTCCTAGCTTATACAGTTCTTTTAAATAATGAAGGAGTGTTCTTTTTTTTTTCTCCCTTAAACTGTAAAATAATCAGAGTATTTATATTCTTGATCCTTGTTTCTTTGAGAAGTTAACTTTGCACTTGCAGTTGTTCTGATACTTGTAAGAGATAAGGGAAATGACGACTGAGGTAAAGCTGGTTATAGTGATGAAAGTAGACAAGAAATAACGACTGAGGTAAAGCTGGTTATAGTGATGAAAGTAGACAAGAAATAACGACTGAGGTAAAGCTGGTTCTAGTAATGAAAGTAGACAAGAAATAACGACTGAGGTAAAGCTGGTTCTAGTAATGAAAGTAGACAAGAAATGACGACTGAGGTAAAGCTGGTTCTAGTAATGAAAGTAGACAAGAAATGACGACTGAGGTAAAGCTGGTTCTAGTAATGAAAGTAGACAAGAAATGACGACAGAGGTAAAGCTGGTACTAGTAATGAAAGTAGACAAAGATGTGTGATTCAGAGGAAAGAGGGCAGAAACAAGAATGGCAGAAAGTTAGATGGGCACGTATAAATGACAGACACAAAACAATCCAATATTTCAGCAAAAAGCCTTTTACCAGATGCAATTTGTGCCCATTTCTCTTTCACGTGGATACCAAAAAGCCAAGTCCTTTAACATTTCATCTGTTTTTTCATGTCTATGCCTGTATTGTGCTGTTTTTTCTCCCAATTTGCGTTTAGCCTTTGACGAGCCCGTATTTTTTTTAATGGTTACTTCCCTTGATTTACAGTTTCTGTTTTGACTCGCTCTAGTATAAAAGAGAAAGCCCGTAAATGTGAGAGAAGGTATTTCAGAGTGTTTTATATAGCCGCTATTACTCCTTGTTTGTGAGACTTGGGTCGTAAAATTGAAAGCAACAGAGACGTCTTTGTTGAGAGAGGCGTACCATATGCCCTGGGCGAGCCCACAGGGAGGGGGGAACGTAAGTTCGAAGAGTCGATGAAGAACACAGGGGAAGCAGTTTTCTGGGGTCGTTATTGGGTTCATTTTCTGGGGTCGTTAGTGGGTTCATTTTCTGGGTTTGTTAGTGGGTTCATTTTCTTGGTTTGTTAGTGGGTTCATTTTCTGGGGTTGTTAGTGTGGGTTCACTGGACTGGTAGATATGCTCTAGTTTTTTTTATAGCTGGTGCTGTTTTTGAGGACGTATTCTGCTGTCTGGGATGCCCGGGCATGTTCACGGGCAGAGTTGCCAGTCTTGCGTTTTGTTGACATATTGTTCTTTTGAAATCTTGAATGTTCTCAAAATGATGAAGTTAATCCCTATTAGAGAGATATAGAATGACTTGTCATGTGTTGCTTCCTAGTAGTATCCACTACCATGGGGATTACATCCGTTTTCCCGTCGTTTGTCAGGCTATAGTGACACATTTTGTATCTTATGAAGAAATGCAAAGAAAGTCTTGGATATCAGTTTCATTATAGATAGATACGATAGATTGAATGAATGAATGATCTTTATTTTTAAAGGGTATAGACAGACAGACAGACAGACAGTAAGGCAGGCATGCAGGTAGGTAGGTAGGGTGGTAGGTAGGTAGGTAGGTAGGTAGGTAGGTAGGTAGCAAGTAGGTAAGTAGGCAGGTAGGTAGATGGATGGGTGGGTGGGTGGACGGACGGACGGACAGACAAGTTGCTAGGTAGGTAGGTAGACAGAGAAACAGATTAGATAGATAGACAGACAGACAGACAGACAGACAGACAGACAGACAGACAGACAGACAAACAGACAGACAGATAGATAGATAGATAGATAGATAGATAGATAGATAGATAGATAGATAGATAGATAGATAGATAGATAGATAGATAGATAAGAACAAGCGGGTAGAAAGAGAAGAGTAATTACACATTGGACATGGAAGACCACCAAGGGCCATAATCGAATTGTGGAATGAAACGTTACCATAATTTCCCATTATTTGGCCTTTTCTAGCTAGTCTGAAGGAACGCATTTACCACGGAGAAGCAATTTACTTGCAGATCTAGAGTCGTTCCAAGTTGCGAGTCTTCTACTGGCAAAGCAACGAATTTCACTTCATGGTGTATATGCGACAGAAAAGTTTGAATTACTAGTACACTTATTATCATTATGGATTGTGGTACCCACGCCACTAAACTTGTCACAAATTCTACCCAAACATGGGAGCTAAATATACGTGCCAGACACATCCAAATCTCTAATTTATTGTCAAAGTTAGATTTTTTTTAAGAAGGTAGGATCGGCTTTTATCATTAACACATCACGTTAATCGACAGAGCCGTTGTCACTTTACAAAATAATAATAAACTAAGTGTTAGTTTCCACAGCTTTACTGCAGTGGCTTTGTGTATAATTGTACAGGGTGTTCCAAAAATTCCTTGATACTTTCTGGAGGCTACTGTAAGAAGACAAACGTTGCTGCATGCAGTCGCATCTTGTGAGTTTTCCTAGCAAGGAGACATTAAAGAATTTTTTTTACGTACCTTCGCTTCCACTGGATCTGAAGATTCTGATGCAGAGAATTATGGACGTCATCCAGTGTCAACTAACTTCAGACACACTCCTAAAACTTGGGAGGAATTCGGTTATCACATCGGAGAGGAGGTGGGGGGAGGGGGCTTACACTGAGTCCTTGTAAGGTACTTCCAGAACTTTGAGAATTTAGTTACAAAATAACACATATTGTTCTTTTGAAATCTTGAATGTTCTCAAAATGATGAAGTTAATCCCTATTAGAGAGATATAGAATGACTTGTCATGTGTTGCTTCCTAGTAGTATCCACTACCATGGGGATTACATCCGTTTTCCCGTCGTTTGTCAGGCTATAGTGACACATTTTGTATCTTATGAAGAAATGCAAAGAAAGTCTTGGATATCAGTTTCATTATAGATAGATACGATAGATTGAATGAATGAATGAATCAATGATCTTTATTTTTAAAGGGTATAGACAGACAGACAGACAGTAAGGCAGGCAGGCAGGCAGGCAGGTAGGTAGGTAGGCAGATAGGTAGGTAGGCAGGCAGGTAGATAGGTAGGGTGGTAGGTAGGTAGGTAGGTAGCAAGTAGGTAAGTAGGCAGGTAGGTAGATGGATGGGTGGGTGGGTGGACGGACGGACGGACAGACAAGTTGCTAGGTAGGTAGGTAGACAGAGAAACAGATTAGATAGATAGACAGACAGACAGACAGACAGACAGACGACAGACAGACAGACAGATAGATAGATAGAGATAGATAGATAGATAGATAGATAGATAGATAGATAGATAGATAGATAGATAGATAGATAGATAGATAGATAGATAGATAAGAACAAGCGGGTAGAAAGAGAAGAGTAATTACACATTGGACATGGAAGACCACCAAGGGCCATAATCGAATTGTGGAATGAAACGTTACCATAATTTCCCATTATTTGGCCTTTTCTAGCTAGTCTGAAGGAACGCATTTACCACGGAGAAGCAATTTACTTGCAGATCTAGAGTCGTTCCAAGTTGCGAGTCTTCTACTGGCAAAGCAACGAATTTCACTTCATGGTGTATATGCGACAGAAAAGTTTGAATTACTAGTACACTTATTATCATTATGGATTGTGGTACCCACGCCACTAAACTTGTCACAAATTCTACCCAAACATGGGAGCTAAATATACGTGCCAGACACATCCAAATCTCTAATTTATTGTCAAAGTTAGATTTTTTTTAAGAAGGTAGGATCGGCTTTTATCATTAACACATCACGTTAATCGACAGAGCCGTTGTCACTTTACAAAATAATAATAAACTAAGTGTTAGTTTCCACAGCTTTACTGCAGTGGCTTTGTGTATAATTGTACAGGGTGTTCCAAAAATTCCTTGATACTTTCTGGAGGCTACTGTAAGAAGACAAACGTTGCTGCATGCAGTCGCATCTTGTGAGTTTTCCTAGCAAGGAGACATTAAAGAATTTTTTTTACGTACCTTCGCTTCCACTGGATCTGAAGATTCTGATGCAGAGAATTATGGACGTCATCCAGTGTCAACTAACTTCAGACACACTCCTAAAACTTGGGAGGAATTCGGTTATCACATCGGAGAGGAGGTGGGGGGAGGGGGCTTACACTGAGTCCTTGTAAGGTACTTCCAGAACTTTGAGAATTTAGTTACAAAAATAACACATATTGTTCCCCCATGTAGCTGTATTTATGCTTCCTACAGTGGTCTGCAGAAAGTGTGAAGGAATTTTGAGACACTCTGTATATTTGGTTTTTATGAACTTATACACAAAAAGTGTTTTTATGTTACTTGTAAAATTACTTCTGGGGTTGTTAGTGTGGGTTCACTGGACCGGTAGATATGCTCTAGTTTTTTTTATAGCTGGTGCTGTTTTTGAGGACGTATTCTGCTGTCTGGGATGCCCGGGCATGTTCACGGGCAGAGATGCCAGTCTTGCGTTTTGTTGACATATTGTTCTTTTGAAATCTTGAATGTTCTCAAAATGATGAAGTTAATCCCTATTAGAGAGATATAGAATGACTTGTCATGTGTTGCTTCCTAGTAGTATCCACTACCATGGGGATTACATCCGTTTTCCCGTCGTTTGTCAGGCTATAGTGACACATTTTATATCTTATGAAGAAATGCAAAGAAAGTCTTGGGTATCAGTTTCATTATAGATAGATACGATAGATTGAATGAATGAATGAATCAATGATCTTTATTTTTAAAGGGTATAGACAGACAGACAGACAGTAAGGCAGGCAGGCAGGCAGGCAGGTAGGTAGGTAGGCAGATAGGTAGGTAGGCAGGCAGGTAGATAGGTAGGGTGGTAGGTAGGTAGGTAGGTAGCAAGTAGGTAAGTAGGCAGGTAGGTAGATGGATGGGTGGGTGGGTGGACGGACGGACGGACAGACAAGTTGCTAGGTAGGTAGGTAGACAGAGAAACAGATTAGATAGATAGATAGATAGATAGACAGACAGACAGACAGACAGACAGACAGACAGATAGATAGACAGACAGACAGACAGACAGACAGATAGATAGATAGATAGATAGATAGATAGATAGATAGATAGATAGATAGACAGACAGACAGACAGACAGACAGATAGATAGATAGATAGATAGATAGATAGATAGATAGATAGATAGATAGATAGATAGATAGATAGATAGATAGATAGATAAGAACAAGCGGGTAGAAAGAGAAGAGTAATTACACATTGGACATGGAAGACCACCAAGGGCCATAATCGAATTGTGGAATGAAACGTTACCATAATTTCCCATTATTTGGCCTCTTCTAGCTAGTCTGAAGGAACGCATTTACCACGGAGAAGCAATTTACTTGCAGATCTAGAGTCGTTCCAAGTTGCGAGTCTTCTACTGGCAAAGCAACGAATTTCACTTCATGGTGTATATGCGACAGAAAAGTTTGAATTACTAGTACACTTATTATCATTATGGATTGTGGTACCCACGCCACTAAACTTGTCACAAATTCTACCCAAACATGGGAGCTAAATATACGTGCCAGACACATCCAAATCTCTAATTTATTGTCAAAGTTAGATTTTTTTTAAGAAGGTAGGATCGGCTTTTATCATTAACACATCACGTTAATCGACAGAGCCGTTGTCACTTTACAAAATAATAATAATAAACTAAGTGTTAGTTTCCACAGCTTTACTGCAGTGGCTTTGTGTATAATTGTACAGGGTGTTCCAAAAATTCCTTGATACTTTCTGGAGGCTACTGTAAGAAGACAAACGTTGCTGCATGCAGTCGCATCTTGTGAGTTTTCCTAGCAAGGAGACATTAAAGAATTTTTTTACGTACCTTCGCTTCCACTGGATCTGAAGATTCTGATGCAGAGAATTATGGACGTCATCCAGTGTCAACTAACTTCAGACACACTCCTAAAACTTGGGAGGAATTCGGTTATCACATCGGAGAGGAGGTGGGGGGAGGGGGCTTACACTGAGTCCTTGTAAGGTACTTCCAGAACTTTGAGAATTTAGTTACAAAAATAACACATATTGTTCCCCCCATGTAGCTGTATTTATGCTTCCTACAGTGGTCTGCAGAAAGTGTGAAGGAATTTTGAGACACTCTGTATATTTGGTTTTTATGAACTTATACACAAAAAGTGTTTTTATGTTACTTGTAAAATTACTTCTCTGTTTGAAATCAGTATTAACTGAGCGCTTACTCTGAGATTTTAGCTCTGTCATAAAGGAATCCGAGTATAATATTACAAACTGAAGACTTAAGGCGCTTATGCCCGCAAGGTCGAACGGAACTTATTCAGGTTGTGAAGGAATATTTTATGATATCGTTCAATGACAAATTATTAGGAAAAATTTGCTATTCAAGAAATTCTTCCAGAATTTTACATTTTTATCTCCCGTCATTTTGTTACAGGTCACTACTGTTCTCCTTGACAGGATCTTACCGGTAAAGGCAATGGTGAAGATCTGAAACTGAAGTTTGGGTTGGAATAGCTGGACCGTGGCTTCTCACTGACTTCTTGATTAGGCCAAGAAATCAGACTTCTAGACAGACAAAGATGGAATGCAACAGTCTGTTCTTAGATATTGCTGTGTTTCTCTGGAGCTGTAGAGAGGACATTCTTAGCAGCCGGTGCCGTGAAGGTGTTGTATACCAAACATTGTACTGAATTAAGAGCAGAAAGCGGTGGCTAGCTATAAGGCCTGGGGTTGGCTACAAGAGAGCTTCTAAACAGGCTTCACCACTTGGGGACAGCTGCGAACACTGCTTACTAACCAAATGAGCTTGTTTCTAGGGAGAGAGCTGGGGTAGGGTCTTAGCCAATTAACAGAAGTGCGCAGTACTAACCTGTGAATATCAGGTTTTGTGAAAATGAGTTAGCCTTTGTGTTAGCCTTCTCCTTAGCCTTGTAGTTAGTCTTGTAGTTAGCCATGTACCTAGTCTTGCAGTTAGCCTGGTATTTAGCCTTGTAATTAGCGTTGTAGTAAAACTTGTAGTTAGCCTTGTTTACTTAGCCTTGTAGTTAGCCGTGTGTACTTAGCCTTGTAGCTAGCCTTTTGTACTTATCTTTGTAGTTAATCTTTGTACTTAGCCTTGTAGCTAGACTTGTAGGTAGCCCTAGCGGGAATATCTCCTGACAAAGACTCTCTCTCTCTCTCTCTCTCTATATATATATATATATATATATATATATATATATATATATATATATATATATTGTGTTGCTAGAACTTCTAAACCTGATTCGATTGACCTGAGATCTATACACTATCTTCCATCTGGGTCTGATGTTTATTCGATTATCTTTGTCTGATGCAGCGTGATGGCAAGGATGCTTTGTAGCAGTAGTCGATTTTTCTATTACACCACAAAAGAGTAATCGTATTGCCCGATCCTCCATGAAATAGATCTCAGCCTGCCCACGATACTTTTTATTTATTTATGTATTTATTTATTTATATTAACAGATATAAAATGACTGTTACTGCTCATATACGAGTAATATGTTCTTTGAGGATCGAAGACTCCATAGCTGGCTATTTGACTATTTGCGTCAAGACTTTTTTTTCGGGGGGAGGGGAGGGTTACAGCTGACTAATGTAAGGGAATAAATAGCTCATAGTTACCTGGGTTAGTTGGCAACTCTAAGAGTTAGAATAATGGGTCAGTT
Source organism: Achatina immaculata (assembly GCA_009760885.1). Lineage (NCBI taxonomy): Eukaryota > Metazoa > Mollusca > Gastropoda > Stylommatophora > Achatinidae > Lissachatina > Lissachatina immaculata. The sequence continues at coordinate 29,734,859 of CM019700.1, forward strand.
ACTGGTTAGTTTTGAGAGGTGCGCAACTCTGAAAAAATTAACCGGTAACTGACCCATTATTCCTATTCTTAGGTTTGTCAATTAACCTAGGTAACTCTCTCTCTCTCTCTCTCTCTCTCTCTCTCTCTCTGAACCTTAAGTGCTCAGGGCACATGGGGCTTTCGCAAGGGTTTTCCACAAATACCTGTCCTTCGCCTTTTTTTCTGCTCTTGCCCAGGTGAGCCCTCTATTGCTCAACATCCTTTCTGTTGTTCTTCTCCATGTCTCTTTTGGTCTACCCTTACTTCTGTTCCCCTGTGGTGTCCTTCTTAGTGCTGTTTTTGGTAGTGAGTTATCAGTCATTCGGAGCACATATCCCAGCCATCGTCAGCGTCTTTCCTCAATAACTGCTGTCAGTGGCTTCATCTGCATCTCTGCCAACAAGATGTTATTTCTTATGGTGTTTGGCCAAAATATTTTTCTAATTCTTTGTAAACATTTAGTCTGGAAAGAATTCAACTTGTTTTCTATGGTTTTGGTGATTTTCCAGCATTCACTTCCATAGAGTAGTACACTTAGAACATTACTCTTAAATATCCTGATTTCATATTTATGCTTAGTTTTTTAGATTTCCATACAGTCTGCAGTATTGCAAAAGCCTGGTTTGCTCTAGTAAGTCTGCTGTTGATGTCCTCTGTGCTGTCTCCATTTTCTACTTACTTTACTGCCAAGGTATACAAATTCATTGACTTCCTCCACTAACTTGCTATCTACTCTGAGTACATTTCTATTAACCTAGGTAACTATGAGCTATCTATTCCCTCACACTAAGATCATATTCTGTCTCTACATTGTGCCTCTGACAACGGCCCTTTCTGGGCCAAGTAAATAGGTATCGAAATTTGAAAGCAAACGGTGTCATATAAATATGTCATGTCGAAGTAGGATGTGCCTGGCCGATAGAAGCAGGTAACAGCAGAACTGCAAGCAGTGAAAGAAGAAGAAGATAACAGGAGAGCTGCAAGCAGTGACATAAGAAGAAGAAGAAGAAGAAGAAGGTCTTCTATGACAAAAAGTCCTCTTAGATAAACTGATGAAAGTAGATCTATAGTGTATCAACAAAGAGATCATTTTGAAAAAGTTGAAATCGGAGAGAAGAAAAAACAATCAAATTACAGAAGACAAAAATAAAACATCAAATTCTAGAAAAGTACCATTTCTCAATAGAGCAAGAGAAATTGATCTCAACAAAATCATGATGTCATGACACATTTTGTCCAGATTTAGCACCAGTGAAATCGGGCTAAAGAGCTGGAAACATTTGCTTTAAGAGTAAAACATGATTTGGGTTACACTGCCTTTAAACACCGATGAGATCGATTAAAATGTCTGGCATTCGTCATTTCGCCAACAGAAGTTCTTCCTCAACATTAGGAAAAAGACAGCGCTCTGTTTGCTACTGAATGTAGGAGACTGCAATAAATTTATCGGGGACTCTATGAGATTCTTATGCTGATTGTTCTTTATGAAAGTACCGGGATGATTACATGAAACGGGGAATAAGGGATGTGGAAGGATGCATGCTGGGACGGAGACTGATATTCCATCAGTGATGATTCCGTCTGAGAAAACTAAAGTTGGGAATTGATGGAGGGAAAGATCTGGTTGTCTGTGTTAGAGAGTGGAGCTTGGCTCTGCAGCGTTTTGAGATTGATAGGCGGGTGGGTGACATGATCTATCTATCTATCTATCTATCTATCTATCTATCTATCTATCTATCTATCTATCTATCTATCTATCTATCTATCTATCTGTCTGTCTGTCTGTCTGTCTGTCTGTTGTCTACCTGTTTGTCTGTCTATCTGTCTGTCTCACATAGTTCTACTCTTAGATTAACCGACTACAGAGTTTTGAATGTTTCTACCCTCCCTACCCCCCCCCCTCCCTTAAAGAACTGAAAGTGTGAATTTCTCATACCGCTTCCTTCCAGAGCAAGATTATTTATGTAACTACTTCACACAATATCCCGTTGTCCCTTTCATCCAATGACAGTATTCATGTACTTCACACAATATCCCGTTGTCCCTTTCATCCAATGACAGTATACATGTACTTCACACAATATCCCGTTGTCCCTTTCATCCAATGACAGTATACATGTACTTCACACAATATCCCGTTGTCCCTTTCATCCAATGACAGTATACATGTACTTCACACAATATCCCGTTGTCCCTTTCATCCAATGACAGTATGCATGTACTTCACACAATATCCCGTTGTCCCTTTCATCCAATGACAGTATACATGTACTTCACACAATATCCCGTTGTCCCTTTCATCCAATGACGGTATACATGTACTTCACACAATATACCGTTGTCCCTTTCATCCAATGACAGTATACATGTACTTCACACAATATCCCGTTGTCTCTTTCATCCAATGACAGTATACATGTACTTCACGCAATATCCCGTTGTCCCTTCATCAAAGGATAGGATACGTGTACTTCACACAATATCCTGTTGTCCCTTCATCAAAGGATAGCATACGTGTATTTCACACAATATCCCTTTGTCCCTTCATCAAAGGATAGTATACATGTACTTCACACAATATCCCGTTGTCCCTTCATCCAATGACAATTTACATGTAAGTTCACACAATATCCTGTTGCCACTTCATCCAATGACAGTATACATGTACATCACACATTATACTGTTGTCCCTTTATCCAACGACACCACTGGATGTGCCTCACATAAACAGTGGCAGATTGTCCATTAGACTGGACAGTTTTAAGCCAGGGGAAACTGAAGAACAAGGGTCACGGGGTCAAGGGAAGGGACAGAACCCTGGAAATACATATTATTTTATGAAGTTCATATTAGCAAATGGGTGGTATAGACTGAGCATGTACATTATATAAAAATATATAAGGGAAGCAACTGTATAAATTCTCGATCTGTTAAGGGAAACAATTTGTATAAATGAGCATAGTTTCATAAAAAAATATTCATTTCTTGTTTAAGTGAATTAAAACTTCAGTCATAATTTAATAATTGCATCGTGAGTTTATTTAGCGTCTGCAAAGAAAATAAAGTTGTTTTTATAAATAACTTCATGTTTCTAAACTAATTCAAAATATTCAGTTCTTAGAAGTTTGATTCATTGATCATTTGTCCTCTCTTTCAGTGATAAATCCAGAGATGTCGGAACATTTATTTAAGGATTTTCTATATCTTCTTCATAGCATAGATATCTATGCTTTTCTGTAACCAGAAAATTACTTCGAACCCTTTTGATGTCAAAAATGTTCATTTCAGGTACACATTTTTTTCATTATAAACAAGGATGTATATTATCTCCCTTGCTTTTTGGAATTGCTATAGATTTCATCATGAAAGAATATTACACATGTGAAACAGATTTTAACTGGGTATATAGAACCCAACTAGAAGATCTTGATTATGCAGATGACGTAACTCTTATCAGTGACAAAGTGAATTCGACGGAAGAAAAAACAGATACACTGTCTTCACTGGCTAGTAAAATAGGACTTGAAATTAACAAGGAAAGAACAAAATTAATTTCACGTTCCATTAATAAAGAAGGAAAAATGTAAGTAGAAGGAACAACTGTTGAAGAAGTACATCAATTTGCATACCTCGGCAATAACATAGACCAGGATGGTGACACCAGAAAGGAAGTTAGAATTAGAAATGCAAAAGCAGCTTAGACTTTCAAGAATTATGAGAACATATTACATTCAAAAGTTATAAGCACAAAAACCAAATTAAGATTACTCAATTCAAATGTAATATTAACCTCATGTATGCACGTGAAAGCTGGAAAACAACTAAAGAAATAGGCAAAAAAATTGGAGATTCCTTTGAAAACAAATGCCTAAGGAAAATACTCAGTATAAAGTGGAACGAATTCAATAACAACGCAAAGATAAGACAGATGAGTGAACAACAACCAGTCTCATGGGTGATCAAGAAAAGAAGATGGACATATGTTGGTCACGTGATGAGAAGAAACAGTCAGAGAATCCCCAAATAAGCTATCAAGTGGAACACAGAAAGTCAGTCAGTCATTTACATGTCCCTTGCAGAACTTTGCCTCCCTAACACCTCTCCTGTAGGCCTCTTGGTTGTAAGCAAGATGCCCTGCTGCTGATGCATCCATTCGCAGATTATCAACGATATCTTGCAGCCATCTTCGCCTTGGTCTTCCTCTCTTTTTTTTCCCATTATGTACCCTTCCAGTACTGTCTACTCCAAACAGCAACATGGAAGGTCAGATAGTGGAACACAACAGGCCGAAAAAAAAAAAGAGAGGTCGACCACGTGAAACTCTAAAGAGGACATTGTTAAGAGAGGCCAAACTAGCTGACATAAAATCCCTTGATGATGTTGAAAAGCTCTCAGAAAACAGGAAAACTTGGTGAACTGCCATGTAAACCCTATGTGACGTTTAAAAGCACGGGAAGGATGTAAGATGTAAGATAGTGAAGTTTTATCGCCATTGTTCTTATTTGATAGCCTTGTTGTTACTGCTCTTATTCAAACATGTTTGTTGCATGGTACAGTCGGTCGTCGGATTAAGAACAAGCTCCGTCTCTAATCTGTTCGTAAGATCGAATGTGTACATAATTCGAAACAGTTAGAAACTGTTCATATCCAATGTCAGTTATACATACTATCCCCCACTGAAAACTGATTTATTTATTTATATATTTATTTATTTATATATTTATTTATTTATATATTTATTTATTTATATATTCATTCATGGGGGTGAAGACGCCTGTCCGATGAGGCAATTAGCGACCCACAGCTGATATGCTAGCGTGAGGGTTAGCGACCCATAGCTGATATGCTAGCGTCAGGGTTAGCGACCCATAGTTGATATGCTAGCGTCAGGGTTAGCGAACCATAGCTGATATGCTAGCGTCAGGATTAGAGAACAATAGCTGATATGCTAGAGTAAGGATTAGCGAACCATAGCTGACCAAGACTCTGTTCCACCTCTCCGTTGGCACCCCCAGTAACAGGTCTAGCCTGGCTAACGGGGCAGGGATCGCCATAGTCCCCATGGTGGTGGAGTCTGCTAAAGAAGCATTGCACACCCCCTGCTTTTTAGCTGTACTCCGGGACTGAAAAAAATAGCTCCCATAACCCGCTCCCACGCCGATACGACGCTGTGTCTCAACGCTTCCACAGTATCGGCTGCAAAGAACACCAGCTGGCAGGTAAAGGGAGATAGCACAAGACAAGACAAGACAAGTTATTCGTTCATGCCATTTGTTGTGGTCGTACCATAAACAAAACAAAACAAAACAAAATCCCACTGCCGGGACTTGAACCCGGTACCAACGAGTTAATAAACCGAGCACCTAACCACTCAGCCACCCTGGGGAATGCCAAAAATATGACTCTGACAACACGAAGTCTGCGAGTGATGTAAAGACTATGCTGCCAGTCAATTCTCTCTATGTCGTGTTACTAAAAACCACGGGAAGATGAAGAGGACACATTCCTAACATTCTAAAAATGAATAGTTTGTGGGGGAAAATGCAATATTTGCGAAACGCAGTAAAGCGAAGAGCAATAAAGCAAGGTGTGTCTGTATATCTCTTGGTGATCCCCTTGGATTTTGAGAAGTTGAAGGACTGAATCCACTCTGGTATAGCATTGTCAAGAACGGGCGAGACAAGCTGTTTGGACAGAGTGCTATAAGTCAAAAGTCCTTTGATGCAACAGTGACGTACATGGCTAGTTTAGATTACCTGGTATTACCTCGAGTGAGATGGTCAGAATGAATCTAAAGAAGGCTTGCGATTGGTCAGACGGTCCCTTCTACAGAGACAGGGTCGACAATTAAAATGGAAAGCTGTGAAGAGAACTCTGCGACAATTTTGCTGGTGAATTTTACATTTGGCATTTCATGTTTTGGTGAAAGTTTGCAGGAGGGAAGTGGATTGTTGTAAATGAAAATGTGTGAATTTGATACAAGTGTTTAATAAAAAACATCTTTCAGTCAGATCATTGGGTGGCTGAGTGGTTAAATGTTTGGTCTACTGATCCGGTGGTACCGTGTTCAATTTCCAGCAATGGATTTTTTTTTCTGTTACCACCCCACCAAAAAGGCCCCTGGGTCGACTCAGCCTCTAAAGATGGGTACCAGAGAAATCTGGGAAGGTAAATGCGGCCAGGCGTGATACTGACCACATCAGACTTTCATGTGCCGAAGGTCTTGGAAATACGGGCCTAACACTGTAATCCCAGTATTCCTTCCAAGTATTCCTGCATAGAAACGAGGATTTTACCTACCTCGAACAAATCATCAGAATATTACCTTCTCCTAGACTTCTGTAACAACGGTTATGCGCTTTTATTCCAGTCATTTTGTGAAAGTAATTGTTTACCTTTTATATTCTATGATGATTAAAATCCCGGGCGCCTGTCGGGCCGATGAATAAATAAACATGATTCTTTAATTATCATGAAAGCCTTACTATTTGTTATTGCTATCATGAAGTGGGGGGTGCCGTGGTGGTGTAGTGGTGACTGCACTCGCCTACTGATCAGAAGGTGCATGGTTGGATTTCGCACCCGGCGGGTATTTTATTCAGATCAACTGCACCGGGGGGTCGACTCAGCCTAAACAAAATGGGTACCCGGGGGTTCCCCTGGGAAAATACAGGAAGGTAGCGAGGAGAGGTGATGGTATCCTACTTCAAATTCTGTAGTGGCTTAGAAATGTGAAGGCATTGACACATCACACCTCTGGCATGCAGATGCAACGGGACTTGGAGTAATCAAGAAATAACTGAAATAAGAGAACATCATTTCATCATTATTCGTATGGAGTTGTTAAATATCTCCAGTTTGTTACGCGTGAAGTGAATGATGAGTGAAGAATCCGCTGTAGGCCACTCCCTATCCTCAGCCTGTGTAGACCACTCCCTATCCTCAGCCTGTGTAGATCACTCCCTATCCTCTGGCTGTGTAGACCACACCCTATCCTCAGCCTGTGTAGATCACTCCCTATCCTCTGGCTGTGTAGACCACACCCTATCCTCAGCCTGTGTAGATCACTCCCTATCCTCTGGCTGTGTAGACCACACCCTATCCTCAGCCTGTGTAGACCACTCCCTATCCTCAGCCTGTGTAGACCATTCCCTATCATCAGTATGTGTAGACCACTCCCTATCTTCAGTCTGTGTAAACCACTCCCTATCCTCAACCTGTGTAGACCACTCCTTATCCTCAACCTGTGTAGACCACTCCCTATCTTGTCTGTGTAAACCACTCCCTATCCTCAACCTGTGTAGACCACTCCCTATCCTCAACCTGTGTAGACCACTCCCTATTCTCAACCTGTGTAGACCACTCCCTATCCTCAACCTGTGTAGACCACTCCCTATCCTCAACCTGTGCCTCTATTTCAGAATAAATCACTGTGTGTCAGCTGTGGAGGGCCCGTATTAACATACATAGGGGCACCCAAACGCAAGCAGTGTCTCCGTATCATCTTATCTTTTGACCACATATTTTTTTATCGTCGTTTTCGTTAAATCCTGTCTTAACTTAAATCTTTTCCCCCTTCTTACTCTTCCCATCCTATCTTTCAACTCCGCTCCACGCCCAACCTCTCCCTCCCCACCCATCTCCTCCTCCAAACACCCCACGCCCCAAAATTTCCCAAAATATACGCCCTCCTGTGTGCCAAGTTACTGACTTCCTTCTCAATGCTACCCTCTCTGTTTAAGAGAGCGCTGTGGAGAATGACAGAGTTTGGTCAGGAGAGATCATCTCTGCGATTGAATGTATCCATTTAGATCTGTTCTCACAGTGACCGGCCCTTGTCGATACTGACAAACGATTTCGCCTGGATCCGGTTTGGTTTAGATACTGGCACTGATGGCGAATGTGTTAAGTGAGCACAGGCATGACAGGACGGGGCAGACAAATGGAGGAATCTTTCTCCACTTCACCCCCTCCTTTTTAAACATTTGAATTTTGATTATTTTGGGAGAGAAAGTTGACAATAAATAAGTTGGAGAGAGAGAGAGAGAGAGAGAGAGAGAGAGAGCGAGAGAGAGAGAGAGATCGATCGATTGAGATTAATTGATTGATTGACTGAGTGATTGACTGGTCGATCTTTATTTCAAAAGGGTTAAGAACTGGGCACGCAGGCCCGTCTGACATTCTGCCCTTTATCATACATCTTTCACTCTGTTCCAGACATTCCACAAATATGCTGCTCATATAAAGGTAATGTCATGCCTTAGAGGCCCATAGGGATATGATGTTAGTTGCTCATATAACAAACATAATTAACAATAAAGTGACTACATACACATAAAATGACTGACTACATACACATATAAATGACCATCTACCGAACAAAAATCTCATTATTATTCAGAATAATGAGTTCGGTGTCTGTAAGAGTCTGATAGAGTGAGAGAGAGAGAGAGAGAGAGAGAGAGAGAGAGAGAGAGAGAGAGACAGAGACAGAGACAGAGAAACAAATAGACAGACAGACAGACAAATAGATAGATAGATAGATAGATAGATAGATAGATAGATAGATAGATAGATAGATAGATAGATAGATAGATAGATAGATAGATAGATAGATAGATAGATAGATAGATAGATAGATAGATAGATAGATAGATAGCGTACACAGAAATATTTTCTATCTTTTCTTCCATTATGAAATCTATTTACGTCTTTTTATCAGTTTATGGGAGGGGAGATAACAAGAGTGACCGTACACTTGTCAAGACCAGTGAGTCAAAATTAGCCAAGACCCTGTCAACATTTCCAGTAATGCTCCCAGTGTCACTTTGTCTCAATTCCCGATATAAGACTACATCATGTCTACGGCACAGTGAGAAGCAATGAATCAACTCGTTCAGCCACTTAGTGAGCATGGCACACTCAGTCAGCCACGAGAGCCTTCAGCCAAAGAACTACAGGACGCAGATCAAGAGGAATACCCAGAAAGAGATGGATAGATGGTTTCAAGAGAGACACTCGATAATTATGGCATGACCATCACAGAGGCCACCCATTTTGCCCCCTAAAACGCCAACTGCGTCTCTCCTTGACACTTCATGGTACAAGAGGAAGGATAAAGTAAAATTGAACCTTGAAGACTACAGCTAGTACTCCTAGTATTACATCACTGGGGGGGGGGGTATGATGGTGGTGGTAAGAATCTAAACAAGTCATTTTTGATTGTCCAGTCTCTGACCAGATACGCTAGAACTCTAGCAAGGAAAGATAACCAGTCAAAAGTCCAAAAATAAAACATTTTACATGAAACTTGAGAAAACATCGACAGGAATTAAAGTGGCTCTCTCTTTCTTTCTCTCTGCCAAATGTATATCCCTTGTCTCTGAGCACTGTCATAACTTCTCTTCTCCAAGTAAGTCTAGGTCTTGCTCGTTTTCTATTTCCTTGAGGATTTATGTCTTGCTGTGCTGGTGTCGGGTTTCCTCAGTATGTGCCAAATCCGTCTCGATTTCCTAGGCATGATTTGTAGGTTCATAGGTTCTTGTCCTGCCCTTTCCTGGTGGTTAGAGCACTTGTCTAGCAACTGAATGGTCGAGGGTTCGAATCCACAGCTGAGCGAGACTTATTTTCCCCTACCAATAAGGCCCCGAGGTCGACTCACCCTCGTAAAATGGGTACTAGAGAAGATCTGGAAAGGAAAGGCAGCGAGGAAAGGAACTGGCCACCCTACCTCATACCCTGATGGCCCAGCATAATGAGTTACCCTGATGGCCCAGCATAATGAGTTCTCTAACGCTTCATCCCCTACGGCATTTGCTATGGGACTACCTTTACCTTTCCCAGACCTCTAGTCCTGCCATTTAATGTTTAAAATCCTCCTCAACCAGTAGTTCATGAATGTTTGTGACCTCTGTTGATTTAGTGCCATAAGCTTGCCGTAAACATGAGACACAATTCAGAAGCGGCTCCAGAGCAGTTGTCTGCCCTTGGTGTGAAAATAAACACACTCACTGTCATCATTAATACCATGAGTGAACTCCTGAGGCCTCCAGCAGGCTTGATATCTGCGTCTTATGCTACGTCAAGCAGGCTTGATATCTGCGTCTTATGCTACGTCAAGCAGGCTTGATATCTGCGTCTTATGCTACGTCAAGCAGGCTTGATATTGGCGTCTTATACTACGTCAAGCAGGCTTGATATCGGCGTCTTATGCTACGTCAAGCAGGGTTGATATCTGCGTCTTATGCTACGTCAAGCAGGCTTGATATTGGCGTCTTATACTACGTCAAGCAGGCTTGATATCTGCGTCTTATGCTACGTCAAGCAGGCTTGATATTGGCGTCTTATGCTACGTCAAGCAGGCTTGATATTGGCGTCTTATACTACGTCAAGCAGGCTTGATATCGGCGTCTTATGCTACGTCAAGCAGGCTTGATATCGGCGTCTTATGCTACGTCAAGCAGGCTTGATATTGGCGTCTTATGCTACGTCAAGCAGGCTTGATATCGGCGTCTTATACTACGTCAAGCAGGCTTGATATCTGCGTCTTATGCTACGTCAAGTTGGCTTGATATTGGCGTCTTATACTACGTCAAGCAGGCTTGATATCTGCGTCTTATGCTACGTCAAGCAGGCTTGATATTGGCGTCTTATGCTACGTCAAGCAGGCTTGATATTGGCGTCTTATACTACGTCAAGCAGGCTTGATATCGGCGTCTTATGCTACGTCAAGCAGGCTTGATATCGGCGTCTTATGCTGTCGCAGATTGCCAAGTTCTGCTGTCTGAGCTGCTGTTTGGAAACGGTTGCTCAGATGTATCAATATTCGGTATATCAATATCAGTATATATCATTTAGCGACCTTGAGCTGGCCTTGTTACACGAGGTTGACCAGGCCTGGTACCTGAAATATGTGGGTCAGCCTCACTATAGTCAAATGGTCAGAATGAAAATGCCTAGCAACATCTCTTGTCGTCATTCCACTGTTAATTAAGCATATCAACAACTACCCATCGCTCTTGTGACAACAACTGGGGTATGATAAAAACATTAACAGAATTCCTTTCGATGGAAACAGGTGATGGTCTTTTGCTTGCTTAAACTTGCTTAATGTGTATGCCACTTTTCAAAATCATGTGATTTTTAATAAATCTATAAATTAAGGAAAAGATGATTTTTGTTTGTTGTTGTTAAATTCATGTCAAATTTAAAGTAAAGAAACTACGTCGGCAGGAAAATGCCATTACATTAACCGACACATTTGTACACATTCGGAGTTTGAAATTCTCACCTACATAACCATGCTTCACGATAGTTCGATCAAGCGGTGCGTTATAATGCCGGCTAGTATATTATACTTTACACGGTTAGTATATTATGCTTTACACGGCTAGTATATTATACTTTACACGGTTAGTATATTATGCTTTACACGGCTCGTATATTATACTTTACACGGTTAGTATATTATACTTTACACGGTTAGTATATTATGCTTTACACGGCTAGTATATTATACCTTACACGGTTAGTATATTATGCTTTACACGGCTAGTATATTATACTTTACACGGTTAGTATATTATGCTTTACACGGCTAATATATTATACTTTACACGGTTAGTATATTATGCTTCACACGGCTAGTATATTATACTATGGTCTTACCAGTTTGCATTTGTGTCAAGCCTGGCGAACCATAGCTGATCAAGACCCTATCCCACCTCTCCGTTTGCAACCCAAGTAATAGGCCTAACCTGACTAACGGGGCAAGAACGGCCATAGTCCACATGGCGATGGAGTACTGCACACCTGCTGCTGCTGCTTTTCTAGCCCCACTCAGAGACTGATAAAAGAGCTGCCGTAGCTCAATTGCTGTGCTACAATATCTTCAAGGATCAGCTGCTAAGAACACCAGCAAGCAGTTCCATGGAGATACAAGACAAGACAAACCAAGACAAGGCAGTACAAGACAAGTCAAGTCAGGTTAAGACAAGGCAAGGCAATACAATACAAGACAAGTCAAGTCAAGACAAGTCAAGATAAGACAAGACAAGTCAAGTCAAGACAAGTCAAGATAAGACAAGACAAGTCAAGTAAAGACAAGTCAAGATAAGTCAAGTCAAGCCAAGACAAGGCAAGGCAATACAAGACAAGACAAGACAAGACAAGACAAGACAAGTCAAGTCAAGTCAAGACAAGACAAGTCAAGTCAAGACAAGCCAAGACAAGACAAGACAAGACAAGACAAGTCAAGTCAAGACAAGACAAGACAAGACAAGTCAAGTCAAGACAAGACAAGTCAAGACAAGACAAGACAAGATCGGGAACTGACTTACTGGGGAGAAAAAGCGGGACAGAGAAAGCAGATATATTCATAACAAAGTTAAAATTTGAGTTAATAACAATAAACAACAAAGTAAAAATATCTTGTCTTGTCTTGTCTTGTGCTATCTCCCTGTAACTGCTACCTGGTGTTCTTTCCAGCCGATGCTGTAGAGGTGTTTAGGTAAAGCATCTATGCTGTTGTGGCAGCTACTTTTTCAGTCCTGGAGTACAACTAAAAAAGGGGGGGGGGGGTGTCTGCTTCTTCCTCAGACTCCACCACCATGGGGAGTATGGCGATCCCTGCCCCTTTAGCCAGGCTATGCCTGTTACTGGAGGGTACCAACGGAGAATTGGGACAGGGTCTTGGTCAGCTATGGTTCGCTAATTGACTAATCGGACGGCGTATTCACCCCCCAAAGTAACATATATACACAAACAAGAACTGATGTATAATAATCCAGTATAGAAATGATATTTTATACATTCTGACTGGATAATTACGCGTATATCAGCAACAGTCTTAGATAAGACAACGGGACGTGCTCGACATCTCCCAAACCAGGTGTCTACGTTAAGATAAAAGGCATATTCTGGTCAGATACCTAAGTAATGACCTCTTGTTAGGAGAAGTAAGCATGACACCGCTATCAAGAGTGACTAAAAAAAAAAGGAGGTGGAAAAGGATTAGTCACATTGACGACAATGGTATACAAATCCTCACCACGGACAGAACAGAAGCATGGAACGACTCGAAGAGACAGAGACGTATATCAAAGAAAATGCTGGTAAACAAAGGACTGACATGGGAGACAACCAAGAAAATAGCGAAGGACTGACATGGGAGACAAGCCAAGAAGATAGCAAAGAAATGACACGGGAGACAAGCCAAGAACATAGCCAAGGACCGACATGGGAGACACGCCAAGAAGATACCAAAGGACCGACAAAAGTGGAAATCTCTTGCTACCAGCAGTCCCATGTGTCTTGGGCACTGTCAGGACAAGAGAAGACAGTCTTAGACTGGTTAATTGTTTACTGTTATGGTCCACCTGGTCGTGGAGCCTGCAGAGAAGCATTGCATTTTTTTCCCTCCGTGTTAGCTTCACGCCAGGTCAGCAAACCCTGCAACCCCCTCCTCCAACACTATCCTTGTTCTTCAACATCTTCACCGCATTGGCTGCAAAGAACATCCACACCACAGTTCAGGGGAGATATGTTTTTCTGGATATCCACGCATTTTCACACACGGAAGCCCACACTCACACACATACCCTTCCACACACACACTTCACCAGGGCCGCGGAGAACCGTTTAAGGCCCCGAGCAATACCCCTCTTCTCATTGCATGTCCTACGAAGGTGCATTGTCTTCTCTCTTATTATTATTATTATTATTATTATTTGGACAGGATTTTTGTCTCTCCAGCTCTTCTCATACATTCTTCATTAGTTATTTTTGCTGTCCAGGGGATTCGCAACATTCTTCTAATAAACCACATTTCTGCTGCTTCTAATGACTTTTGTGCAGACCTGCCTATTGTCCATGATTCACTTCCATATAACAAGATAGGTTCAATATAGCATTTTAGTACTCGTTTTCTAACATTCATTGATAAGGATGTGTTGGTTAATATGTTTCTCATTCTCTGAAATGCAGCCTTTGTTTGGCCTATAATTTATTATAGGACCCCCTATCTAAACCCTTCTCTGAGAAGAAGGCAGCCTCACATAGCCCTTATACAGTATAAGAAGCAGATAGGGCAAACGCATATTTTAAGAGTGGGTCGGGTAGAGCTTCAGAGGGCCCGTAAAAGATGGAAGCAGACAAGATGTTGGGGCGAGGGAGGGTTGCATCAGTTTACAAATTTTCGCTCGGAGGCCCTGTCCTCAACGTCCCGGGCCCCATGGAAACAATTCTCTCCCCCCCCCCCCCCCGCGTTCTCTCTCTCTCTCTCTCTCTCTCTCTCTCTCTCTCTCTCTCTCTCTCTCTGTAGCTCTTCTGCAGCGTTATGTGTGGTAGCAGTTACCTGCCCATTCCTTCTACAAAATGGCGGCCTCCATCAGAGCATGGATGACTACAACCTCGACCTTCAGCGCTGTAAATGTGCTGAAATTGCAGCCACTAAGGCGTTCTTTCAGATATTCGACTTTGTTCCATGCCAGCCGGGGACATGGCTGTTACGAAGGTAGGATTGTGGAGTGACCATACGACATTCTCAATTTTCTGCCATATCTGATGTGTGTTTGGTGACCTTTGACACGAGACGAACCTGGTGTGTTTCTTTCAAAGAAAATTAGACAAAGAAGTACTGTAATAACATAAATTGAAAAGAGAAATAAAGGAGACAAATAAAATCAAACCCTTCGTGTGTTTTAGATCTGTCAGTAATAGCTGCTATTCGTTATTATGATGAATATCGGACGTGATGCAACTCTGCACACCAGGCAAGGCTAGTTTATCTGTATAGAACTGCACCTCAAAGGTCAGTACTGTGCCCATCCTAGGTCTGCATCAGAGGCTGCTGTCTATTCAAATGGTAGAACTGATTCTGTGTAGAGGCAAAAAGTACACAGAAAAAAAAAAAGAGATGAGGTAATTACGACTGCAGTGAAACTGGTTCTGGTAATAAACCATAGTTCTTGACATCCAGTCTGGCCCGAGAACAGCTGTGAAGCCCTCATTATTTTGTCTTGTGCTGCCTTCCTGGAACTGCAAGCTGGTATTCTTTGCAGCTGATGCTGTAGAGATGTTGAGATGCAGTGTTGTATTGGTCTGGGAGTCAGGTTATGGCAGTTATTTTTTCAGTCCTGGAGTACAGCAAAAAAACAGGGGGATGTGAAATGCTTCTTTAGCAGACTCCACCACCATGGGGACTATGATAATATTTGCCCCATTAGCCAGGCTGTGCCTGTTACTGGGGGTGCCAATAGAGAGGTGGGACAGGGTCTTGGTCAGCTATGGGTCGCTGATTGCCTCATCAGACATCACCTTCACCCTCAAACCCCGCATTAAAAAGTCCCAGAAAACCCAATGAACTGACCCAGAAAACCCTGTAAAACCCCACAAAGATTTCCATGGAGCCCCATTTGAGATATCCTATAGCAGAAAATAGAAGTGGAAAATATCAACCTATAAAATAAGGGGTGCGACAAGGATGTGTACTATCTCCAGACTTTTTTTCTCTGTACAGCGAGAATATTCTAAGACCGGTCATCACAGAACCAGGCATAAAAAGTGGAGGATACAATATTAACAACCTTCAGTAAGCTGACGACACAGTACTGATAGCTGAGAACCAACAAGACCTGCAAAATCTCTTGAATAAAGTCGCTAAAGAAAGTGAACAGAAAGGCCTTACTTTGAACATCAAAAAGACAGAGACTATGGTTATATCTAAGAAACAGAATCAACCAACATGCAATATAAAATTAAATGGAACTATTCTAAATCATGTGCAGAAATTCAAATACCTTGGAGCAGTAATAACTTCAGATGGGAAATGCAGAACAGAAATTAGGAACAGAATAGGCCAAGCAAAGACTGCATTTCAGAGAATGAGAAGCATATTATCCAACACATCCTTATCAATGAATGTTAGAAAATGAGTCCTAAAATGCTATATTGAACCTATCTTGTTGTATGGAAGTGAATCATGGACAATAGGCAAGTCTGCACAAAAATCATTGGAAGCAGCAGAAATGTGGTTTATTAGAAGAATGTTGCGAATCCCCTGGACAGCAAAAATAACTAATGAAGAATGTTTGAGAAGAGCTGGAGAGACAAAAAATCTTGTCAAAAAAATAAAGAGAGAGACAATGTACTTTCATAGGACATGCAATGAGAAGAGGGGGCATTGAAAATATTATAACAACAGGAAAATAGAAGGAAGAAGATCAAGAGGAAGACCAAGAGAAATGATAATGGACAGTCTGATGGGATGGTATGAGAGGAGTTCACCAACTGAGCTGATAGCCTACGTGAAGGATTGTGTACTCTGGAGAAGCATAATACCCGACGCCAGGCGGCACAGCACCTGATGATGATGATGATGATAGCAGAAAATAAAAGTATATAAAATGAATAACTTTTATTGTTTTAATCTTTTCAGCTCCCACAGTGTCTCACTTGGCCAGTTCGCAACAAAACAGAAGGATGTACTTGCAAGAATCCCAGAAGTCTCCATTTTTGATAAGCCGCTTGATGAGCACAAACACGGCTGAGGAATCCGAGGAGGACTACCACAGTATAATAAAGGACACTGAGAGAGGAAAAGGTGAGCTTGCCTGTAATCATAAGTAAGTGAAATCAGTGTTGCTCTGAATGTAGTGGTACCGCTTCTTCTTTAATTCTTCCCATGCTGGCGGGGAAAAACGTGGATGTCACGTCGGTGCCAACCACAATGCGCAGGTGTTGCGATATTTTTGGGGTATAGTTGATAAAGTGAATGTAACAATTATTTCCATGTGAAAAAGTATACTTTTTATACATCCAACAAAAAAAAATGAGTGAAGATTCCATAAATGCAGAGTTTTCTTAGGAAAAAATAACTGGTGAGAAAATAAGACAACATTTTCAGCCCCCCCCCCCCCAGAAAAAAATTTATGACACGCAAATAAAATTGGTTTCTATTTACCTTTAAAGCTGTAAATATCCACTTGTAAAACAGTTTGATGATAAATGGAATTCCTCACATGAAATGTAATCACTTTGTGCACAAATTTGTAGAAACAAACAAACAAAAAGATAAACACAACAGAAAACATTCAGAACTCTTTTCGCAGATCCACCAAGTGGCTGGAAGTTAGGAAATTTTGAGTGGCCCTAGAAAGGGCCGTTTGGGTGGAACAGAGATGCTTACATGATGTCCGCCGGCTGCCCACACTTCATAGAAAGGAAGCTGTGTACATGGGGCATGTGCAGATAACATGTGAACCAAAATTTGGAGCCTATTTTACAATGAAATGAAGCTGGGGTCCCTAGCAAAAACTGGACAAACCGGAAGTGTCCCTTTAGGGACGCTGGCATGGGAAGAGTTAAAGTTTGCCCTATTAAAGGACATTGATTATGTTCTGTTGTTGTTTGTGCACCTTGCAAGGTCTGACATATTCGGTTTCTGCTCAGTGTATTTTTAATACCAGGTTCTTCTTCCTGTTGCAGTCCATATTCGCTCGGCCAGACTTCTGTTTTAAGGAGCACCACTAGGAGGTAGAATAGGGTCTTTGTCAACTGTTGCTCTCGGACCACCATCTCATTCAAAGTTAGTACTGCGTCCTTCCCCCCCCCCCCCATACTTTGGGAGTGAGCAGATGGGTCTTCCATTCAGTGATGGATGATGATGGATGCAGTGGTAGCAGAATGTCATAGGTTTTCTCATGATTCTCCTTCTGAGCCTCAACACACTAGGTTTGATAGTTGTCCTTCTGAGCCTCAACACTGGGTTTGATAGTTCTCCTTCTTTGGCATTCACTTTGGCTAAAACAGAAGCCTGGGTCGCCAGGGTGAAGCCCATGGTCTTCTCCGGGTCCTCCCAGCAGCCTCACAGCTTCCGTCTTAACTTTTATCATTTTAATTTTTTCAGCTCCAACAGTGTCTCACTTGGCCAGTCCGCAGTTAAACAGAAGGCTATGCTTGCGGGAATCCCAGAAGTCCCCATTTTTGATAAGTTGCTTGATGAGCACAAACACTCCCTGTGGCCGTGTCTGGTTGTATAGGCCTGTAAAAGTTGGGCTGTCTTGGAGAACTTGTTCTGTAGTCTGGACTCCGCCCCTTCATGGGCATTCATCTGCGTGTGAGATCTTGAGTCAGTGGAGCTGACTCAGCAGCCTGGAGTGGCTGGTTCTTAATTGGAACAGGGTCATTTGTTGCTTCCTTTGTAGCTGATGGATTGGATCTAGCTCACTGACTGCGCCCAGCCTCTTGGACCACAGTTGGTCATTGCAGTTTCATATGATGGTCTTGGCCTCTGTGCAGCTGACTAGATGGCTGCATTGTTGGTTTGATAGTAAACTCTAGATCAGCGGTTCTTAACATTTTGTTGGCCATGGACCCCCCATTCCGGTTGAGAACAGCTGTGGAGCTCCTTTCTGGCTGAGAACAGATGTGGAGCCCCCATTAAAAATAAACCAGTAAATGAAGAAGCCCAGATGACTGTCAGATTTTTTTTTTTTAAATTGAACCACTACATTTACTGTTTCATTGGGGCCCCCCCCCACCTTTCTGTAGAGCCAGAGAGATTTGCCGTCATGAACCCAGATGATAAGAACTGCTGTAGATAGTTGCAGAATCCCCAGGGGTCCATGGACCCCAGTTTAAGAATCACTGCCATAGAGGCACCCACATAGAGGATTATAGTATTAGTCTGCAAAGTTTACTTCACCTGGTGGCATATGGCATGATGTGGGCATCATGGCTAGCCACCTTTCTTTTCCTCATCTCCAGATAGTGCCTCTGTATGCCTGCAGCTGGGTGATCAGATTTTTAAACCACCAACCTTCCTGTCAGAGACGTGAACCAACTGTTACACCATTCAGGTGCTGCAGTTCAACCTAAGGACTGTTTTTGTTTTTTATCTCTCAGTGTTAAGAATTTTTTTTTTGTAACCTCTAATCTATTTTTATCTTGCACAACCTATTTCAGGCCCTTCTGATACCCATGAGTTTCAGGCAGAGACGAGGCAGTTGCTGGATATCGTGGCCAAGTCCTTGTATTCAGAAAAAGAGGTGAGGCCTTGTCTTGTGCTATCTCCCTGTAACTGCAGACTGGTGTTCTTTGCAGCCGATGCTGTAGAGATGTTGAGGCACAGCATCGTGTCGGTGTGGGAGCGGGTTATGGCAGGTACATTTTCAGTCCCGGAGTACAGCTTGTACTTATCTGTACTTGTGCTTGTACGAACTCCCTGTAACTGTGAGCTGCTGTTCTTTTGCAACCGATGCTGTTGAGATGGTGAGGCACAGCATGGTATCAGTGTGGGAGTGGGTTATGGCAGCTACTTTTTCAGTCCCAGAGTACAGCTAAAAAGCAAGGGGTGTGCAATGCTTCGTTAGCAAACTCCACCACCATGGAGACTATGGCAATCCCTGCCCCATTAGCCAGGCTATACTTGTTACTGGGGGTACCATGGAGAGGTGGGATAGGGTCTTGGTCAGCTATGGGCCACTAACCCTGATGTTGGCATATTAGCTATGGGTCGCTGATTACCTTATTGGGCATCTTTACCCCCTGGAGCACAGCTAAAAAGCAAGGGGTGTGCAATGGTTCTATAGCAGGTTCTACCACCACGGGGACTATGGCGATCCCCATTAGCCAGGCTATGCCTTTTACTGGGGATACCAACTGAGAGGTGGGACAGGGTCTTGGTCAGCTATGGTTCGCTAACCCTGATGCTAGCATTTCAACTATGGGTCTCTGATTGCCTGACCTGACAGCATCTTCACCCCCAAAGAGATGAGGCAGAGGTCCTTAAGAATTTCCATGAATCTTAAAGAACTGACATTTATACTCGTGTATATATATATATATATATAGATACATAGAGAGAGAGAGAGAGAGACATACATATATGCTCGGTGGTTGGGATGGTGTTATTTTATTGAGCATGTATTAGAAAGTAGTAGAGCTACATGTGTTGCTTTCTTTGAAACATGGCTTTTGTTATATGGTCCTCATAAATATTATCTAAATTGTAAGGGATTGGTTTTATATATTGTTCATTTTATATGATGATGGTTCTAATGATAATGCTATTTATGGTAGTGGTGTTGTTGTTGCTGCGGCTGCTGTTTTTTTTTTTTTTTTTTTTTTTTTAGTGGACCTATGAGCAGATGATGCTGTGAAGATGTTGCACCCTCAGGCATTGCATTGAATTGAGGCTGCATTACAGCTTGTGTACCTGCAGTTAACCCAAAATCTGGCTGAACTTGTTAGTTGCAGCACTAATGGGGAGGTGGGACAGGGTCTTGGCCATCAGTCGTGATCTGGCAATCCTGACAAATCATACCATCAGTCTAGCATTTTTCACCACATTTAGGAGCATGTCATTGATACCCATCACCACATTAAACTGGATAAATACAATACAGGCTTCTACAGGCTCCTTGGAACTATGAGCTGGTGTTCTTTGCAGTCGATGCAGTGGAGATATTGATGCACAGCATTGTTGTGACTTGGGAGCAGGTCATGGCAGCTATTTTTTTTTTTTTAGTCCCAGGGTGAAGTTAAAAAAGTAGATGGCATGCAGTATTTCTTTAGTAGACTCCACCACCATAAGGACTATGGTGATCCAAGCCCCATTGGCCAGTCTAGGTCTGTTACTGGGGGTACCAACGGAGAGGTGGGACAGGGTCTTAGTCAACTGTGGTTTGCCATACCATAGTCCCAGACTGATGCCAGTACTTCAGTTATGGGTTGCTGATTGCCAAAACAGACAGCATCTCTTTCCCCCCCCCAATAGAATGGGATAGATTGGTTCACAGGCCCCAGATGGTGGTGAACCTCTCTGTGGCCGTGAATAAAAGCCCATGGCCCCAGATAACCATGTCACCATTTTAATAAAATTGTTATCTTGGCCACATTCTCAGCGTGCATTCGTTGACCATCTGTTTCTCCTGTTTTTTTCTCTGTTGCAGGTGTTTATCAGAGAGCTTATTTCCAATTCCAGTGATGCTCTTGAGAAGCTCCGGTACTTCGAACTTACGGGCTCAGAGGTCGCAGACAAGGACATCCCGCTTGAAATTCACATTGCAACAAACGACGACAAAAAGACGTTTACTATTCAGGTATGTCTTTATTTCTGTTCCGAATTTTTTGGTCAGTTTTTTCATTTATCAGTGCGTGTTGCAAACAATAAACATTTTTTTAGATGAGCCATGAGAAGGCAGAAGTTAGAGAATTTGGTCTACGGATTATCACAGGTGCCACGAGGTCCACACCAGCAGTAGAAATGCAGAAAATAGTTGGCATCCGGGCGCTAAAAGAACGTAGAGACACAAAGGTCATGACCATGGGAGAGAAATTCCTCAGCTCTGTAAGCCATCCCCTGAAGGAGAGATTCAATAACTTGGCACTAAGACGGCTTAAAAGAAGCAGCTTCATTCATCAGGCCAAGCATATGTGTAAGCTGATACCTGACCTTCCAACTGTAGTCGCTCCATTATCATCTGTACCAGAGCATACACCATGGAAAGAAGCAGATTATACACAAATAACTATTCAAACTGAGGTGAAAGGTGTACAGAATAGAGAGATGCAAAGCAGTCTTGTAAGATCAACAGCTACACTTAGTGTGCTAGATAACAAATATCCATGTGACACTTGGATATGTGTGTACACATATGGATCTGCACACAATGCCATAAAGAATGGAGGGGCAGGAGCACATATTGAATATCCAAACAACACCACTAATAAGATTTCCATACTCACTGGAAAATACTGCAACAACTATGATGCAGAAGTTAGGGCAATTATTGCTGAAGTTGAAAAACTATCAAACTCCAGAATTGATACATGCCCTGTAGTAATTCTCACAGATGCAAGATCAGTATTGGAAGCTCTTCAGTGCAAAAAACTACCAGATCTTAAGGATGGCTTGTCAGAAATTAGCTTACAACACAGAGTCATCTTGCAGTGGATTCCCTCCCACTGTGGGATACCAGGCAATGAGAAAGCTGACCATCTGGCCAAAGAGGGCACTGAAATGGAGCAATCAAACATACCAGTCACCTGTAATCAGAAGAAAAACATGATAAAAACCTACAGGAAGCCACAAACACCACCACATGATGACTGTCACATACTAAATAGAAAGGAACACGTCACCATTTTCCATCTCCGAACAGGACACAGCCGACTCCGAAGTCATATGTATACAAAGTGTAAGGTTTGTACTACTATTTTTACATGTGTCCAGGTGCCGCAAACTGTGGAACATATCCTCCAAAACTGCACCAACTACGAGACACTGAGAAATAATTACTGGCCCAGTGAAACAACTAAAGAAGATAAGCTCTACTGTTCCATGCATGAATTACAAAAAAACAGTGAAATTTATCCAAGAGACAGGACTGCAGATATAGACAGACAGTGCGTATGAAGAAGAAGAGAATTTGGTAACAACTGGAAAACCCTGGGGGAAAAAAGGAAAGGAAGACAAAGAGACTGACCAGGAAGCAATGAAAAAAGATAAAAGCAGTTGGATTGATCAGAAACACAGAGGATCATATAAGATAGAGAAACATGGTTGCCAGCGTTACCCAACGCGGCTGGTAATAAATGAATGAATGCTGCATTGATGCCCTGGGATTGTTGTTATTACTAGCCTAAAAGGGTCAGATTTGATGTAAGTATGTGAACATGTTTTTTTTAAAATGAGTTTACCTCAATATGGTTCTATATCAGGAGGTGAAGACCCTGTCTGATGAGGCAATCAGCGACCCATAACTGATATGCTAGCATCAGTGAACCATAGCTAACCAAGACCCTGTCCCACCTCTCCATTGGTACCCCTAGGAACAGGCCTAGCCTGGCTAATGGGACAGGGAGAGTCATAGTCCCCATGGTGGTGGAGTCTGCTAAAAAAGCATTGCACACCCCCTGCATTTCAACTGTACTCCAGAACTGAAAAATTACCCGCTATAACCCACTCCCGCACCGATATGATGCTGTGCCTCAACATATCCATAGCATCAGCTGCAAAGAACAACAGCTCGCAATTGCAGGGAGTTCATACAAGTACAAGGTTCTGTATCAAGGTTGTTCCCAGTGCTTTAAGATTGGGGGTGGGGGGAGGTAGTTTGATCTTATGTCTAGTGATGATACATGATGATGATGAGAGCTGGTTGTATTGATTTTTATCCTATGCTGTGGTCTCTATAGTGTGAAGGAACTACACAGCCTGGAAAGCTGCTGTGCCAGACTTGATTTGAAAAATTCGTAACACATCACGGAATTTGTATATCACGGCAGCAGAGTAGCAGAAGATGAGGACAATGAGGACGGACATCTACAGCAGGCAAACCAGGCTTTCACAAACCTGAACAATGTATGGAAATCTGAAAAAACTGAGGTGTGCTTGAAAATAAAAATCAGGATATTTAATGTGCTAAGTGTACTACTTTACAGAAACGAATCCTGAAAAAGTACCAGACCTACATAAAACAAACTGAATTCCGTGCAGACTAAACGTTTACTTAGGGTTAGACAAATATTTCAATCAAATGCCATAAGAAATAACACCTAGCACATTGCTGCTGGAAATGCAGGTGCAGCCATTGACTCTGAATCATGGAAATGTTGGCTCTGGATGATTGCTGGCTCATTGCCAGAAATAGCACTGAGATGGACACCACAGGGGTTGGTGGTAGACCAAAAGAGACGTGGAGAAGAGCGACAGAGAGAATGCTGAACAATAGAGGGCTCACCTGGGCAAGAGTGGAAGAAAAGGTGAAAGACAGGTGTTTCTTGAAAACTCCTGGAAGCCTCTTGTGCCTTGGGCACCTGTAGGTTTAGAGACATAATGACATGTGCTACATCAGTCCCAGTTTTATTTGTCAGAATGTTTTGGGTTCAAGATGTGCTACAGGTCCATCCATCTCTTCAGCCTCCTAATGCACTAGTGTCAAGTGCTACTATAGTTAGTACCAGAGATGTGGTACTCGAGCTGAATTGGATGGTGATTAGTGGCTTGCTTACATCAGGAGTAGCAGACCAAGACCTTATTCTTGCTCCAAAGGCCAAAGGGTGCCCTCTTGAACTTTTGACTTTGACTTTTCCGATACCAGGGTTTACGAGTTTTCACTCTCCCCCCCCCCTGTGCCAGATAATGAAATGTTAAGTCCTCTTCAGCTGTTCTGCAGTGCTCCCTTGAAAGCATATTGCAGTTTGATCCTGCAGATAGAGATCACAATGGGAGGACAAGCCACTAGTCTTAAAAATAAGCCATCGGGAGGACAGATGTGTTGGGGTGAAAAGTGCAGATATAGCAGCCAGGCTACAGACTGTGGCATGGTGCAACTGATGCTCTTCTGAAGGCAGCAGGTGAAGAAGCCCAAGTTTTACAAGAAAAGAAGAAGAAGAAAGACTGGAAAGATAGAGAGTATGTGGCTGCAGGTAAAGAAAACCAGATTGCACTGCATGCCTGGTTGTTGATGAATGATGGGAAGATAAAGTATCATGCCGGGTTCAGTCCTAATGATAAGAGAATTCATCATTTTGAATGTAGGTGAATGCTTAAGAAGACAGGGTCTTGATCCTTTATGACAATAAATACATTTTTTTCTGTTTTCTTTCTTCAGGACACAGGTGTTGGTCTAACAAAAGAGGAACTGATTGATAATTTGGGCACTATTGCTAGATCTGGATCTAAAGTAAGTTTTGGTGAATTCTTGTCAGTTAAAGTGAAATGTTGGGTGGATTCTCATCAGTTAAAGTAAATGTTTAATGAATTCTTGTCAGTTAAAGTATTTGGTGGCTTCTTGTCAGTTAAAGTATTTAGTGGCTTCTTGTCAGTTAAAGTATTTAGTAGCTTCTTGTCAGTTAAAGTATTTAGTGGCTTCTTGTCATTTAAAGTGTTTGGTAGCTTCTTGTCAGTTAAAGTATTTAGTGGCTTCTTGTCAGTTAAAGTATTTAGTAGCTTCTTGTCAGTTGATGTGTGTGTGGTCTGTGATCGTTGTGTGATAAATGGTGTGTTCCTGTTCACATCTGCGAGATTGCATTTTGATCTTTGTGACTTAATCTGTTGATCTATTGGCTTGGGGAGGGGTCTTGACAGATATGTAGTACGGGTTCTGCTGGCCATGTCACCGACCCATTAAAGTTTGCATTTATTTTTGTGTAGCTCAGTTTAGTCACCTTCTAAAACAAGTGAGTTTAACATTTTGTACTACACTTTAATTTGAGCAAGATGGCCACAGTCATGGAGGTGTACTTCAGAGAGAATACTGGGAAACGAAGGATTGACATGGGAGATGGCAAAGATGATATTAAACGACCGACAAAGGTGGAGAAGTCTCTTGTTGCCAGCAGCTCCATTTGTCTTGGGCGCTGAAGGGACAAGAGGGAGTGAGATGGCTTCAGTGTGGAATGAGATTTTTTTAAAAGTTGCAGTAATATATGCATGTTGTAGGAATTGAACCTCATATGTTATTAAGTTGCATAGGTTAACTGGCACCAGCTACATCAGTTTGAGCACAATTGCAGAAAGGCCATGTTGCAACCATTGCAAAAAGTGTTTATGTAGCCACAAGCCAAAGACCACGGAAGCCCATAGCTTGACAGAAAGATTAAACAGTTTCTCAAAAGCATGAGGACTCCTTTTGTTTTCGTCATCTATATACAGGGCAGTCATTGGCCTCCTGGGCATAAAACTGTTTAAAATAAAGCAGTAAATAGACCCCATGTGATGCTGAGGAGAAGTCAGAAGATAGAACAATCTGAGGAACTCTAGGGTAAAGGGAGAGAATTTGATGATGATTGATCTTTTAAAGTTTTAGAGAATTCTGAGAGACAAATGGTCCAGGCACCAACTAGAGAGAGAAGGTTAGAAATAGAGAGGAATGGAGAAGAACTTTATCTGCAGCAATGAGCCTTAATGTCTCAGAGAACTAAAGAAGGTGATGTAGTATTTTACATGGAAATTTTCTCCCAGATGGAAGATTGGTGTTAAAATGAAAAAACAAAAACAAAAAACAAAAAACCTGTATTTATATTACATAAAAAAAAAATTATCTTCAGGCCTTTCTAGAACAACTGACAGACAAGTCTGGTAAGAGTGGTGTGAGCAGTTCACTGATTGGCCAGTTTGGTGTGGGCTTCTATTCGACTTTTATGGTGGGAGACAGGGTGGATGTCTACACAAAGTCCTACAAACCTGACTCGCAAGCTTACAAGTGGTCATCTGATGGGTCAGTGTAACATCGTTCATTGTTTCTGTACAAGTAACAATCTTAATATGCAATTTCATGTATGTATCATACTGCGTCTGTGTCACAGGTCTATTTTTAGTACTCTTATACATCATCCTAAACTCTGAATAATGCACGTTCATGGACGGTGCATAATTGTGCTGGCCCTTATAAGTGAGTAGCAGGTTGTTTGTTAAAAGAAGACCATTCATTCATTAGCATGTTCCTTGCTGACCTTTGCGTCCCTAGAAGCTCTCTTGAAGGCATCCTGGTTGTAAGCAAGATGCCCTGCTGCCTGCTGCTGATATATCCATTTTGGCAAATCATCAACGTCTTGTTGCCATCTTCGGCTTGATCTGCCTCTCTTTCTTGTTCCCATTATGTACCTTTCCAAGACTGTCTTCTCCAAACTCTCATGACGTTTAATATGTCCAAGTTTTCTCTGTTTACTATCCAGTCTTCTTCAGTATTAAATTCTTGTAGTATGAATATATTTATTTTGTTGTATCCATGATATTTGGAGGACTCTTCTAAGGCATTTACATTTAAAGGCACTTGAGTGTTTCTCATCTGTTTTGAACACTTAGCCCAGGTCTCACAGGCATGTGTTGTGATGGGAAAGATGTATGTCTTTAAAAACTTAATTAAGCATGATGGAACGAAATTCCAGTTTTGGAAACTTCATATAATTCAATCTGTGTGAAGTAAAACATAAAGGTAGCCCAATAATTAGCAGGCATAAAATCCCTTGATGAGGTTGAGGGACTCGCTGAAGGATATAAGATATAAAAAGAATAATTACATGAAGACATATAAGGAGCATGGTGTTAAAAAGAGTGCCAGTGTTTTTCCTTGACCAGTTTGACACACTAGGGAGTCATGTGGTCAGCATCATGCCTGGCTGCCATTACTTCCTCATTCTTCAAGAAAGGGGCCGGGTACCAATTTCTGCACCTGGCTGTACTTAAACCACTGATCTCGTCACAAGAGACTTGTCTACTAACCAGTTTGCTGCTCAGACATCTTGCACAAAGTAGCCATGCTTGTTCTGCTGTCCTTGACCTCTGTGTTTTAGTTCGAGCAAGAATTTTTCTGCTGTTCTTTGTCTTTAGGCTTTTTACTTCAACAAGAATTTCTCCAATAATTTTGTTTGTTTTTTTTTTTTTGGTACGTTCCCAGTACAGATTTTTAAAATTTTCTTTTACGCTTTCTTGTTAACAGTCTGTCATTTTACTCATTTCTTTTTCAGAATTGGATCATTTTCATTTTCTTAGTTTGTATATTTTTAGCTGAACATAATTCTTTTGTAAATGTGCAGATTTCACAATCTTTTTATTGTGGCCTCTTTTGTATCCTGCTATTTTCTGATGAACTTTGTTAAATAGATGTGCTATTTTCACAATTTTTTTCTCCCTCAGGTCGGGAAGGTATGAGATTTCTGAGGCAGAGAATGTACAGAGAGGGACCAAGATTGTTATACATCTGAAGGGGGATGCATACAATTTTGCCAAGGAGGATGTCATTAAAGGTATTCTTCTTCTTTGTACACTCCTGCCAGTTGAGAGTGTATATGAATTGTTCTGCCTCTCGGAAAAATTGGATGCTTTTAAGTTCCAGTATGGAACCACTGAGCATGGCTTCTCGAGTTGTCTTACTGGGGTGGCAGGTGCGGTATGTTAGTGTGTCATTGGACGCCCATGAGGAACTAGTTTTCAGTTCTTGAATCAACAGAAGATCCAGTATGTGCGAATCAAAGACAGTGGTAAACAGCATCAGTTTAAGTGGACAGTCCAGCAGGTGGGTAAAGCCATGGATGGAGCATCTCCGGTCATCCTTGTTCTCTTTACTTCCCACCACGTGTGTGCCTTTGTCTCTGAGTATTTTCATAATTTATGGTTTATGATCTGGGTCATCGTCACTGCATTCCGGACATGTCCACAGGTGCTCAGATCCTCCTCCTCCCTACCAACCACCCAACATATCCATCAGCATCCTGTGGCTGATAGTGCCTGTCCTGTGTTGGTTGACCAAAGTTCAAAATTCAGACTCCGGCTTCAGTGCATTTGGGGCAACCCCATATATGCTCCGTCACATGCCGCAGCATCCATCCATATATGCTGATAGTTCCTGTTGACTGGTTGACCAGCGTGCCTCTCGTTTCTGGTTGTGCTGATCTGTATTCCCAGTGCTCTCAGTCTGAATAGCTATGTAGCTTCACTGCCCTCAAAGTCATCCACTCTGTCTGTCTCTCTGAGCATGTTAACAATATCAGCTAGATCCATTGGTTGTCCATCTGCGATGATGGCAGAGCCAGCCAGTTCTGCCAGCTCTCTCATTTCCCTGGATGCCCACATGCCCAGGAACGTAGATGAAGGTGACTTTGCGAGCTGTTGATCTCTGCAATGACTCAAGCCACTGCCTGCGTACAGAACCTGTCTCAACCTTCCAGATCATACTCATTGAATCACTTAGTATGCAGACCCAGGTGTAGTATTGTGAATCCAGCCATACGAATGCTTTCGTTGCTGCCATCACCTCCTTCGTCATACTGCTTGTGGTCATAGGAAAGGCACCTCTGAGTTCCTTGATTTCTCTGCCTGCTGAAAGTGCTGTGAATGCCCATGTGCTCCTTTGATGTTGTACAATGGACCCATCTGTGTGAATCACAGCATCTGCCTCGTTGGAGTTTTCACTGATGAGTGGATTGACCTCAGCATTCACAGCAAGTGAATTCTGCTCCCTGCTTCTCTTGTCAAGTGTCACAATGCAAGAGAAGGTGCCCCTGAATGCTGGAGGCACAGGTACCCATTCCTCATCAGGGTTGATGTTGTTAGGTTCACAGGCATGACCCATGCATGATTTGCCCCTCTTTAGCCTGTCAGCCTTTTCTTTGAGGAGTTCTTGGTGCAATGGGTGTTCTTTGTCTGCACTTATCATGAAGTAAGCATGCGCTCACCAGATCTTGATCCTGTGATTCATGGTTGGGAGGTCAAGAAGGTATCTCATTGCTACACAGGAAGTGTCTCTCTTACACCACAAGATAATTCGCAGTGCTTCATTTTTCACCTTTTCGAGTTTTTCAGTATGAGCAGGCCTGACAATAAGGATGGCTAGGACATGCTCAATAGGCGCAAGGACCAGCCACTGGTACAGAAGTATTTAGTAGCTTCTACTGAAATGTTGACAGCTGCTATGACCTTCATTGCTGATAGACCTTTTTGAGCTTTTGTTATCACGTGGCCAACATGTTCCTTTCATAATTTCTCTTCTTCAAGTAGTTCTGGACGTTTCTTGATTCCTGTTTCCCTAAGGGGGGAATCTATGTCAGTGCCTGCCTTATTATGCTGGTGGCTGGTTTCCTCAGTGTGTAGTCAGTCCACCTCCATTTTCTAGACATAATATGTTGGTTCATAGGCTGTTGTTCTGCTCTTTCTCAGACTTCCTCATTCCTGATCTTGTCCTACCATTTAATGTTCAGCTGAACATATATTAGCCAGAAAATTCAGCATGTTGGCCAAGGACATTTGCTAGCAGCAGGATCAGATTCAGCAGAAGGTTCAAGCTATGGGCCAGAGACATTTGTCAGTATGGATTGCATATAAATGTTGAAAATAGTTTTTTTTTTTTTTTCATTTTCTTGTACAGAAACTCATTTATTCAGTAAACTGTTCATGAAAATGTCAGTTTTTATGGAGT
Source organism: Achatina immaculata (assembly GCA_009760885.1). NCBI lineage: Eukaryota > Metazoa > Mollusca > Gastropoda > Stylommatophora > Achatinidae > Lissachatina > Lissachatina immaculata. The sequence goes on from CM019700.1 coordinate 29,764,800, forward strand.
AAAATATTTTTTTTTCTATCTTTCTACAGAGGTTGTGAAAAAATACAGCAATTTTGTTGGTGTACCTATCTACTTGAATGGGAAAAGAGCAAACATTGTCCAGGTAAATCAAGCCTTCATGTTAGGGATACTTTGTTCATTTTTTCTGCAGTATTGAAATACGGTTGTTATTACAATTGTTTTCACTTTCCCGCTGTAGTATTGAGATAAAGTTGTTATTTCAGTCGTTTTCATGTTTCCGAGTAACAGGAATGGTCACAATCAGGTTAAATATGTTTCAGCCACTGGACGAGGAACCTGTGGCTTGCAGTCCAAGAAGGGGATTGATGTGTGTGTATGTAAATTGTTTAGCACCAGTGACAGGACTTATACATAAAGAAATGTATAGGGAGCAGTGGTCAGAGCATGTCATGGGATTTTTCTTTTGCAGTCAGGAGATAGTACTGGTGCAGGTGGTGGTGGTGGTGTGTATTGTTTGCCCAGGTTGTTGCTTTTTTTTTTCTCGGCATTGGTGGTAAAATTTAACTGGGAGTTGACTAACCAGTTTAACTCGTGTCACCGTAGAAGGTAAGAAATTAGAAGTAGATTCATTCACATATCTCAGCAGCATTATACCCCGAGAGGGTGGTATGGAAGCAGATATTACAGCAAGAATTCCCCTGGAAACAAACAACTGTGTCACGAACACACTTATCTGAACATCGTCAGGTTGATGGTCAGATGGGGACATGGAGATTGCCGGCAGGGATGAGGAAAACCTGGTATGAAACCAATGAATCCAGGACGTGACAAGCCGATGGGTCTTTACAACAATGGCTATCAGAATGATGTAAACAAAACAGAGCCAGCAGACTGTAGGTGGCGGGGAATGGATATCGTTGAGGCACTCATCAAATTCCTCATCCCAAAGTCTGAGTGTCTCTGTTGAACCGTCTCAAAGCTGTCTGGCCAGCCAGCATTGCATGCTGTATCTGACATGGAGAAGGGGCTTAAATACAGCCACCAGAGACTGGAAAACAAAGTTTTGGCCAGGCCAGTCTACACCACTGTCTTTGTGGCAGTCCGAGCAAGACCACAGTCTGCCCTAGCAAGGAAAGGTGCTGAAGTCGGAGGTACCCAGCCAAAAGGAGCATCTAAAAAAATCAAGAGTACCATGCTTCGTCGCCAATGTGTATACAAAGAAGAAGAAGTACAGCAAGAATTCGGAAGGCTAGAGTTCGCGTTTCAACAGCTGAGAAACATCTGTAAGGCCAAGGAAATATCCCTAATAACAAATGTTCAATACAAACGTCAGATCAGTGTGTTATATGAATCAGAAACATGGACAGCATCAGCCAGAAGTACCAAGAGACTGTAGACCTTTGTTAACACCTGCCTAAAGAAGATCCTTCAGATTATATGGCCAGATAACACCAGTATTGAAGAGCTGTGGCTGAAAACACAGTGAAAGAAATGATAATGAAAAGACGCTGGAGATAGATAGGACATACACATACATCTGGTGAAGGAGTGTTGAAACAGATGTCAAAAAAAAGATGGACTACACCCGGAGAATGATGGAAGAAACAGTCTAGGATAGAAATAAATGGAGACCTCTTATTAATGGTCTGTGCCTCATAAAGGGGTAAAGAAGATGAGAGAAAGTAACTAATCTTGAGTAAAAATTATTCCTCCCGTCATTTTTTGACTGTTACAACCAGTATAGATTACATTAGTGTTCCGTTTTGTTTAATCCGTGACCTTGGTTCCCCTGCTGAACCATATAATGTGTACATCAGGGATTCTTAACCTTTTAATGACCACAGCTCACTATATTTCCATTCCCCTTTGATTAGGCTGTTGGAATTATCATTGTCACCAGTCCTACTATGACTGATGTCTTATATCCTTCCCGTGCCGTTAAACATAACATAGGGCTAGCATGGTGGTTCGCCAGTTTGTCCTGTTTTTGGCGAGCTTTTCAACCTCATCAAGGGATTTTATGCCTGTTAATTTGGCCTCTCTTAACAATGTCCTCTTTAGAGTTTATGTACTGGTATGACATCAGAAAATCTCAGTAACTCGATTGAGCTTTACACATGAACAAGTAGGAGCAAAACAGCTGAAATAGACATGGACAGCTGGAAACAGAACAGCTGAAATAGACATGGACAGCTGGAAACAAAACAGCTGAAATAGACATGGACAGTTGGAAACAGAACAGCTGAAATACAAAAAGACAGCTGGAAACAGAACAGCTGAAAAAATACACATGGATAGCTGGAAATAGAACATCTGAAATACACATGAACTGTTGGAAACAACAGCTGAAATACAAATGGACAGCTGGAAACAACAGCTGAAATAAATACACATGGACAGCTGGAAGCAGAACAGCTAAATAGACATGGACAGCTGGAAACAGAACAGGTGAAATAGACATGGACACCTGGAAACAGAACAGCTGAAATACACATTGGACAGCTGGAAAAAAAAAACAGCTGAAATGCACATGAACAGCTGGAAACAGAACCGCTGAAATACAATTCTAATTTAGCATACAAATCCCATATCCTGATCATTCCATACTTATAATTCCAAGGGTTGTGGATAGCCCCACTTAAGAACTCTTGCTATAGATCATTTTAGGGTACAAATGGCCCTACTTTATGGTGGAGGCCCCTAGAAGATATGGTGTTGGTGTCCACATTTTCCTTGGCCTGAGGGCACAGTAGAGGCTGGTGTGGTTACTGTCACTCCTGGATTCCCTTTCCCATCTCCAAAAGAAGTCAGGTACCCAGTTCTACTGGTGGGTGACTGGGGCACCTCTTGCCAGATTTGAACTACTGACCTTTCACCAGGAGAGACTAGTGAACTAACCACTATGCTACTCAGGCACCCAGAATTAGTCTTGTATATTGCTTATTGCTTCTTGTATTGCTTATCAAAAGGCTCTGTGGACCATGGACCCTAAAGACGTAACTGCAGACATGCATGAGGAGTTTTACAGGTTCATTGGCAACGTTTATGACAAGCCACGTTATCACCTGCACTACAAGACTGATGCCCCTCTGAACATCAGGGCACTTTTCTATATCCCGGAGTACAAACCAAGTGAGTTGTTGTAAAGCATCTCAAACCGATTTTAGCTGTGTTTACTATGTATCTTCTTATTAGTTATGGACTTACAGAGACTTGGATTTCCCTTGATGTTGTTAATCTTCCTTGCAACTTAGAATATAAGCAGCTTCTGCTAAGACCTTGTGTGGTGAAGGACTTTGAGTCAAGTTGGGACTCGATTTTGCCACTTTCTAGTAGATACTGGAAGCAAACTTCTCAAAAGGCTGCACTACCTTAGGGAATACATCAATCCATGTCCTGGTACTCGGGCTGAAGAATTACATGAAGATGGAATGGGGTCTTGACCTTCACTAGTTCACTGGCACATCTTGTTGTGTCATCCTCGCCTGTCTTCCTCATCTTCATCAATAACTGTAGTTCCAGGAACTGGTCTGATGATGAGGTCAAGGTTATGTAAACGTGGCAGTGACACTGTCACATATGGCAGTCAGTGAACTCATAACTGACATGTTAGAGTCAGGTTTGGTGAGTCAGTGTTAGAGTTGGTGAGTCAGTGTTAGAGTCAGGGTTGGTGAGTCAGTGTTAGAGTCAGGGTTGGTGAATGATAGCTGACCAAGACCCTGTCCCACCTTGCCTATGGCACCCCCCATAACAGGCCTAGTCTAGCTAATGAGGCAAGAATCGCTAGTCTCCATGGTGATGAAATCTGCTAAAGAAGTATTGCACCCCCTTGTTTTTTTTTACCTCCTTTCAGGTACACGGCAACTCCTTCCAATCCAACATGATGCTGTGCATCATCATCTTCACTGCATCTGCAACAAAGAACATCAGGCTCTCAGTTCCAAGGAGGTAGAAGAAGTTGATGATGATGATGATTGAAACATGACAAAATGAAAGGGGATGCCAGAAGTGATGATTGAGGGAAAGAAAGCTTGGACAAACAAACTTGTCAAAAGTGAGCATTGAATTCTGAAGCACAGGATCACGTACATACTGCGATACAGTGGTTAGCAACTTCACAGTTTCAGGCAGTGAAGAAGCTAAAAAGCAGACCAAAAGCCAGAGATAATCTGCTAGAAAGTGGTACAGGGAAGAACTCGTGAGGAGACTTAAAACAACTGTTTAGGCACGTAAATAAGTGGGGGAGAGAGAGAGGTATCTGAGGCAAAAGAACGGTGATGTATATTATCAGGTCAGCAGGAGAGAGCAAGTTATAATATTCGCAGTTTGCACAGAATGTTGGATTTGGAGAAATTAAAATCAATAACAAAACTTAAGACTCGTACCACAGTCCTTGTGGTACTCGCAACAAGAATGGCCTAAATATGAAAATTAAAGAAAGCTTGTATGTCTGTACAAATGTCTTTCTGTAATAATCGTTGTGGGGAACATGGAAGACTTATCAGTAGCACTGCTTATTTAGAAATTGTCTGTTTTCATGTCTGAGTACATGTGCAGAACAAGTATTAATATTTATGTATACACACAGTTACGGGCTATATTAATAATATGAGCTTAAATTAGTTAGTTGATGGGTCATCCTCTTTGCACAGCAGATGATTAGTCCGTAAGTGCTCCGATTCCATCTTCAATATTTCCACCAGTGTTTGGCAGCTGACAATGGTTGTTCTGTGTTGATTAACCAGTGTTCTTTGCTTCCCGCTGTAGCTCTCTTGTCTGGATACTCCACGTTTGACGTTATGTTCCAGCAGTCTGTTCATGGTTGCAGATTCAGAACTGTTGCCTGAATTAGTGATTCAGTTAGTTTCTCTGAGTGCATTCAAGATATCAGCCTGGTCCATTGCCTTCAGCCAGTGCTTTCACACCCAACCCGACTCAGTCTTTATTGTAGCTGAGAATACATGCTTGGGTGAAGGTCCATGTCTCCAGCCATGCCATTGCCTTGGTTACTGCCATGACCCTCTTCACAGTCAGGCTACTTGTGGTCAAAGCAGAAGCACCACTGTCTTCCATCATCTTTCTCCCTCTGACCTGCGCCGTAAAAGCCCAAGTGCTTTGCCTGTGTCTGACTGCGGACCTACCTGTGTGGATGGCCACATCACGCTCTGCCTCTACAGTCAATGGGTTTTGCTGTCTGCAGTCCCAGTCCAATGTGATGCATACTGAGAAGGAAGTACAGCAATCTGCTGGCATCAGAACTCATTCCTCACCAGGTTGTGTCTTCAAGTGGACAGACTTGTTGAACAATGTCCTCTGCTTACCCCATCCAGGGTTTTCCTCTTTTTGATCTGGTGCCTTTTTTTTTACTTATAACCTCAGTGTGTAGTGGGTGGTGTGTCTCTGCACTGACTTGGAGGTTTACACATGCCTGGCATATTCTTTCTCTGTCCATCATGGTTGGAGAATCAAGGAGATACCTCATAGCCCTGCACGACGTGTCTTTTGTTCGCCCAAGAATGATTCACGCTGCTTTATTCTGTATCCTTTCAAGTCCCACCACCTGAATCTAACTGAGAGTAAAGATTGCCAGGGCATATTTAACCCCAGAAAGGACAAGTCCCTGGTATAACAATGAGATTACGTTGCTCGCAGTCTGTCACGGCCATTATCTTCATCACAGCAAGGCCCTTCCTAGCCTTCACATAGTCATTGCGCTTTCTGAATGAAAGGCTCGGACTAAACAACACTCCGAGATATTTCACTGTGTGTCCTCCTCACAGCGCGGACTCACTGTTGGTGTTGATGTTTTGAGCTCAAATTGTGAACTTTCAAATTGCGTATGTGGTGCTGCATGCTGCAGAAGTTAGTGCACTTGTCTGCCAATCAGAAAGTCTCTGGTTCGATTTTGCACTTGAGCAGAATTTTTTTTCAGACCAGCTTGCACTGGGGTCAACCCAGCCTCAAAAAATGGTTGCCTGGGATTTCTCTCAGAAAGCAAAAAGGTAATGAGGTCAGGTTTTAGTGGTCTGGAAGTGTGAAGGCACTAACACTTTACACCACTACAGAAGCAAAAGACCATATGAAAGTGTGTGTATGTGTTGTTTTGTAAGGGCACCTTGTGTTAATATAATGGATAATTTTATGTCTAAACGTTATATACTTTATTATCATGACCATCTGCACAGAGTGTTGTCCAGTTAGTCTTCAGTGTTTGTTATCTGTTCAGGCAAGATGTCTCATTTATCCTGATTTTCTTTGACAGCAATGTTTGACATGAGCAGAGAGACAGATGTGGGTGTGGCGCTCTACAGCAGGAAGATTCTCATTATGGCCAGAGCAAACCATGTACTACCAAAGTGGTTGAGATTTGTTAAAGGTAAGGACCGTTTTTCCAGTGCCTTAGTGAAGGAAATGAAGGCAAGGTAAGGACCATTTCTCTAGTGCCTTAGTGAAGGAAATGAAGACAAGGTAAGGACTGTTTCTCCTTTATCTGTTTTTCCAGTGCCTTAGTGAAGGAAATGAAGGCAAGGTAAGGACCATTTCTCTAGTGCCTTAGTGAAGGAAATGAAGACAAGGTAAGGACTGTTTCTCCTTTATCTGTTTTTCCAGTGCCTTAGTGAAGGAAATGAAGACAAGGTAAGGACTGTTTCTCCTTTATCTGTTTTTCCAGTGCCTTAGTGAAGGAAATGAAGACAAGGTAAGGACTGTTTCTCCTTTATCTGTTTTTCCAGTGCCTTAGTGAAGGAAATGAAGACAAACACAATCTCCAACACCACCTCTTAGACATGGATAAACTCACTGATACTTCAGAATTGATACATGCCCCATAGTAATTCTCACAGATGCAAGATCAGTACTGGAAGCTCTTCAGTGCAACAAACTACCAGATCTTAAGGATGCCTTGTCAAAAACTGGTTTACAACACGGAGTTTGCAGTGGATTCCCTCCCACTGTAGGATACCAGGCAGTGAGAAAGCTGACCATCTGGCCAAAGAGGGCACTGAAATGGAGCAACCAGACATATCAATCACCTATAATCAGAAGAAAAGCATGATAAAAACCTACAGGAAGCCACAAACACCACCACATGATGACTATCACATGCTAAACAGAAAGGAACAAGTCACCATCTTCCGTCTTCGAACAGGACACAGCCGACTCCGAAGTCATATGTATACAAAGTTTAAGGTTGGTACTACTAATCTATGTACATGTGCCCAGGTGCCCCAAACTGTGGAACATATCCTCCAGAACTGCACCAACTATGAAACACTGAGAAATAATTACTGGCCCAGTGAAACCACTAAAGAAGATAAGCTCTACGGCTCCATGCATGAATTACAAAAAACAGTGAAATTTATCCAAGAGACAGGACTGCAGATATAGACAGACAATGCGAACGAAGAAGAAGAAGAAGACTCACTGATGAATTGGAACATGACTGAATCTGTCCTTTAGTCTGAGTGAATATCTCAAACCCTCTTGTAAAAAGAGGATGTTGTGTAGTATCCATGATCACCACCACCATCATCACCACCATCATCACCCCATCATCATCACCACCATCATCACCCCATCATCATCACCACCATCATCACCATCACCCCTTTTAGGAAGCTTCCAGCTAAGAGTGGCCAAAACATTGGCAAAATTTCTTCTCATTCTCAAAGATTGTTTTGCTTGATTCCCACTACTGTTACATTCAGTTCTAACCTGCTGTAAAAAAAATTGGTACCTGGCACATTCAGCCATAGAGATCGGATAAGCTACCCACAAAATAAGGCAAGCCAGAAGACACTGTTATGCACAGATGTTAGTGCATGAAGAATACAAATGTGGAAATATCAGTTCTCCGCATGTGGTAGGGCTGTGTCCAGGTTGAAAGCGGATAAATCAAAATTTGAGACAAATTATATTCTCAGATCTCAGATGATGAGAATCTCTTATCTCTGACCTTTCAGGAGTTGTGGACAGTGAAGACATTCCATTGAATCTGAGCAGAGAGTTGCTGCAGGACAGTCATCTCATCAGGTTAGTGCTCGTAATGTGAAAGTTATGACCTTGACCTTTTTCCTGGTACACAGTTTTATGAGTTTTCACTTTTTTTCATTTTTTTTCCTGTGTGCCAAGAAGAAGGAATTGTTCGTGTGTGTCAGTTTTCTGGTCATGCTGTTATTCTGGACTCTTAACTCTTCCTGTGCCGCAGGAAAAAACGCGGACGTTCCCGTCTGTGACACACAAAAATTGCAGGTCTTTATATGTATAGTGGATAATTGTAAAAGTGAATATAACAATTATTTCCACTTTAAAAGTATACGTATTATGGATCAAAATAGCTGTAAATGTAAGAATATTTCATAAATGAAGAGTTTTTTTAGGAAAAAATATGCAGTGTGATGATTTTAGCCGATATTTATGTACTACTGTCCTAGCAATGTCTAGATGTACACTTTTTTACACTATTTACCATCGGCGATGTCTAGATGGACTTATCGATGTATCCGAACATACATAATGTCTGAAATAACCTTCTACTTACTTCTCCAGTCCATCTAATAGTCTAGATCTACTTGGGATACATTCACGAACTGTGGTCTAGTCGTAGGGGGATATGTTTGCCTACAAAGTCACACAAAAGTTGAATATTTTCGATCAGAACATCAATTTTGACTGCCATTTTACCCCCGTTGTTAATAACGCTTTCAAAATTGTGACAAGGGTCACCAGATATACACAGATAAAATGTGTACAATCAAAAGTTACATTGGTTTTTACACTGAAACAAACCAAAGCCACTATAAGGACCATGGCATCAATATGGCAAACTGGATGCGGCCCTTTAATTGGCCATGGCACTGGAAGAGTTAAACTCCTTGGCATTAACCCCATATGTTATACAGCCAGGTTTTCAGTGCTAAACTTGTTGGCCACTTACAGTATACATCAACTAACTTGATTTTGACCTTATATACTGCGGTTAAGCCTGTATAACGTTCGGGATAGTACTGTGTTGCCATATAGTGAATGAAATGAGGCCAAGCTTCTAAAAATAACTGGGAAATTCATTCGAGTGCCATGCTGCGTGGTGTAGGCAATCATTTCTCTCCACAATTCTGTGTCTTTAGACTTCATTATGAGATCTGCTGTTGACTTTCTTCATAGTCACACTGACAGCCCATCCAGTAACTTCTCTCTGTGTCTTCCTGTGTCTCTTCTTCTTCTTTCAGTTCCAATTTTTCTCTTCTCAGGAAATGTCCTATAAATCTCACTTGTCTGCCTCTGATTTTTGCTCTAATTTGCTTTTTAATTCCAGCCTCTCTTAAGACTTCTTCATTGGTTTTCTTGGCTGTCCATGGTACCGTCAACATCCTTCTAATAAACCACATCTCCATGGCCTCATTTCTCACTATACTCTCTTATTCATGGACCATGCATCACACCCATAAAACAAAATTGGCTCGATATAACATTTAAGTACATGGAATCCAATGTGGGAAATCCTTAACTAATATTGAGTTGACAAAACCATCAAGGCTTCTGAGTAAATGTTTCTGTTTTTTTTTTTTTTTGCAAGAAACGTAATGCTAAGGAGGTTTGATCTCTGTAGAGAAGATGTCCTCAGCTTTTTCACAATTACATACATACACCCCCCCCCACCCCCCGATTGTCCAGCATGTCCCTATACTCCCTTCACCTGAATGTTAAAATCATTGTCATCACCCAGTCCTATAGGTTCCCAGCATAACTTCAAAAGATGCCAACATCTTGGTTCTGCTTCACGTATGAATAGCTAGAAACAGAAAAGCTGAAAGGAAATTGTAATCTAAAAACCAGTTTGTCCAGTGGTTTGAGCGTGTTCAGTGATTTGAGTCCAATAACCACATTTCTATTGGAAAACAAAAAAAGGCAGTGAGGTCAGGTGGTTAGTGACCTGGAAGTGTGAAGGTGCTAACACTCTACACCACTACAGCAAGCAAAAGACAATATAACATAGAAAGTGTGTATATGTTGTTTTTTGGAGGGGCACCTTGTGTTATAATATTGGATAATTGGACTCTCAGTGCTATTTTTGGCAGAGTCACCAGTCATCCAGAGCATATTCCCCAACCATCACCAGCATCTTTCCTTTCATTATTACAGAGTCTGCGATTTAGATTGTGGTTTTCTTTCTAAATCTTTGTTTACATGTTTAAGATCATGAAAGTTCTAAAAGCTTGTGTGTTTTATCTGTTCCAGAAAACTGCGTCAAGTTTTGACGAGCAGGATTCTGAAGTTCTTCGCCGACCAAGCCAAGAAGGACAGTGTTACGTACAAGAAGTTCTATGAGGATTATGGTCTGTTTTTCCGTGAGGGCATTGTCACAACCGTTGAACAGGATCAGAGGGTGAGAATTATTTTTTTGCACTTGCTCACTTTTAACTTGTGCATGCTCCCAGGCATGTTAACATTCCAGCTTGCTTCACCATTAAGAAAGATATTCTCATATTTTTTAGATCATTCTTGGGCAGTTGAGTAGTGATGTGGTTAATGTACTCTTCTGTTGTGGCAGTGGTCATTGGTCCAATCCTAGCTGGAGGTGGTCCAGGAAACCCAGTTTTTGATATGAGTCTAGGTGCAATGGAAGGGAAAGAACTACTAGTATCTAGTTTTATACTGACCACAAACATCTTCACATGTGCTAGCAAGTCGAGGAAAGGAATATATGGACACAAATTTCCAGTATGCTTGGATGACATCTAACAGGTCATCAAAAATAGGAATTAACATGAAGTCTTCAAAAGTCCTTAGTGGTATCTTCTTCGTTCACTTCTACCATCAAGATCGCCCCGTGATCCTACTGAGTTTACTCCTGTGGTTCTCACAATAGTCTCATTTAGGATGGAGGCTCAGAGCATCATGGGGCTTGGGCCTATATTCTCAGTGGGTCACAGAAGCGGCATTGTGTGACACTGTGGTTTTCGTTGCACCAGTTTAGTCTAGAGTTGGACTTCCTCACTGGAAAACCTCTACATGTTTTGGATATCAGTATATCCCCGCTGGATTAGAGGTGGTTGCCCATCCAGTCCAGAGTTGGACTTTCTCACCGGAAAACCTCAACGTGATTTGGATATAATATATCCCCGTCGGGTGAGAGGTGGTTGCCTGTCTAGACTGCACCAGTCCAGTGTCTCCAATTTCAGCATTTTGTGGTCGTGGCTGCTGCCTTTCCTGGTGGTGACCAGGACGGAACTTTTGTCGAGGAGGACGAATCCTTGCCACTAGTAAGTTTCACCCCTGGGTTAAGCCGGTTTAGGTGTATTATCCCAGTATGGGTGTATATAGGATGTGACCTGCCTCTAGAGCAGAGACAGTATGATATGAGTACCCATTAAGTTTCACCCCTGGTTTAAGCCGGTTTAGGCATATTGCCCCAGTATGAATGTACATAGGACATGGCCGGCCTCAACAGCAGAGGTGCCATGGTATGAGTAGCCCTCACCATGAGACTGCTGGCCATACTGATTAAACTGCACTTAATCCTTTCCATCACCTTTTTCACAGCAGCGCCACACGGCAAGCCTAATCGCATTTTTCTTCATTGGCCGGGAGGAATTTCACCCCATGCGTGGCAGCTAAAGAATCTCAGCAGCAGCGATTTAGTGATGTAAAACTAGGTTCCTTTCTTGCCATAGGGTATTGGATAAGCAATTTTTACTGGGAAGAATATTGTATCTCGGGTTTATCTCATTGTTTTCAGCATGAGAGTCCCAGCCTTTCTCTCTCTCATCTTATTTATGCAAATACAGTTTGGATCTGTTAACCTGTGCTTGGGTTCCTCTCTCCAAGTTTCGAGTTATGTATGTCACAGAAACTGTAAAGGGCAGTAGTAAAATTCCCATTTCCAAGACCTTCAGCTCATGAAAGTCTGATGTGGTCAGTATCATGCATGGCCACATTTACCATTTCTGGAGGCTTGGTGGATCCCAGGGCCTTTTTAGTGTGGCGGTACCAAAAAAATTCCATGAGTTATTAATAGCAGACATGAAGATAAAGATGAAAAAGATAGTTACGGGATCAAGACCACTCCGCTTTGACCTTACAAATATACCAGAGCAATACGGTATAGAAGTGAAGAACCGTTTCGAAATCCTGATGGCTGTACAGGAGGAGATGACACCAGATGAATTGGCTATGCAGGCCAAAGATATCTTAGTAACAACAGCTAAAGACATGGTTCCAGTAAAGAAAACACAAAAGAATAGATGGATCACAGCAGGTACACTAGAACTGATAAAACAATGTAGAGAAATGAAGACGCAGTGGAAAGTGACAAACAACAACAAAGATAAATATAAAACTTTAACAAAAGAAGTACGAAGAAACATAAGAAAAGACAAAAAACAATACATACAAGATTGTTGTGAAAGAATAGAAGAACATCAGAAGTGTGGAAGAGATAGTGAAAAGCTTAAAGAAATGAAGACATTGACGAGAAATGTCACACCTAAGCTAAATGTAATTTGTGATGAGATGGGGAATACCCTGACAGAGACAGAGGAAATTCTAGAAAGATGGAAGGAATATTGCAAAAGAATGTATGAAACAACCGACTGTGGAAGCAGAAATCAACAGTGTGAATTATTATTGGAGGAGAAAGAACCCGAACCGACAATGGAAGAAGTTTTATGGGCAATAAAGAATCTGAAAAATGGTAAATCACCAGGATGTGATGAGATAACAGCTGAATTTATTAAAGCAGGAGGAAAGGAGTGTGCAACAATCTATCATGCACTATGTAAAAAGATATGGCATTCAGGTGTTTGGCCAAAAGAATGGAAAAGAACTGTATTCATACCACTGCCAAAAAAGGATAACCTGAAATTATGCACCAACTACAGAACTGTTGCCCTGATTAGTCATGCCAGTAAAATTCTATTAAAAATCATAATGGGTAGACTTCGAAAGAAAATAGAAGAAGAAGTCAATATGGTCCAAGCTGGTTTCAGGCAAGGAAGAGGATCAAGAGATCATATATTCAATCTAAGATTAATAATAGAGAAATGCAGAGAGTTTAATGTGAATCTATATTTATCCTTTATAGACTACTCGAAGGCATTTGATTGTGTACAACACCAGAAATTTTGGGAAATAATGGAAAAAATGGGATTTCCAACACATTTGATACAATTAACATCACTGCTGTATCTAGACCAACAAGCAGCAGTAAGAATAAATGGTGAAACACAAGTTGGTTTGACATAAAACAAGGGGTCCATCAGGGGTGCATATTGTCACCCTACTTATTTAACTTGTATACTGAAAATATAATGAGGAATGTTAGAGAAGATGTTAACAAGAATATTACGATGCCATAACAGTTGGAGGTTATGAAATACCAGAGATTAGATATGCTGATGACACAGTATTGCTGTCCACAACACAAAAAGGAATGGGAAAACTAATTATGTCAGTCCGCAAGAACAGCGAAGAGCAGAACCTCTATCTTAATGCAAAGAAAACTAAATTGATGACAACTGACAAAACAAACAAGGCAACTGAAATATGTATCAATGAGGAAAAACTGGAAGAAGTGGAGAGTTTTGAATATCTTGGATCGCTACTAACTAATAATGGAGATACAATGAGGGAAATTAAAAGGAGGACATCTATTGCTCTTCAGAAAGTAAAACAAATAAAGAATCTGTGGAGAGGAGCAGACAGAACCACAAAAATAAGATTTTTAAGGGCATGCATCTTTCCCATAGCAACATATGCCTGTGAGACCTGGACACTTAACAAAACAGCTGAGAAACACATAAATGCCTTTGAATGTAAATGCTACAGAAGAGTTCTCCAAATATCGTGGACACAAAAAAGAACAAATATATCTATACTACAAGAGCTTAATATTGAAGAAGGCTGGCTAGTGAAGAGGATTAAAGAGAGAAAACTGAAATATTTCGGACACATTAAACGTCATGATAATTTAGAGAAGACCGTATTGGAAGGATATATAATGGGAAAAAGAAAAAGAGGAAGACTAAGACGAAGATGGCTGCAAGACATCGTTGACGATCTGGAAATGGATGCAACAGCAGCAGGCCATCTTGCTCACAACCGAGAGGCCTACAGGAGTGCTGTTTGGGAGGCAAAGTTCCGCAAGGGACATGCAAATGAATGAATGAATGAATGAATGAATGACCACCAGATTAGTAGATCGAGTGCCTAACCACTCAGCCAGGCAGGACACCATAAACAGTGTGCTTTATTATCAGCTCAGATCTTGTCCTGCAAACTAAAATTCTGCTGTAAAGAAGTCTTAGTTGTACGTCACCTGCATCCCCTGTTTGATGACCCCTGGAGATGTACCAGCAGGGGTTTTACTTGTGGCAGATTCAGCCAAGTTGGGAAGATCTGTGCAGTTGGGGGAGGGGGGGGGGGTCAAACGAAAATAGCACCCTGGTCCTCCAGCTTGGAGGTTGGAGCAAGGAGCCTGACAACTGAGTAGTGTTCCCCCCCAGGAACAACTGTGTTAAGAGCACACTTATCTTAACTAGTCTTTGTGAGACAGGGATCATAGATCTGTTTGCTTAAAAACTCTGACCTACTTCTGTAGTCCATAAACCTGTAGCAAACAACACTAATTGTAATTGTTATTTTGTAAAATGTAGTGTCAAGTTGGTGGACAGATGGGGACATGGAGATTGTTGGTGGGGATGAGGAAAATCTGGTGTGAAACCAATGATGTAAACAAAACAGAGCCAGCAGACTATAGGTGGCGGGGATTGGATATCGTTGAGGCATTCATCAAATACCTCATCCCAAAGTCGGAGTGTCTCTGTGGAACTGTCCCAAAACCGTCTGACCAGCCAGCTTTGCATACTGGATCTGACGTGGAGAACTGACATAAGTACAGTCAGAGGCTGGAAAACAAAGTTTTGGCCAGGCCAGCCTACACCACTGTCTTCATGGCAGTCCGAGCAAGACCACAGTCTGCTCTAGCAAGGAAAGGTGCTGAAGTTGGAGGTACCCGGCCAAAAGGCACATCACAAAAATCAGGGTACCACGCATCATCGCCAGCGTGCGTATGAAGAAGAAGAAGAAGACAGGAAGGCCTCAAAATTAATTACAAAGATGGCCTATATGGAAGTGATGAAAGGGGTAGCCCAAGAGGTAGACCTAATAACGATGGTGAGACAACCTAGAAGATATATGCGCTCATGGGACTGACGGTTAGTAAGAAAAGATCAATAACAGGAATGGAGACATGTCTTGTTTTGCAACAGTGAGTCTCATAGGCTTGATAATCTGCTGAATTCAGCATCTGCTTAGAGAAGAAGAAGAAGCATGAGTGTCTGGATTGCACAGTGATATCAAAATTGATAAGTAAACAGTTACACAATGCTTTGGGGATTCATGGATCAAAGGGTTTATATTTGATCTCAAATCTCTTCTGTCCTTTTCCCAAGAAGATTTAGGAACACATATGAACCAGATAGTTTATCCATGTCATATTTAAAAAAATAGTAAGATTGCTGGTGTATATAGTTGTTTTACTGGAGTTTAGAATGTGTACACTTTTGTTTTCTTTCATTGCTTTCCTACTATGTAGGAGGAGATAGCCAAGCTTCTGAGGTTTGAGTCATCAAAACTGAGTCCTGGGGAGTTCACCAGCCTGGAAGAGTACGCCCAGAGGATGAAGGCTGGAGAGAGAAACATTTATTTTCTTTCTGCCCCGAGGTAGGTTTGCATTGCTGCACAGACATTGGTTGGTTTGAATGGGTGTTTCTTGGTCATGCCACTATATAAAGCAGGTTGTGGCTTAGGGGTATTGTGGCTGTCGGGGTCGGTCAGTTGGAGCAGGGCAGGATCCTGTGTTCTTTCTGGAGTGCTTCTTGAAATGGGCTATTGTGCCACTTGAGAATGGTCTTCAGGGCAGAAATTGATGTGTCTACACAGGTTCTGCACTGGGAATTTAAATAAGAAAGCCTGCTTCCCATCCAGTTCCATTTTTGTGTTTGCAGAGAGCATCAGCTCACATTTCCAGAGAGATATAAAAAAAAAAAAACAGTGTAGCATAAAGGTCATGTCAAATGTGTAACCAGCTTACTGAATTTAGTGTGAAACTTTTCATTTTCATAATTGCTGTAGTATAGTCTTCTACAGCAGATATTCTCAGTTTTCTTTTCTTCTTTTCCTGGTTTCCTTTTCCATTTTTGCATTAGTTTTCTTCAGTTTTGTCCGTTACTGTAGAAACATTTTTTCCATATTTTATTTATGGCCTCCATAAATTATACGCTACTTTGATGATTAATTAAAGTGTTTTACTCTGCCAAATAGAAAGTGGGAACAGATTTCAAAGAGCAGAATCAAGAAGCTAAATTCCATTCACCAGCTAAGAGGGACATAAGCGTGCAGTCTTGATTTATTAATAGATGGGTAGTGTCAGCTTTAGAGTCACCTGCCCTGACCAAAGTCATCCAAACAGAATGATCAGAAATGATAGTTTCGTGATCTCATGTAATCAGCTACCACTTAATAGCGCATACAGAAATATCATGCCGTGCAGCCAGGATTTTTTTGTGCTGTCCAGCATAAATTTTTCAACTGTGTGACCAGATTTTCATATGCTGTTTGAATTGGTGATTTGTGTGTTGAGAATTTTTGTCACTTTTTTTAAAAAAATTTTAATTCGCCCAGTCGGCAGCTGGCGGAGACATCCCCCTATTTTGAGGCACTGAAGAAAAAAGATATCGAAGTTCTCTTCCTGTACGAGTCTTATGATGAGCTAGTCTTGATGAACCTGGGCCAGTTTGACCGCAAGAATCTGAAATCTGTTGAAAATGAGTTGTATGATGATAAGGAGGACATGGATACAGTGGATGAGAAAGGTTGGTTTTTGCCATTAGTCCGAGTACTTCCAGCTTTTGAGCCCGATGATGATTGTGATAATAATTCTTGGTGATAGTGATAGCTCCGAAGGTGCAGAATAAATGAGGCATGTTCGATTGTTTTGCTGCCGTGGTTGCCGGTGAATGATGGAAAAATAGGATGTCATGTGAAGGTCACCATATTGAATAAAGGATATTATCCATGTCCACATTAGGTAAATGGGGGGTGGGGGGAGTGAAGGGGATGTTTACTTTTTAAGGCAGGTCATCTTGGCGATCTTAATTTTCCCAAGGCATATGTAAATTGATACATCAGAACCACACCACCAAATTGCCATGTCAGGCTTCTCATTAAACTCCACCATGACTAGCACATCCCATGATGCATAGAAGGTCAAGGAAAATGTAAGAACCACTGCCATGTCCATTTTATGTTTGAATCAGCATGACAGAGGCTGGTTTGTTTGTTTGTTTGTTTAATTTTAAACCATCTGTCTGTGGCCTACTGCTTTCTGGCAAAAAATCTTTCTTTTTGTTTTTTGGTTTTTTTGTTGTTGTTTTAAAATTTGAAACAATAATTTCCTAAGTTCTTATATGCTATTCTCTAGTGGGGCACTTTTGAGCCTCTGGGTTGAATATTTAACACTGAGCATTTATTTTTGTCTTTGTCTAATCATTCACCTCTTTTTCATTTCCACTAGGATGAAATTAATCTCCTTGTTTTGTTTTTTTCTTCATCTTATGGAGCAATATGTTTTAGTATTTGGTGAATTCGTATTTGTGTATTTTTTTTTTCTTGCCAGATGATAAAAGTCTGAAGCAGAAGGAAGCTGATGATTTAAAAATCTGGCTGAAGTCTGTCCTGTTAAACAAAGTGAATAATATTAAGGTGAGGGACTGCTGCATTTGCCAGGATTGTTGAAAGAGAAGCAGAACATTTTGTTTCTAGATTTGGCACATTTAATCTGGATGATTGTAGATAATAGTTTCAGTGATGCAAAAGAAAAAAAAAAAATGAAAGTGAAATGTTTGAGATTGATGCCTCAGATATAGATCTTGTGATCATGTGGGTCTCCACATTGGATTCTGTGCCCAAAGTTCTAAGATCTTTGTTTCTGGTTGTGTGGGTCTCTTCATTTGATTCTGTGCCCGAGTTCCAAGATCTTTGTTTCTGGTTGTGTGGGTTTCTTCATTTGATTCTGTGCCAGAGTTCCAAGATCTTTGTTTCTGGTTGTGTAGGTTTCTTCATTTGATTCTGTGCCCGAGTTCCAAGATCTTGCATGTCACAAGAACCTCAAGTTTCCAGTTAATACTACTTTCTGTTTGCCCTTAAAGGAATGGTGGTTGCATTGTTGTGGCTTTTGGCTCAACACTGATAGAATAATGTCCTAGTTAGCTTTGCTTTCACTTAGACTACCAGTCTGTGATATCATGTTCAAGTCCCAGCAGTGAGGATTTTCTTCTGGTACTACCACACCACATGCTCTTGGAAATATGGTCAGTATCCCCAATAAAATAAGAGAACAAATCTTGTAGGATTAGACCTCGAAAAAATCGTAGACAAAGCACTTTAGTGAGACGTGAGAGAAAGAAAAATCACAAGAGAATTACCAGGGATTCGAACACGGACTCCGGTTGGACGAGCAGCCGTCTAGCCACGAGAGAACAGCGTACTATCGACTTAGGCTAGTTGGCTAAGTCGATAGTACGCTGTTCTCTCGTGGCTAGACGGCTGCTCGTCCTACCGGAGTCCGTGTTCGAATCCCTGGTAATTCTCTTGTGATTTTTCTTTCTCTCACGTCTCACTAAAGTGCTTTGTCTACGATTTTTTCGAGGTCTAATCCTACAAGATTTGTTCTCTTACTTTACCGTACCAAAGCCTCGTAGTTTCCTATTTATAAAAAAAAGTATCCCCAATAATGCACTGATGTCATGGAAACGAAGACTTTACTTTTTACCTAGTTTTGCTTCAGCAACCGTGACGCTAGAGGTCACTTATGGATCACTGACTGCTGTCTCATTCATCTTGACCGCTGCATCTTTGCTTCTCACCGCAGCTACTTCAGATGACCAAAATTAACATGTTACATGTAATTTGTTAAGAAAACTTGTGAAACACATCAGAAAATGTAATGAATATCAACAACTTTCTGTCTGACAAGATCACAAAGAGGCTGGCCAACCATCCTTGCATCATCACGGTGATGGAGATGGGGTCGGCTCGTCATTTCCTACGGACAACCCTTGCAGACAAGAGTCAAGATGAGAGGTTACGGTTGCTTCAGCCCACGTTAGAGCTCAACCCAAGGTAGATTTTTTTCATTGTCCCAGATGTCCTAGTAGTGAGAATGTCTTGAAATCAAGCAGTGAATGTGTCTTTGTAACTGAAGTGTTAAAATTACAATAATCTGCATCTTAAATTTTCACTGTAGTATGACAAAACACGTTCAGTTCAGTTCAAGTGCCGTGCCGCCTGGCGTAGGCGATCATTTCTCTCCACAATTCCCCGTCTTTAGACTTCATTATGAGATCCACCCGTGACTTTCTTCCTAGCCACACTGACAGTCCATCCAGTAACTTCTCTCTCTGTCTTCCTCCGTCTCTTCTTTCAGTTTTTCCAGTTGCCACAGTGTGTTCCAGTTTTCCTCTTCTCGGGAAATGTCCTATAAATCTCGCTTGTCTGCCTCTGATCTTTGCTGTAGTTTTGCCTTTTTAACTCCAGTCTCTCTTAAGACTTCTTCATTGGTTTTCTTGGCTGTCCGTGGTACCTTCAACATCCTTCTTATAAACCACATCTCCATTTCTCACTGTACTCTCTTATTCATAGACCATGCTTCACACAATCATGACAAAACACTTAAATTCAAATGTCTTTGAATCATTGCAGATTGTATGAACCTCATACAGATTGTATGAACCTCACAGTTGCCATCTTTTACTAGGAAGAGACAATGTATTTTGGCTGACATGCTAGCATCAGGGTTGGCGAACCATTACTGACCAAGACCCTGTCCCACCTCTCCATCGGTGGCCTCCAGTAATTGGCCTAGCCTGGCTAGGGTAGGGGATCGCTGCAGTCACTATGGTGGTGGAGTCTAATAAAGAAGCATTGCATACCCCTGCCTTTGCTTTTTTTTTAAGCTCTACTCTATAACTGAAAAAAAATAGCCACCATAAATAGCTTCCAATCCAACATGATGCTGTGCCTCAACATCTTCATGGCTTCAGCTGCAAAGACCACCAGCTTGCAGTTCCAAGGATCACAAGACAAGACAAGTCGCTGGGAAAAGACATAGACTCTATTTTTAGCATATGCAGCAGTTTAAAATTACAAACCCACATAGGTAGAACACAGATCTGTCTAGTTGGTAGTAAAATACCTGAGATATGAGAACTGAATTCTTGTTGTGGGAGAAACTGAGTGTAAGAAATCATATGTGTAGTGAAAGAGCATTAGATACACATTTACTTGCTAGCTGAGTATACTTGTGACCTGGAATCAGTAGGAGGTGAGCAGTCACACATGATTTACCAAATAAAGTCAGTCAGTCATTTTCATGTCCCTTGCGGAACCTTGCCTCCCTAACAGCTCTCCTGTAGGCCTCTCGGTTGTAAGCAAGATGCCTTGCTGCTGATGCGTCCATTTGCAGATCATCAATGTCTTGCAGCCATCTTTGCCTTGGTCTTCATCTGTATCTTTTTCCCATTATGCACCCTTCCAAGACTGTCTTCTCTAAATTATCATGACGTTTAATATGTCCAAAATATTTAAGTTTTCTCTCTTTAATCCTCTTTACTAGCCAGTCTTCTTCAATATTAAGTTCTTATAGTATAGATATATTTGTTCTTTTTTGTGTCCATGATATTTGGACTCTTCTGTAGCATTTACATTCAAAGGCATTAATATTGTATTCTGCTTTCCCCAGCCATCCATTGATTGTTAAGTTACACAAGTTGACAAATACTGATCCTGAGTTGGCATCACTCCTTGCTGAGCAGGTATGTCACATAATTTTAACTGTCATGGTATCAAGGCATTCAGATGTGTGAAAGTCTTGGATGTCATGTTATCTGGACATTCAGATGTGTGAAAGTCTTGGATGTCATGTTATCTAGACATTCAGATGTGTGAAAGTCTTATCTGTCACCTTATCTAGACATCCAGATGTGTGAAAGTCTTAGCTGTCACCTTATCTAGACATCCAGATGTGTGAAAGTCTTATCTGTCACCTTATCTAGACATCCAGATGTGTGAAAGTCTTATCTGTCACCTTATCTAGACATCCAGATGTGTGAAAGTCTTAGCTGTCACCTTATCTAGACATCCAGATGTGTTAGCTGTCACCTTATCTAGACATTCAGATGTGTTAGCTGTCACCTTATCTAGACATTCAGATGTGTTAGCTGTCACCTTATCTAGACATTCAGATGTGTGAAAGTCTTAGCTGTCACCTTATCTAGACATCCAGATGTGTGAAAGTCTTAGCTGTCACCTTATCTAGACATTCAGATGTGTGAAAGTCTTAGCTGTCACCTTATCTAGACATCCAGATGTGTGAAAGTCATCAGTCTTTTACAGAAGCCGTGGCACATGTGGATTTCAGATTTTTTTAGACCGAAATTGTTATACTGTTCAATGTATGTACCATACATAGTGATTTTAAATTCTTATCTGTCTTCACTCTGAAGATTTCATAGTTGTACTGTGTAAGTTTACACCTAGGCTGTGATATGGGCATTTTCAGTCGTCATCTTGGATATTTTGTACCTTCCACTTCCATTATTCTCAGACGCTGATTTGCATACTTCTAAAGTAATTGGTGGTCAGCTGGAGTTTGTGTACACCCATGTTTAGCTTCTCTTGAACTGATATAGGTGATGTCTTCACCGCATCTCGTATTTTGGATACTCCTGCAGAATGTGTTGTCCCATCATCTTTCCAGTGCCACATGTTGGTTGGGCCAGTCTTGAGCTTAGTGAAAAGGTGATTACAGCAGTATTGGTCATGTTAAGACAGTGGTTCTGAAACTTCTGGGCTTCAGCTCCCTTAACTCTCACACCACAAACTCTGTTCCTCCACCCCACCCAAAAAAAAAAAACCTTTTCTCCCAATTGAATCCCCCCCTCTTCTCAGTGCCCACCTTGGAAACCATTGTCCCAAGGTCGTTGTTCTTTTCATCGTGCTAAATCTGGGGCGCTGTCATCATGGTGAAGTTGCAATTTTTCTCCAGGTTTTCCATAACAGCCTCCGAGTTTCTGCATCAGAACTAGTAAAAGGTAAAAGTAATCCCATAGCAAATGCCGTAGGGGATGAAGCGTTGGAGACCTCATTATGCTGGGCCATCAGCATAAGAGGTAGGGTGGCCAGTTCATTTACTTGCTGCCTTTCCTTCCCAGATCTATACTGTCCGTTAAAAAAAAAAGTTCATATGCAGTGCACAAGATTCCATAGTTTGCAGAAACTGTGTGTGTGATGCACATAAAAATCTGATAATTCGATTATCTTGACAAGAAAGCACAGTGTCTGATTGTAGTGCATGTGTTTCTTACAACACCATATTTTTGGATGTACGATACATTGTGATACATTGAACTCCCTGTTTATAATAAAATGAACTGGAGAACATTAAAAGGTCTTATGAACAGATTAGGTAAATAGATGCAGCCAATGTTTCTGTATTTTTCCTCCCTTTCTTTTCATGTGTGTGTGCGTGCGTGCGTGTGAGAGAGAGAGAGTGGGAGAGAGAGGAAGAGGAATGGAGGAATTGATTCACTGGTGTTCATTAATTACATGCAAGTTTTATACTTTTATCATGTGAGTACATCTGTTCTCTCCCTGGAGCTGTGAGCAGCAGGTCTTTAGCAGCTGTTGCCCTGAAGATGTTGGAAAACATCAAATTAGGAGCGGATTGCTTAAGATCCACAGTGGACCTGGGCTTCTCTGAGGACTTTACAAACATGGGGACCTACAAACATGGGGACCATTGCAAGCCCAGCCCTGTTTGCTAAGCTGAACCTGTTAGCTGGGTCTTGATTGAGGTGCTGGGACAGTACTGTCTGATAACAGTGCTATCACTGTAGCACATTTGTCCTTGCTGCCACCACAGTTAATGAGGCAGTCAAAAAGTGCAGGGAACCTGTAATACAGCTCATGGATGTATGTGAACAAGATACACTGGATACATAGGTCCAGTTCTGTCTGAAGCATAGAGTAGAAATGCATTCTGTGCTATCGGCTCACAAGAATTACAAGAAAGAGGAGTACTGTTGTTATTAGAATGTATAGTTTATATTATATTGTATAGCATTGTTTGTCCCTGCTGAAATCATCAGCTACAGAATACTGTACTAACTAGGAATAAACTGTTCATGTTGTGGGTTCAGTACACTGAAAGTGTTATGGCAGTAAGTAACTGTGTAGTAACTGTGGTAGATGGAAAGACAAGGCTGATTTTGTTTGTTTGTTTGTATTATCCAGATTAAATTAACTATTGTTGCCCATTTACAATTGTTGAGCCTTATGTGATGTTTAATACAGCAGGAAGATATATATTGCTGTGAATGTTTATGCCTGTACGTTGACTGATGTTATGTGTACATATATTTTATGTAGTAATATATGTTATATGGGTAAAAATTGTAGCCAAAAAAACAAAGTACTAGAAACAGACTAGTTGATACACTGATGTAAACAGTCCTGCCAAAGCCAGCCTGGCAACAGACAGTTGACGCTGAGCTGGAGCGCCTTACAAAGGCTGGCTTTAGACTCCCATAAGAAACCACAAAATGCAAGGGGCATAGTTAGAGAGAGAGATTAATCTTCTTCTTCTTCTTCGTTCGCTTCTACCACCAAGACCGCCCCGCGATCCTACTGAATTTACACCTGTGGTCCACGTTAAGTCCTGTGGTCCTCCGTGTGGTCCCCGAAAGGACCACACGGGATCCCCGAGAGGACCACATGGGGTTCAGAGTATCACATGGCTTGAGCTTGTATTCTTGGTGGGTCCCAGAAGTGGGATTGCGTGACACCGTGGTTTTCGTTGCACCAGTTTAGTCTAGAGTTGTACTTTCTCACCGGAAGATGTGTTTTGGATATCAGTATATCCCCGCTGCATGAGAGGTGTTAGCCCACCTAGGCCAGAGTTGGACTTTCTCACCGGAAAACCTCGACGTGTTTTAAGATACCCATGTATCATCGCCGGGTAAGAGGTGGTTGCCCATCCAGTCCAGTGTTGGACTTTCTCACCGGAAAACCTCAGCTCGATTAGGATATGCATACATCCCCGCCGGGTGAGAGGTGGTTGCCTATCTAGACTGCCCTGGTCCAGTGTCTCCGACTTCAGCATTTTGTGGTCGTGGCCACTACCCTTCCTAGTTGTGACCAGGATGGAGCTTTTGTCCAGGAGGATGAATCCTCGCCACTAATGACTTCCACCCCTGGGTTGAGCCGGTTTAGGCATATTATCCCAGTATGGGCGTGTTTGAGACGTGACCGACCTCTAGAGCAGAGGTGCTGTGGCATGCGTAGCCTTCAAGTTTCACCCCTGGAGTGAGCCGGTTTAGGCATATTTCACCAGTATGAGTGTATATCAGGCGTGACCGACCGCTAGAGTGGAGGTGGCATGACATGTCTAGCCATCAAGTTCCACCCCTGGTGTGTGCCAGTTTAGGCATACTTCACCAGTGTAGGTGTATTTCGAACGTGGCTGGCCTCTAGAGCAGAGGTGCCGTGGTATGTGTTGCTCTCGCAGAGATACTACTGGACATATCAATTAAACTTCACTTCATCCTTTTCTTTCACCTTTTCACATCGACGCCACACAGTAACCCTGATTGCTTTTCCGCATTTTCTTCCTTGGCCAGGAGGAGCTTCACTCCACGCGCGGCATCTGAAGAGTCTCACCAGCAGTGTCTTAACCTCTAGATTAAACCAGTTCAAGCATTTCACCCGATATGAGTACACTTAGGACATGGCCGACCTCCAGACCAGAGGTGCTGTGATTTGACTGTTTGCTTCGCTTTATCCTTTCTACCACCTTTTCCACAGTGGTGCCGCACGGCAACCCATTTGCACCTTTCTTCGTTGGCCGGGAGGAGCACCGCTCCACGCACGGCAGTTGAATAATCTCGCCAGCAGTGAGAGAGATTAATGAAACAGAAAATTGGCATACGACTTGCACAGTATCTTGATACTTCTTCTGCCTCATTCGAACTGCAAGCTGGTGTTTAGTAGTTTTTTTTGCAGCTGAATGTGAAGATGTTGAGACACAGCAGGACTGGGAGCTGGTTATGGTGGCTGGGAGTGAACGGAGATAAAAATGTGAAGATGTTGAGACAGCAGGACTGGGAGCTGGGAGTGAGCGGAGATAAAAATGTGAAGATGTTGAGATACAGCAGGACTGGGAGCTGGTTATGGTGGCTGGGAGTGAGCGGAGATAAAAATGTGAAGATGTTGAGACACAGCAGGACTGGGAGCTGGGAGTGAGCGGAGATAAAAATGTGAAGATGTTGAGACACAGCAGGACTGGGAGCTGGTTATGGTGGCTGGGAGTGAGCGGAGATAAAAATGTGAAGATGTTGAGACACAGCAGGACTGGGAGCTGGGAGTGAGCGGAGATAAAAATGTGAAAATGTTGAGGCACAGCAGGACTGGGAGCTGGTTATGGTGGCTTGGAGTGAGCAGAGACAAAAATGTGATGTTGAGACACAGCAGGACTGGGAGCTGGTTATGGTGGCTGGGAGTGAGCGGAGATAAAAATGTGAAGATGTTGAGACACAGCAGGACTGGGAGCTGGGAGTGAGCGGAGATAAAAATGTGATGTTGAGACACAGCAGGACTGGGAGCTGGGAGTGAGCAGAGATAAAAATGTGATGTTGAGACACAGCAGGACTGGGAGCTGGGAGTGAGCAGAGATAAAAATGTGAAGATGTTGAGACACAGCAGGACTGGGAGCTGGTTATGGTGGCTGGGAGTGAGCGGAGATAAAAATGTGAAGATGTTGAGACACAGCAGGACTGGGAGCTGGTTATGGTGGCTGGGAGTGAGCGGAGATAAAAATGTGAAGATGTTGAGACACAGCAGGACTGGGAGCTGGTTATGGTGGCTGGGAGTGAGCGGAGATAAAAATGTGAAGATGTTGAGACACAGCAGGACTGGGAGCTGGGAGTGAGCGGAGATAAAAATGTGAAGATGTTGAGACACAGCAGGACTGGGAGCTGGGAGTGAGCGGAGATAAAAATGTGAAGATGTTGAGACACAGCAGGACTGGGAGCTGGGAGTGAGCGGAGATAAAAATGTGAAAATGTTGAGGCACAGCAGGACTGGGAGCTGGTTATGGTGGCTGGGAGCAGGTGGAGATTTTAAAAAAGCAATGGGCAAGCATTATTTTAGCAGATTCCACATCCAAGGGACCCGTTAGGCTAGGCCTGTTACTGGGGTGGGACAGGCTCTTGGCTGGCTATGGTTCACCAACCCTGTCAGCTATGGGTTGCAGAATGCCAAATCTTCCCCCCCCCCCCAAAACATCGATACTGGAACGGGACTACATTTTATGAATGCGACATCACACATAGTGAAAAGATAAAGAATGCTTACAAATATGACCACATACACATGCATGGTATCATCATAAAGGGAACTCGTTTTTCACAAATATGACCACATACACATGCATGGTATCATCATCATAAAGGGAACTAGTTTTTCACTAATATGACCACACACGCAGTGTAAATGATAAGAGAACAATACCATGTGTTCTTACACTTGTTTACTGACACGACTGCCTGACATAGAGATTTTAACACAAAAAAATGGCCACCTATACTCACATTATCCAGCAGGCTAACACAGACATGTACAGCTATATATAACAAAAATAATAATATGGGTCATAATATACATCTGTATAACACAACTGACAATCACTGGTTCGCATGTACTCAAAATGTCATTCAAATCATCGTACATTCATATTGTCTACAGTCAAAATAAACAAGAAAATGGTTTAAAAAACACAAAGAATAACACTCCAGTTTAAATGTAACAACATATAATACAACCACAGCAGCCATGTTAGATCTAGAGCCCTGCTGTATGGATCTGGTAAGATAAGAGGTTGACAGATGATGCCATGGATGCATCTACAGGACATGGTACAGATGTCCATGTTTCCTTGATCTGTCAGTACAGTCGAGATTGATGTGGTCAGCATCACACTAGCTCACTTTCCTTCCCTGGCTCCAGAGAAGCAAAATACCCCCTGGATTCGAACCAGCAACCTTTGCCATGAGACTAGTGCACTAACCACTGCACCACTCAGGAGCAGCAAGTTCTGATGGTAGCCCTAAATCTTTCACCCCAGATCCAGGTACACTTGCTGGCTGGGTGTGTGTGGGATATGCACAACCACAACCACTTGCAAACTTTCCAGGCATGTGACTCTAAGTTTCTTACCACTGTAATAAGCCACATATGAGACTCTAGTCTGTACTTCATGTTTTGTCTATCACATATAAGCAGGATTTATATCATTTTTTTTTTTTTTTGGTACAGAATTAACAGAGATGGAAACACTGAAGTATGTGCAAGGTTAAGCATGAACATATAAACAGCTATACAGTCCTCCACAACTGTAAGTGATCTGCAAATTATACCTGCAGAAAGGACACTTAAATTTTCAAATAATTCAATCATTCTCAGATATGTAATCTAAACTTTATGCATCTTCTGCAAACGGAGGGAGGTCAATTTACTCTATTACCCTGATCTAGATATCGCTGGAAGATAAATCTTTACAGACAAAGGGAAAAAAAATGTTAACCAAATTTGTGCTATTAAAGCATTAACGTCCATATCCCTTTCTCTCTTTCAACTTTCTGTTCAAATCATGAAAAGCTGCTTACAGCACATTTGGCATAATAAATTAACAAGAAAAAGAAATTTACAAAAGTCCAAAGAAAAACTGTTTCAAACCTTTAACACTGGAATGTTTGTGTCTGGTGTCACTTTTTTATACAACCATGGAAGTGCAAAGCCTTGTTTTCTTGAATTTCATTTTTTTTTTTTTTAAATTTGTGCAAATTCTAAAGTCTCTTGAAATATCACATCCAGCTTGTCTGGTTTGAAAATTACCAATATCTTTTTTTGTTTGTGCTTGATGCAAAAAAAAAAAAAAAAGGAAAGCTACATGCAGATATACCGCTGTGTTTGTACAAGAGTCCAGTTTAGACTAACAATACATGTGCTAAATTTAAAATATGATTTATGTATAAAAATTCATGGAAAAAAAATCTTGATTATGAAAAAAAAAATTTAACATTAACCTGTAGAATAAAAAATAAGTACTACATAACTTAAATACTCTGTCCATGTAAGCCAGGAATATTGTACGTGAGCAGCACTAGCATGTCTATCAGGACTTGAATACATCTTACACAAAGGTTAGTGAAGCAACAAATTCTGAACCTGACATTAACCCAAGTTTTGAATAACCCTGTAGTAGACTCTATTTTAAAGTAAAATCCATTAAAAAATAGACAAAATGATAACATCAAATAAGCTAGAATGAGTTATATCATTTTCTAATCATGAATTGCTTTAAAACTTTCACTTTGAGAGTTTCCTTTTTTTTTTTTGTTTTTACTTTGTGCTTCCCTCAAATAAAATAAAAATTCTTAATTGTGCACATGATTGAAGAAAAAAAAAAAATGCACGGAAGGCAAAATTATGAGAAACAGATCTAGGAAAAAAAAAAAGTCACACACTGCATAAATTTGTTCAAATTCTCCACAAAACAGTGACATAAATGTCATTTTTAAAACACATATTCACTTTAAACAAGTCTTTCAACAATTGTTTTTGCATTGATGTAAACTTGCTGATGTTGATTCAAACAAACAAAATATAATTTAATCTTTTTCTATCCATTTCACAAAAGTATCTCTCTCGATCCATTTGGCCTTTATTACTCTTGCTTTCCCCACTATTCCAACTGCTATTTGAAATTGGGGGAAAAAAAAAGAAATGACACAATGAACTAACTTGAACTTGAAAAATGACTTTCTATATGAAGTTTTTTTTTTTTTCCATGCAAAGCTTGATCAGAAAGAAAGTGACGTAAAAATTTGTCCCACAAATTCTGGATAAAGGATAGGCAAAGATTAAATGAAATCTTTCAATAATAAGACACCAAAATCAAAAAATTACATCTGTCATTATCAATTATATAATGTCCACAAATTTATGCTTCACACAAAACATGTCGATTCCACTCATCTACAGTTTTACTTAAAATATGTCCCCCCTATTTTGCCCAAAGCCCTGTAAAAAAAAAACTGCCAAATCTTCAACAACGAATGATTTAGATTTATGCCATAAAAACACAAAATAATCTTGAATAATCTACTTGACGGACAAGATAAGGGCAACAATTAGACCATACAGTCCCAAGACTTCAGCAAAAATGAGGATGAGAATCATGCCCACAAACAGCCGCGGTTGCTGCGCTGTTCCTCTCACGCCCGCATCACCGACTATCCCAATAGCAAAGCCAGCGGCCATCCCACTAAATCCCACGCTCAGCCCGGCACCAAGGTGAAGGAAGGCCCTGGTTTGATGAGGAAAAAACATGAGTACAAGTGTTATCAGCATTACTTGTATATCATGATAGTCTGCGTTCAGACATATAACCATATAACTTATAATAGCATCATCACAAAGACAACACAACCTATCACAACACAGACAACACATAACCTATCACGACAAAGGCAACACATAACCTATCACGACAAAGACAACACATAACTTATCATGACAAAGACAACACATAACCTATCACGACAAAGGCAACACATAACTTATCACAACAAAGACAACACATAACCTATCATGACAAAGACGACACATAACTTATCATGACAAGTGCTGTAAATGAGAACCTAAAACTCTGGCAAATGATGCTGTGGTGATCTTGAAACATGGACACCACATAAAAAAAAAAGCGCAGTCTTCTTCTTCTTCACTGTCAGCTCAGACATCAATGCCAATCTCTTTCACAAATGTGGTCAGTTCATCTCTGCTTTTCAGCATCGCCATAGAGCTCTCTTGTAGGGTGCTGAGCTCTGACCAGATCCTTTGCTTGAGTGGGGGTTGTGTAGTGGCAACTCTGCAGGATGTCATGTAGCGTCTGTTGGGCTAATTTTCAGCTTGTGGCGAAGTTTATTGTCCTGCAAAGTCCTGCTCTCGGTCAGAAAATTATAACTTAAAGTGCAGCATTCCCAACATCCTGTGCTGTACTGACCAGTGTTGGCTATTATGTCTCACCATAGTACCTGAGTACCTCATGCAGGCCATCAGTTCACTTGGTGATCCCATCTCACACCATCTTGCCAAACTATCCACTAGCATTTTTCTTCCCTTGACTCTTCTTTCCTCTCTTTTCCCTGTTGTTACAAAACTTTCTTCTCATTGAATGTCCTATGAAAGTACAGGCAGACATGCAGCACTCTACAAAAATTTTCATATAATCCTCACAGCTGATCTAAGGATCAGGCTACTCTGCAAGCTCACACATCCCTAAGACCAAACTGGTTTCACAACAGCCTGCTTAAGTTCAGCACTGTTCAAGTTAAGGGACTTGAATAGCTATGATCTGTTATCCCGAGCAAAGTTATTTTCTAAACCTTTTCATTATTCTCTCACAAGTATAAGATATCACTGAAACATGTACACACTTTATAAATCCGTAACATAATTGGCAGCTGCATATTTATCCTTTCACATTTAAAGTGACATGTTTACAAACATATACCACTTTACTATTCACATATTATGAAAGATTGCAGAGTTGACAGCTGGAAGCAATTCTGGACAGACTTGTTAAAAGTGTAAGGTGGTGTAGTGGTTAGTTCACTTGCCTTCTGATCAGAAATTTTAAAACTTAGTGGATTCCCCCCATCAAGACCAGTCACGTCAACCCGAACTAAAAAAAAAAAAAACCCCGGGGCTTCCCTGGGAGAACTAAGGCAGCAAGGACAAGTTCCTGGCATCCCTACTCTGAATGACTGAAGGCACTAACACTTCACACCCCTTCAAAGTTCAAAATTCAGACTCTGGCTTCACTGCACTCGGGACAACACCATATATGCTCCTCCACATGCCGCAGCATCCACCCAACAGTATGTTTGCTGATAGTTCCTCTCAAGTGTTGGTTGTTTACGATGTGTTTTCTGCCACACAGTTCAGATTTCCTGCCAGCACCTTTAACTTGTCCTAGCTCCAGCAATCTCTTCACAGCTACATTGTTCTCCCATTCCCGCTCTTCATTTTCCCGCAGTCTGTCCAATACAGCCTTAGCAATGTCCCCCTTGTCCATTGTCAGTCTGCCATTTATTTTAGCCTGTCCAGCAAGTCTATTAACTCTTTCCGTGCTGGAGGAAGAAACACGGACGTGTCGTTGCGTGCGGGAGTAAAACGCGGGTCTTGTCTGTAAGGAGGTCTAGTTGTAAAATGGGATGGAAAACAGTATTTCCATTTACTTCCGTATACGTAATATGTGTCAAAGTGTAGCTAAATGAATGAAAATTTCATAAATGCAGAGTTTTTTAGGAAAAAAGAAGTAATGTGATGTTTTTAGACACTGGTTGTGGCCAGCTCACCATCGGCTAGGTCTAGATTCGCGCTTCTTACCTCTATTTACCATCTAAGATGTGTAGATCTACTTATCGATCTCGTAGTGTGACTCCGTATGGCATTTTCGCTGAATGAATGTCTGAAATAACCTCCTAACTACTTCTCTAGTAGTCTAAATATGTCTAAATCTACTTAGAAAACACTCAAGAGCAGCGGGGTGGCCATAGGCTATGTCCATACCCCTATCTACGTCGTCAAAAATTGAAAAATTTCCATGCTTCGTGTCCTTGTTCTCGCTCGGCATCGCTCGTAACTAGGCACGCATTCGCCATTTTGAAAGTGTCACCGGAATCGCGGACGAAATATGTACAATCTAAATGTTACACCGCTTGTTTTAACGAAACAAACAATCCTGACAATACGCTCTCAGCATTGAAAGCGGAAGCGGCAGGATAGCGCCAATACGCTCGGGAAGAGTTAAGACCCCTACAACATGCAAATGCCAATGGACATAGATTTTCAATAGAAGTGGACACCTATGAAGGAGTTGGAAAGCAGAAAAACAGAAGAGCCAAGAGTTTGTCTTTGGAGTTTTGATCTCTATCACATCACCAGGTGGGAGTGAAGACGTTGTCCAATGAGGCAATCAGTGACCCATAGCTGATATGCTAGCATCAGGGTTAGCGAACCTCTCTGTTGGTACCCCCAGTAACAGGCCTAGTCTGGCTAATGGGGTAGGAATCGCCATAGTCCTCATGGTGGTGGAGTCTGCTAAAGAAGCATTGCACACCCCCTGCTTTTTAGCTGTACTCTGGGACTGAAAAAGTAACTGCCATAACCCGCTCCCAGGCTGATACAATGCTGTGCCTCAATACCACTACAGCATTGGCTGTAAAGAACACCAGCTCGCAGCTACAGGGAGATAGTACAAGTACATCATGAAGTGAAAGCATGTGGAAAGTTGTAATATATGATGCTACATAGCCATTTTTTTAAACAAGTTACGGCCTATTTTTTATTGAGAAGAATCTAACTTCATTACAGGAAACAGCTTTCATAAAAACACACACACACACACGTGAAAAGGAAGCAACTGCCATTGATAACTTACTTTGAAAGATCGTATTTTGTTTGTGGTATGTCCTG
The DNA here is from genome assembly GCA_009760885.1 of Achatina immaculata. Lineage (NCBI taxonomy): Eukaryota > Metazoa > Mollusca > Gastropoda > Stylommatophora > Achatinidae > Lissachatina > Lissachatina immaculata. The sequence continues at coordinate 29,797,413 of CM019700.1, forward strand.
TGTAATGACAACAGAAACGACAAGACCATAAATAGCAATAATACCAGCCATGACGACTGGGATGACAGACTTCATAATGAGCTCTGGTTTCATGACAGACATTGCAGAGATTCCTGCCCCAGACTTTGCTGTTCCATAAGCTGCCCCGATGGCTAAAGAAGACAAAGTTCATGATATTCAGATATGAGTCTATATATATTACAACGCTCAGTCAAATCATAAAGGCAATGTGGGATATTGTGTTAGTGTCTATATTTTCCTCCACTTGATAGCACAATAGAAGGTTATGTGGTCAGCATTACACACAGCCACCTTTCATTCTCAGTGTTCTTTCTAGCTCTCCATTCCCCACTGTTGATATCCTTTATGGGCCCTTGTTATCTGACCTTGATTATAAGCCATTTCCACAATAATACTATTTGCCTGTTGAAACAAACAACTTACTGACGATCCTTCCCTAGCACAATCAGTCATTTGCATTTTGAGAAGCTTTGCCTCCCTAACAGCTCTCATGTAGGCCTCTCGGTAAGCAAGATGTCCTGCTGCTGGACAGATCATCAATGTCTTGCAGCCATCTTCACCTTGGTCTTTCTCTTTCTTTTTTCCCAATGTGTACCGTTCAAAGACGGTCTTATTTAAATTATCATGACGTTTAATATGTCCAAAATATTGAAGTTTTCTCTGTTTAATCTTCTTTACTAGCCAACTCTTCAATATTAGGTTCCTGTGGTGTGGATATATTTGTTCTTTTATTTGTGTCCATGATATTTGAAGGACTCTTCTGTGGCATTTACATTCAAAGGCATTTATGTGTTTCTCAGCTGTTTTGTTAAGTGTCCAGGTCTCACGGTCATATGTTGTGATGGGAAAGATGCATGCCCTTAAAAATATTATTGTGCATAGAGGAGCTAGCCATGAAAACACAACATACACAATAACTTTGCTCACAAAACTCACCGCAAAATGAAATTGCCGTAGTAACACCTATTACACTGAAGAATGCCGAGAAGGGTGGCTTTACCATATCGTAGTCTAGAAGCATTTTCGGGTAAGTTTGATAAGTGCGAGTTTTTCTGTGAATAAAATTTGTGCACAATGAGAAAACTCTCCTCTGCGGATGGTAACCCGTGACGTAGTCGGTCATATGATCACGTGATAAGTCACATAGGAAGCCGTCAAATTTATCTCAAGTTGTTTCATTGGTCGACTCTTCAGGTTTGTTCAATCAAACATTATTTAACATACATATTACAAGCTTCCGGTTTATAAAGAATTTTGCTCAAGGAAACGAAATAATTTACTTTAGCAAATATATATATATATATATATATATATATATATATATATATATATTATCTTATATCCTTCCTGTGCCGTTAGACGTCACATAGGGCTCGCAAAGTAGTTCGCCAATTTTTCCTGTCTTCGGCGAGTCTTTCAACCTCAACAAAGGATTTTATGCCTGTTAACTTGGCCTCTCTTAATAATGTCCTCTTCAGAGTTTCACGCGGTCTGCCCGTTTTTCTTCGGCCTGTTGTGTTCCACTTGATAGCTTGTTTTGGGATTCTCTGATCATTTCTTCTCATCAAGTGACCAACATATGTCCATCTCCTTTTCCTGATCACCCGTGAGACTGGTTGTTGTTCAGTCATCTGTCTTATCTCTGCATTGTTCTTGAATTCATTCCACTTGATGCCGAGTATTTTCCTTAGGCATTTGTTTTCAAAAGAGTCTAATTTCTTTTCTATTTCTTTAGTTGTTTTCCAGCTTTCGCATGCATAAATGAGGGTGGATATTACATTTGAATTGAATAGTCTTAACTTGGTTTTTGTGCTTATAACTTTTGAATTCCATATGTTCTCAAGATTCTTGAAGATTGATGCTGCTTTTGCAATTCTGATCCTAACTTCCTTTCTAGTGTCACCATCCTGGTCTATGTAGCTGCCAAGGTATGCAAATTGATTGACTTCTTCAATATCTGTCCCTTCTATGTGTATTTTTCCATTTTGATTGATGGGAATTTTCATTATTTTTGTTTTGTCCTTGTTAATTTCAAGTCCTATTTTGCTAGCCAGTGAAGATAGGCTATCTGTTTTTTTCTTGCATGGAATTCACATTATTACTGATAAGAGTTATGTCATCAGCAAAATCAAGATCTTTTAGTTGGGTCCCATGTACCCAGTCAATACCTGTGTTACCTGTGCAGCATTTTGTCATTATGAAGTCTATTGTAATCCCAAAAAGTAAAGGAGACAGTATACATCCTTGTTTCACGTCTGTTTCAATCTGGAACCATTCACTCATCCCTTCTTCGGTCTTGACTGCACAACCATAACTATATATATATATATATATATATATATATATATATATATATATATATATATATATATATATCAGTCAACATATATGCCTGTGAGACCTGGACACTTAACAAAACAGCTGAAAAACACATAAATGCCTTTGAATGTAAAAGCTACAGAAGAGTTCTCCAAATACTGTGGACACAAAAAAGAACAAATATATCTATACTACAAGAGCTTAATATTGAAGAAGGATGGCAAGTAAAGAGGATTAATTAAAGAGAGAGTGCTGTTTGGGAGGCAAAGTTCCGCAAGGGACATGCAAATGAATGAATATATCAGTCATCTGTTTGCATGTCCCTTGCGGAAATTTGGCCTCCCTAACAGCTCTCATGTAGGCCTCTCGGTTGTAAGCGAGATGGCCTGCTGCTGATGCATCCATTTGCAGATCATCAACGATGTCGTGCAGCCATCTTTGCCTTGATCTTCCTCTCTTTCTTTTTCCCATTATGTACCATTCCAAGACGGTCTTCTCTAAATTATCATGACGTTTAATATGTCCAAAATATTTAAGTTTTCTCTTTTTTCTCTTTTTTTGTAGTATGGATATATATTTTTTTCTTTTGTGTGTGTGTGTCCATGATATTTGAAGGACTCTTCTGTAGCATTTACATTCAAAGGCATTTATACCTATACTGGTTAAATATGCCTAAACTGGCTTACACCAGGGGTAAAACTTGATGGCTACGCATGTCACTGTACCTCTGCTCTAGAGATCGGTCACGTCCTAAACACACCCTTACTAGGATAATATGCCTAAACCGGCTCAACCCAGGGTGGAAGTCACTAGTGGCGAGGATTCATCCTCTTGGACAAAAGCTCCATCCTGGTCACAACTAGGAAGGGTAGCGGCCACTACCACAAACTACTGAAGTCGGAGACACTGGACCAGTGCAGTCTAGATAGGCAACAACCTCTCACCCGGCGGAGATGTATGCGTATCCTAATCACGCTGAGGTTTTTCGGTGAGAAAGTCCAACGCTGAACTGGATGGGCAACCACCTCTCACTCGGCGGTGATACACGGGTATCACAAAACACGTCGAGGTTTTCCAGTGAGAAAGTCCAGCTCTATATTAAACTGGTGCAACGAAAACCATGGTGTCACGCAATCCCACCTCTGAGACCCACCAAGAATACAGGCTCAAGCCCTGCGACACTCTAAACCTCTTGTGGTCCTCTCGGGGATCTCGTGTGGTCTTTTGGGGACCACACGGGGGATCACGTGATCTATCGAGGACCACAGGGGTAAATTCAGTAGAATCACAGGGCGATCTTGGTGGTAGAAGCGAACGAAGAAGAAGGACGGCATTTATGTGTTTCTCAGCTGTTTTATTACATGTCTAGGTTTCACGTGCATATATTACGAAGGGAAAGATGCATGCCCTTAAAAATCTTATTTTTGTAGTTCTGTCTGTTCCTCTCCACAGATTCTTTATTTGTTTTATTTTATGAAGAGCGATAGCTGTCCTCCTTTTAATCGTATTTCATTATTAGTTAGTAGTGATCCAAGATATTCAAAACTCTCCACTTCTTCCAATTTGTCCTGATTGATATATATTTCATGTGCCTTATTTGTTTTGTCAGTTTTCACCAATTTAGTTTTCTTCGCATAAGATAGAGGTTTTGCTCTTCGCTATTCTTACGGACAGACATAATTAGTTTTTTCCATTCCTTTCTGTGTTGTGGACAATAATACTGTGTCATCAGCATATCTAATCTCTGGTATTTCATAACCTCCAATTGTTATGGCATCGTAATATTCTTTGTCTACATCTTCGCTAACATTCCTCATTATATTTTCAGTATACAAGTTAAATAAGTAAGGTGACAATATGCACCTCTGACGGACGCCTTGTTTTATGTCAAACCAAGTTGTTGTTTCACCATTTATTCTTACTGTTACCTGTTGGCCTAGATACATCAGTGATATTAAATGAATAACATGTATTAGAAATCCCATTTTTTCCATTATTTCCCAAAGTTTCTGGTGTTGTACACAATCAAATGCCTTTGAATAGTCTATAAAGGATAAATATAGATTCACATTGAATTCTTTGCATTTCTCTATTATTAATCTCATATTGAATATATGATCTATTGTTCCTCTTCCTTGTCTAAAACCAGCTTGGACCATATTGACTTCTCTTTCTATTTTTTTAAGAAGTCTACCCATTATGATTTTTAATAGAATTTTACTGGCATGACTAATCAGGGCAACAGTTCCGTAGTTTGTGCATAATTTCAAATTACCCTTTTTCGGCAATGGTATGAATATCAGTTCTTTTCCATTCTTTTGGCCAAATACCTGAATGCTATATCTTATATATATATATATAACTTGCTAATCTTATTTTTTCATTTCAGTTAAAGAACACATTTTCACATCGTTTATCTGAACATGTATATAATTTAGCATTTCCCCAAGTATTGGAAATTCAGCCAGGCTGAATTCAGTCTTTGTGTCACTAACTGGAATCATACTTATTCAAAGGTTCTACGGTTCTAAATTCAGACTCCAGCGTCATTATATCCAGGACAGCGCCATATATGCTCTGCTACATGCCGCAGCATTCACTCAATAGTTTGTTTGCTAATAGTTTCTATCGAGTGTTGGTTGTTTATGATTTTTTTTTTTGGCCACACAATTCTGATTTCCTGCCTTAATTTTTCCTAGCTCCAGCAGTCTCTCTCTCTCTCTCTCTCTCCCCTCCCTCCCTCTTTAAAACTACGTTGTCCTTCAATTCCCGCAGTCTTTAGCAGTGTCACCTTGTCAGCCTGCCATTTATTTCAGCATGTCCAGCGAGTCTATCTGTCATTTCACTTCCATGTACTCCCACATGACATGGACAGCCAATCCACGTTAGATTCATCACACTTGAATGGTGTAACAGATGAATCCATTCTTTCGGAGACGGTTTCTTTTCAAATTCACCAAGCATACTCTATGAATCCGCCACAACGACACCATTAACCACATCATGGTAATTACTATCCATTCCATGGCCCCCGACACAGTCTCGATTTCCAGTCGCATGCTTGCTTTGAAGTCTCTACAAAGGCTCCCGGATCCCGTGCCACCACTCTTCCATTATGGTAGGCACTTTTATTATTCCGAATATTGAGACTATATATATATATATATATATATAATCGTATCTAAAGAACTGTTCTTTAGATACGATTATTTGATGAGAAATGTCACAACGAAATAAAAAGCAGACGTGCTCAGGCCAAGTCAGCATTCCAGAAAATGAGAAACATCTTGTGTAACAGATCCATATCAATGAATGGAAACAAGATTCCAAGTACTTAAATGTTACATCGAGCCAATTTTATTTTATGGATGTGAAGCATGGTCCACGAATTAAGAGAGTACAGCGAGAAATGTAGGCCATAGAAATGTGGTTCATAAAAAAAGATGTTGAAGGTACCATGGGCAGCTAAGAAAACAAATGAAGAAGTCGTAAGAGAGGCTGGAATTAAATGGCAAATTACAGCAAAGATCAGAGGCAGGCAAGGGAGATCTATAGGACATCTTCTGAGAATAGGAAAATTGGAACAGACTGTGCAACTGGAAAATTTGAGGGAAGAAGAGACAGAGGAAGACAGAGAAAGAAGTTAATGGATTAGGGTGTCAGTATGGCTAGGAATAAAGTCTCCGTCGGATCTCATAATGAAGTCTAAAGAAAGGTAATTGTGGAAAGAAATGATCGCCTACGCCACGCGGCACGGCACTTGAATGAATGATTTATCTAAAGAACTATAATGGCAGTGGATGAGATCTTCAACTCAAAGTTCAACTGCCCTATATACCCAGCCTTATGTATAACCTCCAACTTTGCTCTATAACTAGTGCAGAGAGAACTACATGATGCAGTAAGGTAACTTGATGACTTGTGTAACTAAAGTTTTCCCACAATGTTGAGGTTAAATAGCTTCACACTCTAAAAAAGAGTGCCGAACAGTAATCACTTTTAAAAACCTGGAGCAGGATGCGAAACGAAATTTCGCAAAGACATGGGGACCACGTTTTTATGAACGTATAAATTGTTGATAAGGTGTTTCATCGTGTGAGAATTTAGCTTTCATTGTCTGTGGTGGATTAACTGTCAGATATGAAGTTTGCCTTTCAGGTACGTCAGATTTAAAGGTCATTAATTTCTTACGTGATAGATTTTGATATATTTTCTTTTCATATCCACCTGACTATTGTTATTGTATTTATATTATTATTGAAATACAGCCACATGGTTTATAATTATTTTATCAGTTTATTATTATTATTTTTTCATTATGGCCACTTTTCTAAACCCATTAAAAAACTATAATTAAATGCAGTCATCCTGACTGAAAAAACAAGAGACACTAACGAAGAAAACGAAAAAGAAAGCAGTTGAGTTGGTAGAGTTGTATTCCGTGGACGGGAAAAGAGACCCAAAAGCAAATACTATAACAGAAGTTTAGAGAGAGAGAGAGAGAGAGAGAGAGAGAGAGAGAGAGAGAGTAAAGGAAATCGTCCTCACAAGAAATTCATTCACAGAATGTATACCAAAGAGCAAAGTGTTTATAATTTTTTTTGGTTTTCATGTTTTTTTTCCCCTGGATGTTTTGTTTTTGTATGTGATCTTTCTTCTTCTTCTTTTTCTTCTTCTTTTGCGTTCGAGGTTGTTGGTCACATCAGATCCTGATCCCTGTCGACATGGCAAAGCCTGCAGTCCTCTCCAGATCCTGATAGGAGCCCTAAAGCTTTTGCCCCAAGCTTGTGTCTTCTGGCCATGTCTCACGCCTCAGGTCTGCAATGATTTGGGCAGTCTTGAAGGATATGTTCTGGAGTTTAGACTCCACTGCCATATGGACACTCGTCTATGTGAGACATTTTGAGTCGATATAGGTGGCTCAGTAGTCTGCAGTGGCCTGTCTGTAGGCGAAAGAGGATGGTTTGCTGATGTCTTTGTAGTTGGTGTATTGCATCTGGCTTTTTGTTGCATTTCACATGTTTCTTCCATTTAGATGGTGTGATCTTTGACAAAGGCTTTCAGTCTACTGCCCTGGCTGACATGGTTCTCCACAATTCTCTGTTCCAAATGCTGAGTATAAGCTGTACTGGCATTCTCTGTCCCCGCCATCTTGTTAATCCAACCAGCATTTTCTCTCTCTCTCTCTAGCTCGATCACTTTTGCCACATATCTTCCTTGTCACAGTGTTTTCTAGCTTGCCTTGCTGTAGATAAAGGCATTTGCTGAAAACTTGGGTTACTGTAAGTTCTTCATTTATATGTGCTCATCTTATTTTCTACCAGTCCCTTCCTGCCAACTTTTCTTGTTCTTTCTGTCTTTTTCTATAACAATCATACGCTTCTGTTTAACATTAATAATGGATAAAGACAGGATATTATAGTACACTGTATATAAAACAAGTAAAATGGGACTCTGTAATTGTTTATAAAGCAAATAAAATGGGACACTAATTGTTTATAAAACAAATAAAATAGGACACTATAATTGTTTATAAAACAAATAAGATAGGACGTATGTTTTGTGTACGTACTCCGCAGTCATTGACATAATATCTGTATAAAAGTTTTTATTTTTTTCTCCTTAGTTTTCCAATTTGCTTGGCTCTGTTTATCGGAAAGGAAATATCACTTTCACACCTGATGGCAATGGAGTTGTCAGCCCTGTTGGTAACCGGTTATCTGTTTTTGACTTAAAAAAGTGAGTCTAAATGATTATTTGTTTCTCTTCTCTGTTAAGAGGAGTTTGTCCTTCTCCTCAAGTGTGTCTGTTGAGTGATAGCTGGTGGGAGCCCTCATAGAATATTGTGAATATCCAGTAAATAGCAATAAACCACTATTGTATAGTTTGTGGCCACACACCGAGGAAACCTGACACGAGCATAACAAGACAGGCACCGACATGGAATCCTCAGGAAAGCAGAAATTGAGGAAGACCTAGACCTTCTTGGAGAAGGGAAATTATGACAGTTCTCAGAGACAAGGGGTATACATAGAAGGAAACAGAGACTTGTACTCCCTTTAACTATGAGCTGTTGTTCTTTGCAGCCGATGCTGTAGAGATGTTGAGGCACAGCATCATACCGGCGTGGGAGCAGGTTATGGCAGCTACTTTTTCAGTCCCGGAGTACAGCTAAAAAGCAGGGGGTGTGCAGTGCTTCTTTAGCAGACTCCACCACCATGGGGACTATGGCGATCACTGCCCATTAGCCAGGCTAGACCTGTTCCTAGGAGTACCAACGGAGAGGTGGGACAGAGTCTTGGTCAGCTATGGTTCGCTAACCCTTACTCTAACATATCAGCTATGGGTTGCTGATTGCCTCATTGGACAGGCGTCTTCACCCCCAAGGAAGCAGAGAATAAATCCAAGAACAGGGACAGCTAGAGAACTTTTATCCGTGGCTTATGTTCTCAAGGGAGTGAAAGGTGAAGATGATCTCCATTATTAATAGAGTAATGATCCAAGATATTCAGAACTCTCCACCTCTTTCAAATTTTCCTCATTGATATATATTTCAGCTGCCTTATTTGTTTTGTCAGTTGTCATCAATTTAGTTTTCTTCACATTAAGATAGAGGTTTTGCTCTTTGCTGTTGTTATGCGCTGACGTAATTAGTTTTTCCATTCCTTTTTGTGTTGTGGACAGTAATACTGTGCCATCAACATATCTAATCCCTGGTATTTCGTAACCTCCAGTTTTATGGAAAGTTATAAGCACAAAAACCAAGTTAAGATTATTCAATTCGAATGTAATATCCACCCTCATTTATGCATGTGAAAGCTGAAAACAACTAAAGAAATAGACAAGAAATTAGACTCTTTTGAAAACAAATGCCTAAGGAAAATACTCGGTATAAAGTGGAACGAATTCAAGAACAACACAGAGATAAGACAGATAAGCAAACAACAGCCTGTCTCATGGGTGATCAGAAAAAGAAGATGGACATATGTCAGTCATGCGATGAGAAGAAACAATCAGAGGATTCTCAAACAAGCTATCAAGTGGAACACAACAGGAAAAAGAGGTCGACCACGTGAAACTCTAAAGAGGACATTGTTAAGAAAGGCCAGTTTAGTGGGCATAATATCCCTTGATGAGACTGAAAAAGTCACAGAAGACAGGAAATCTTGGCAAACTGCCATGTGGGCCCTATGTGACGTTTAGCAGCATGAGAAGGATGAATGAATGAATTGTGGCATCGTAATATTCTTTGTCTACATCTTCTCTAACATTTCTCTTTATATTTTCAGTATAAAAGTTAAATAAGTAAGGCAACAATATACACCCCTGACGGATCCCTTGTTTTATGTCAAACCAGGTTGTTGTTTCACTATTCTGACCGCTGCCTATTGGTCTAGATACGCAATAATATTAATTGTATCAAATATGTTGGAAATCTCATTTTTTTCCATTATTTCCTAAAGTTTCTGGTGTTGTACACAGTGAAATGCCTTTGAATAGTCTATAAAAATAAATATAGATTAATATTAAATTCTCTGCATTTATCCATTATTAATCTTATATTGAATATATGATCTCTTGTTCCTCTTCCTTGTCTAAAACCAGCTTGGGTCATATTGACTTCTTCTATCTTCTTACAAAGTCTATCCATTATGATTTTAAATAGAATTTTACTGGCATGACTAATCAGGGCAATGGTTCTGTAGTTTGTGCATAATTTCAAATTACCCTTTCTTTTGGGCAATAGTATGAATACAGTTCTTTCACATTCTTTTGCCAAATACCTGAATACCATATCTTTTTACATAGTGCATGACAGATTGTTGCACATTCCTTTCCTCCTGCTTTAATAAGTTCAGCTATTATCTCATCACATCCTGGTGATTTACCATTTTTCAGATTCTTTATTGTCCATAAAACTTCTTCGATTGTTGGTTCGGGATCTTTCTCCTTCAATAATAATTCACACTGTTGATTTCTGTTTTCAAGTTAAATTGTTTCATACATTCCTCTGCAATATTCCTTCCATCTTTCTGTTTAAGTCTTTCTCATCTCGTCACAAATTACATTTAGCTTAGGTGTGACATTTCCCGTCAATGTCTTCATTTCTTTAAACATTTCACTATCTCTACACTTCTGATGTCCATCTATTCTTTCACAACAAATCTTGTATGCATTGTTTTTTGTCTTTTTTTTATGTTTCTTCATACTCTTTTTGTTAAAGATTTATATTCCTCTTTGTTGTTATTTGTCACTTTCCATTTCATTTTCATTTCTCAATGTTGTTTTATTTGTTCTAATGTGCCTTTTGTAATCCATTCATTCTTTTGGGTTTTCTTTACTGGAACAATCTCTTTAGCTGCTGTTGTTAAGATATCTCTGGCCTGCGTAACCTATTTATCTGAAATTAAAATAGAATTAATGCACAGATTGAAAATGAGTGAGTGGGCCAAAAAAAAATTTGTTTGTATATTCTCAGCAACAAGTCACAGACTCTTCCAGTCGAGACAAGGGTCAACATTACATGCACTGCCATCTCACCAGATGGACACCTGGCTGTCGTTGTTACTGAAGGTATGTGGTGCTTGAAGACCTTGTGATGATGACACAGACTGGTGACCTAAAATTTTATGTGACGTGACTTCCACAGTTGGTGGTGATGGGTCACCAGGTGAAAGATCGTGGTGGGCTGTTGTTGCCATGCTGAAAAGCTTGGCCATCTTTTGTAGCTGAGTTTTGGAATATAAGCAGTTTTGAATTGTGGAGGGGGGGTGTCTTGGAAGTAGTTTTATTTTGTAGTTCATCTAGTTTGGGCCATTTTCTTTAACAGTGGATTTTCAGCTTGTTTCATTCTTCATTGTCACAGCATCTGCAGTTTGGGCTTGTGGTGGTTATTGTTGGCTTTGTTCAGATGTTTGTGTAAAGTGACAGATAAAAGGGATGGCGACTGCAGTAAAACTGGTTTAAATAATAAAGTTAGATAGAGGTGTATGGTATAGTTTTACAAAGTGGCAAAGGGAGTGAGTAAAGTGAGAAAAAACGAATAGAAAGTATGAGAATGTATAAATGAACAACATACAACATCCGATATTTCTGCGTGAAACTTAATGACTACTTATGACACGGTACCTCCACTCTAGAGGTTGGTCACGTCCTAAACACACCCATACTGGGATAATATGCCTAAACCGGCTTAACCCAGGGGTGAAACTTACTAGTGGCGAGGATTTGTCCTCCTTGACAAAAGCTCCATCCTGTCACAACTAGGAAGGGTAGCGGCCATGACCACAAAATGCTAAGTCAGAGACACTTGACCAGTGCACTCTAGATAGGCAACCATCTCTCACCCGTCGGGGATGTGTGCATATCCTAATCTGGCTGAGGTTTTCCGGTGAGAAAGTCCAACGCTGGACTGGATGGGCAACCACCTCTCACCCGGTGGTGATACATGGATATCCCAAAACACGTCGAGTTTTTCTGGTGAGAAAGTCCAACTCTAGGTTGATGGACAACCACTTCTCACCCAGTGGGGACATACTGATATCCAAAACACGTCAAGGTTTTCCGATGAGAAAGTCTGACTCTGGATTAAACTGGTGCAATGAAAACCATGGTGTCACGCAATCCCGCTTCTGTGACCCACCAAGAATACAGGCCCAAGCCCTGTGATACTCTGAACCTCTTGTGGTCCTCTCGGGGATCTCGTGTGGTCCTTTTGGATTATCCTTCCCTGTTGTTCGATATTATCAATATTATCCTTCCCTGTTGTTTGATATTATCTGTATTGTCCATCCCTGTTGCTTGACATTAATCAATATTTTCACCTTCAGTTGTTTGATATTATCAGTATTATCCATCCCTGTTGCTTGACATTAATCAATATTTTCACCTTCAGTTGTTTGATATTATCAGTATTATCCATCCCTGTTGCTTGACATTAATCAATATTTTCACCTTCAGTTGTTTGATATTATCAATATTTTTTGTTCCCAGTTGCAGTATTTTCTCTTCATTGTTATCAGTGATTTCCACTCTTTTTTTTTATATTATCATTGTATTTTTTTCTCTATGCAGAAGGTGAAGGCCTACTGATTAGCCTAGTGAGCTGCAGTGTTTTGGGCAGCTACCACTTCCACAAGGAAGTTCATCAGGTCAAGTTCTCACCAGATGGAAAGTAGGTTTAGTTTTTTTTAAAAAAAATCTCATTTGCAATGAGTATGTTAGTGTTGTCATTACTCATATCTGTATGTACTTGTTTAAAGTATATGTTAGGAAGGTGGTAGATGGTTTGAGTGCAGGAGTAGTGCAGCTTTGGTGAACTGGCTTCATGTGCTAAAACAGGGTGTTAGAAACTCACTTCAGACAACTCGGCTGTAAAATAAGTACCCGATAGGGAAATTGCATTGAAACTGATGAAGGTCTGTCTGCAAGTTGGGGCATATCAGATCTCATTGCACACATGCTCACATAGGAACCAGTGATGTTTATTGATGTGTTTATATTTTAAACATGATTTATGTTTTAGGGACTCCTTAAGATCCCATCCTGTCTCCAAGCAGTTATAGTACTACAGTCTGTCCAGGGAGTGGAGATCAGCATATTCTCCATGATGGTGGAGCCTATTTAGAAGCTAGCTACCCAAATCTGCTCTTGGAAGTAAAGTTCAAGTATATTTTGACTCAGAATGATGCAAATGTTCTTCCTCATGACATCCTTCATCTTCTTGTGCCATTTCTGTTGTAAAATGTTTGTTGTCTGAAAACAGCCTGTTGTCTAGCTAGGGCTCCTGTTTCACTGAGTGTGGTGGTTCTAAGGACTGTAAATGCGTCTCAAACAGCCTTTGGCAGTCAAGTCCAGCTCCTGGCCTTCCTGTGGCAGAACTGTTTAAACTGACAGGAGAAGGGGCGAGGACGAATATCTGGCGCCAGAAAACCAGATACTTAGGGTAGATGAGTGGCACGTTTGGTAGTTCATCTGCCGCTGTTGGCGAGATTTTTCAGTTGCCATGCGTGGAGCGGTGCTCCTCCCAGCCAATGAAGAAAGGTGCAAATGAGGTTGCCGCGCAGCATTACTGCGGAAAAGGTGGTAGAAAGGATAAAGCGAAGCAAACAATCAAATCACGGCACCTTTGATCTGGAGGTCGGCCAAGTCCTGAGTGCAGTCATATCGGGTGAAATACATGAACCGGCTTGTCCCAGAGGTTAAGACACTGCTGGCGAGACTCTTCGAATGCTGCGCGTGGAGTGAAGCTCCTACCGGTCAAGGAAGAAATGCGGAAAAGAAATAAAGGTTGCTGTGCGGTGCCGATGGGAAAAGGTGGTGGAAAGGATAAAGTGAAGTTTAAACGGTATGTCCAGTAGTATCGCTACGAGAGCTATACATACCACGTCACCTCTGCTCTAGAGGCCAGCCACGTCCGAAATACACCCACACTGGTGAAATATGCCTAAACTGGCACACACCAGGGGTGGAACTTGATGGCTAGACATGTCATGCCACCTCTGCTCTAGAGGTCGGTCACGCCTGATATACACCCATACTGGTGAATTTTGCCTAAACCGGCTCACAACAGGGGTGAATCTTGAAGGCTATGCATGTCACAGTACCTCTGCTATAGACGGCGGTCACGTCCCAAACACGCCAATACTGGGATAATATGCCTAAACCGGCTCAACCCAAGGGTGGAAGTCACTAGTGGCGAGGATTCGTCCTCCTGGACAAAAGCTCCATCCTGGTCACAACTAGGAAGGGTAGTGGCCACGACTGCAAAATGCTGAAGTCGGAGACACTGGACCAGGGCAGTCTAGATAGGCAAACACCTCTCACCCGGCGGGGATGGTTGCGTATCCTAATCACGCTGAGGTTTTCTGGTGAGAAAATCCAACTCTGGACTGGATGGGCAACCACCTCTCATCCGGCGGTGATACACGGGCATCTCAAAACATGTCGAGGTTTTCCGGTGAGAAGGTCCAACTCTGGCCTGGGTGGGCTACCGCCTCTCACCCAGCGGGGATGCACTGATATCCTACACACGTCGAGGTCTTCCAGTGAGAAAGTCCAACTCTAGACTAAACTGGTGCAATGAAAACCACGGTGTCACGCAATCCCGCTTCTGAGACCCACCAAGAATACAGGCTAAAGCCCTGTGATACTCTGAACCCCTTGTGGTCCTCTCGTGGATCTTTCGGGGACCACACGGGACCTAACGAGGACCACAGGCGTAAATTCAGTAGGATCACAGTGCGGTTTTGGTGGTAGAAGCGATCGAAGAAGAAGAAGAAGAAGACTGAGTGTGGTGTTTTGAGTGGCAGGGATACTTTCTTCTTCTTCGTTGTTTGCTCAGACATCGACGCCAATCTCTCTCACAAATGCAGCAGTTTGTCACAGGTTATCAGCATCACTGTAAAGCTTCTCCTGTAGGAACCTGGGATCTGGCCAGGTCCTTTACCTGAGTAGGTTGCGTAGCTGACAGCTCCGGAGGATGTGATGTGGTGTTTGTTGTTCTTTGCTGCAGGCACGTACATCTGTTGTGCCAGTTTTCAACTGCTGTTATAGATGGTGTCTCAGCCTGCAATGTCCTGTTCTCAGCTGGAGGATTATCACTTGGCAGCGATATTTTGAGCCCGTTCATACATAGGATATCTGTAAGTCATCCATGAGAAACTTTTCCTTCGGCCTCAAGAATTGGAAAGAACTGATGAAAGAGTCGAGTCAGGTGGGGAGAGTTTGTCTGTGTAAAGGATGCAGCATCATTTTGAGGAGGAAGTGAGGGCCAGAACTGAAGGCAAGAAATGAGGGCCAGAACTGAAGGCAAGAAATGCGGGCCAGAACTGAAGGTAAGAAATGCAAGAGCAAGGAGTTTGCACCATGTAGCATGATCGTTGTTTGCTGTTTCCATGCAGATCCAGTATTGGTAGAATCAGCTTGAGAGACGCTTTTCAGAAAATGATATTCGGCAAAACCCACAACATCAAACATGCTTCAAAATCATCTTTTAAGATGACAGGTACCAATCAGCCATTATGTCATTAGGAAGATTGATGATGAGTTGTTGTGCGACTAATGTTTGTTAGGTTAAACTGTTTTAATCAATTCTGTTTAAACAGATCTGTTTTCTAATTTCTGTTTGGCAGGAAGTTTGCTGTCACCCGGGACACAGTGGTTCAAGTATTTCATGCTCCAGGGAGAACCCGAGAGTTTAACCCATTTGTTTTGTACAGAACATTTCCTGGTCATGTCGATGATGCAGTTTGCATTGATTGGACGTCAGATTCTAGGTCTGTAGGTTACTTGCTTCTATTGGTTGCCTTTCTGTATTTCCAGCTGTATTGATGTAAATAACGCTGATGAATGAATTATAACAGTATAATTATATATATATATATATGAATTATAATTGTACCATACTTCTGCCCCATAAGTGTCCCATAAAGCAGACTTATTGCCAAGATCTTAGAGAATGGGTTTTTGCCAAGATCTTAGGGAGTGGGTTATTGCCAAGATCTTAGCGAATGGGTTTTTTGTCAGGGTCTGGAAGATTGTGTTATTGCCAAGATCTTAGAGAATGGGTTTTTGCTAAGGTCTTAGAGAATAGGTTATTGCCAAGATCTCAGTGAATGGGTTTTTCATCAAGATCTCAGAGAATGGGTTATTGCCAGGATCTTGGAGAATGGGTTATTGTGAAGATCATAGAGAATGGTTTATCATCAATATCTTAGAGAATGGGTTTTTGCCATGGTGTTGAGAATAATGGTAGGAGAGTGGAATTTTGCTAAAAATCAAATGAATAAGGTATTTTGCAAAGACTTGAGATATTACCAAAGTCAGTTTGGACAACATGGATCTGTCCTAGATTTTTTCTCATCGCAGGTTACCTTTCTCTTCTGTAGAGTTCTGTGTACGGGATCCAAGGATCGACGTACCAGAGTGGTGGCAGCACAGAGGTTAAAGAACCTGAGCATTTATGATTTGGGAGGTCTGCGTGATAGTGTGGTGGGTGCCTTCTTTGCCTACAACTCCTTGGATGTATCCTTGTGATATGTGAAGTATATGAAAGACAGATTTTGTGACATAAAGGGGAGTTAACTCATAACCAATCAAACATCTATGACACACAAACAAACAAAAATTAAAATAAAAAAACGGCCACCCATAGGAGACAACTGCCTAATTTTAGCATTTGTGGCAGTTTAAAAGCTCACATCTTGCCTCTTCAGATGGCCCGTTTTCAGGTGCAAAATCTGGACACTTAACTCTTCCCGTGCCGCAGGAAAAAAAAAAAATGCGGACGTTCCTGTCTCTGCCACACAAAAAGCGCAGGTCTTGATATGTATAGGGGGTATAGTTGTAAAAGTGAATGTACAAAGTATTTCCACTTTAAAAGTATGCCTATTATGCATGAAAATAGTTGTAAATGTAAGATTTCATAAATGAAGAGTATTTTAGGAAAAAAGTAGTGTGACGATTTTAGCTGATAATTGTGTAGTGCTTACCATCGGCGATGCCTAGATGTACAATGTTTACCATCAGTGATTTCCAGATGTACTTAAATTTTCGTCCATTCTCATTGTGTGGTAGCATTCTTACTAAAATAATGTCTGAAATAACCTTCTAACTACTTCTCCAGTCCATTTAATAGGTCTAGACGTACTTGGGGTACATTCAGGAACAGTGGTCTGGTCATAGGACATGTCCTTATGCCTCTGAAATCACAATAAATATTGAAATTTCTCAGTTAAAAACATCGATTTCACTCGGTTGTTAGCCACGCTTTGGATTGAACTATGGAAGGTCACCAGACATGCGTAGATAAATTGTGTACAATAAAAAGTTACTATGGTTTTAAGCTGCAATGAAACAGACCTCGCTATAACGTGAATGGCAGACTCTAGACTAACAGGAAGACTTCACTGTAGCATGGATGGCAGTCTCTAGACTAACAGGAAAACTTCACTATAGCATGGATGGCAGTCACTAGACTAACAGGAAGACTTCACTATAGCATGGATGGCAGTCACTAGACTAACAGGAAGACTTCACTATAGCATGGATGGCAGTCACTAGACTGACAGGAAGACTTCACTATAGCATGGATGGCAGGGAAAGAGTTAACAAATGACTAGAAAAGAGAATAGCAACATTTGAAATGAAATGTCACAGAAGGGCACTTAGAATATCGTGGATAGAGAGGAAATCAGATAAAGAGATACTGGTGGGATTAGGTGTTGTAGAAAACTGGCTTGTAAACACCATCAGAGTTAGAAAGCTGAGATACCTCAGCCACATTTAAGAGGATCAACCACATCAAGAGACACAATGGCTTGGAGAGGTTGACAGTGAAAGGCACAGCGCCTGGAAAAAGAGAGACCGGGTGACCTCGCTGCTGGTGGACTCAAAACATCGGAGAAATTCTGAATATGTCATTGCAAGGTATTGGTCAACTTGCTGAAGACCATGTTGCATTAGGGAAGCTGTGAGAGGGACAACATTCTGGAAAGGACATGTCATATGACAAACACAAGAGAACAAAACCAGAAGACTAGTTTTTAATTTTTGTTTTGTTTTTGAAAAGCCATTTAAATAGGATTTGAGGTTTTTTTTTTTTGTTTAATTTTACCAAAATATGTGATGCTGTTTGCCTTCAAAGTAACTGAAACATTTTGGCATACAAAAGAAAATGTACGTCTGGCCAACTTACCAGAGCAGGAGGAAAGTGGACTGTGCCTGCTGGAATGGTGGCATGGTTGTTAGGGGCAGCCAGCTGGATCTTACTGAGATCCTATGCCTGGTCTTGTATCAGGCTGTTGTGCTCCTTGGGTCTGGCCAATGAGGTAGGGATTGACGTGGTCATATTGTTTGTTTGGTCCACTCAGGTCTTCTGGGTCTTCAAAAAAAATTAATTTTTCAGTAGGGGGAGTGGAAGGGGGGGAGAGGCACTGGTCGAAGCCCTCAAGAAGCAGCCTGTTTGCTGTTTGTAGCTTGTAAGACTGTTTACCGAGGTGGGATGAGTAAAACCTAAATGTTAAAAATGCTCTGTTGTCACTGAAATAAAAGATATATAGTTCGATGGATATGATCCTTACTTCCAAAGAATTGGGCACACAGGCCCATCGGGCATTCTACTGTTTATCACACAACATCCTCTCTGTTCAAGACATTCATCAGACAGTCCATATATGCAGTGCATTTATCAGACAGTCCATATATGCTATGCATTCATCAGACAGTACATATATGCTATGCATTCATCAGACAGTACATATATGCTAATCATTCATCAGACAGTACATGTATGCTATGCATTCATCAGACAGTACATATATGCTAATCATTCATCAGACAGTACATGTATGCTATGCATTCATCAGACAGTACATATATGCTTTGCATATAATGAACATAATTAACACTGATAAATGCCTTTGAATGTAAATGCTACAGAAGAGCTCTTCAAATATTATGGACACAAAAAAAGAACAAATATATCCATACTACAAGAACTTAATATTAAAGAAGGCTGGCTAGTAAAGAGAATTAAACAGAGAAAACTTGAATATTTTGGACGCATTAAACGTCATGATAATCTAGAGAAGACCATCTTGGAAGGATACATAATGGGAAAAAGAAAGAGAGGAAGACCAAAATGAAGATGGCTGCAAGACATCGTTGATGATCTGCAAATGGATGCATCAGCACCAGGCCATCTTGCTTACAACTGAGAGGCCTACAGGAGTGCTGTTAGGGAGGCAAAGTTCCACAAGGGACATGCAAATGAATGAAATAACACTGAAATAATGAAACTGAAAGAAAAATAAAAGTGAAATAAAAAAATTAAACGTTATCATACTTATCTATTCTCTGGGTGCGAAGGTAACTACATACATGTAAAAAAAATTATTCTTGCAGTCTCATACTATTGAGTGTCTACCAAACTGCTATCCAGTACTATTCAGAAAAAAAAAAAAATTGTTACATTCATTGCTTGTAGAGGGTCTAAAATAACTAGTAAATTTTATAAATCATGGAGGTATGTAGTTGACTGGTAGATGTTAGAGAAGTATTTTTATATTTTTTAAAAAATGCGGTATTGGAGGGTATTCCAAAGATGAGCAGCAGAATAAGCAAGGCTTTTCTTAAACAGATCAAGTTTAGGTTTTGGAAAACCAATATTGTTTGAGCATTGGCTATACTTTTAGTTAGATTTAGACAGTTTATCATAGATAAGACAGTGCGTTCTGTGACAAAATTTGATGAACTAACTTGGACTTGTTGAATAGGACAGACTTAAAATAGTCTTCTTTGTTATAGGACATAGTTTGCTTTCACTTTTGCCATGGCAGCAAATCATTTTCTTTCTCCATCAAGTGACGCAAAATGAATTCTGTTTGGAAAATGAAATCATCATCTAGAACTTTTGTGTCATCCATTAGAAATTGTTCTCTCTAATCATGGCTTCCTTCACACAACCTGTGTTAACACACTTGAACTTGACCGGCCATGCTCTGCCTCTGGCCTGAAGATGGGCCCCTCCTTGCATCCAGGACACTCTCATATGTGCTCAGTCTTTAGCCTCGGTGTTATTCATGGTGTGTGTTGGGTGATAGTGCCAGTGGAGCATTGATTGTACACAGCTCGATCTTTTCCACAAAGTTCTGATTGTCTGCCTCTGCTCTTTGTTATGCCTCTTTCACATAGTCTTTGATAATAAGTGATACTTATGACACAAATGAAAATCAGGTACATGTTTTGTTTTTAATATGCTGATGGTGTGTTTGTCAGCGTACAATGTGTGTCAGCATACACAGTGTCTGTCAGCGCAGAATGACTGATAGCACTAGTTCTGTGCCAATTTCCATTTCATCTTGTGACCTTAACTTGTAAACTAAGCTTTACTGTGTCGCTCGTGATGGCTTTGTCTTTGTTTGGCTGTGTGACACACCTCTTGAAGCTCTTGAGCCATGGCAAGATGAGAAGAAAGCGAAGAAGAATGAGGAGGAGGATGAGGATGAAGATGAAGCAGATGGACAGAAGTCCATGAGGAAAATGAAGAAAAAGCAAGATGAAGAAGGTAAAGATTTTTATATCATACTCGTGTTGTATCTTGAAAATATTTTTTTTGTTTGTTTGTTTGTAGATCAGTGGTTCCCAGATTGTTTTCTGACTTGCCCCTCCTTTTCTCTCAGGCCATTTGTTTAGAGCCTCTCAAAAATGGTTTTTTTTTTTTTTTGCTCATCTGTTTCTGATGTCTAGTGTTGCTTGTTTTTCATTCATCGTCTAACTGTAGGAATACCCATTTGAGAACCACTGTTTCTGTAAGATTTTTAAACAAAACAAAAAAAAAGGAAGAGCTTTGATTCAACCAGGACAGGACTGACAAAGTCATTTGTGACCTGGTCTTGGATTGAAGATATGGAATCTTGTCTTATCTTGTCATCTGTCTCCCTGTAACTTTCAGCTGATTCTGCAAAGGTGTTGGGGCACAGCATCATATCAGTGTGGGAGCTGGTTATGGCAGCTATTTTTTTCAGTCCTGGAGTGCAGCTAAAAAGCAGGGGGTCCATACTTCTTTAGCAGATTCCACTACCGTGGGGGAAATAATGATTCCTACCCTATTGGCATGGCTAGGCCTGTTACTGAGGGTACCGACAGAGAAGTGGGACAGGGTCTTGGTCAGCTATGGTTCGCTAACCCTGACACTAGCATATCGGCTATGGGTTGCTGATTGCCTGATTGGACAGCGTCTTCAGAGAAGATATGGAATGGTCTCCTGCCCATTATTGTCCAGTGATTGACTATATGGTACCTGACACACTGAGTTGAGGGTAAAGTTACCTCAGAAGATCTGGACACACTGAGTTGAGGGTAAAATTACCTCAGAAGATTTGGGACTATCTTTCTGCACACTGGATTTTACACTTAACACATGGCTATCAATGGATAAAGGGAAAATAGGATGCCATGCACAACTCACTACATTTTGCAGTGAATGAGCAGAAGAATGAAAGAAATTGTTCAGACTTTCCATGAGATTTGAGTTTGATTAGTTTATGAGACCTAGAATTTCTACCATTTATGAGACCTAGAATTTCTACCATTTATGAGACCTAGAATTTCTACCATTTATGAGACCTAGAATTTCTACCGTTTTTGAGACCTAGAATTTCTACCGTTTTTGAGACCTAAAATTTCTACCATCTGTGAGACCTAGAATTTCTACAGTTTATGAGACCTAGAATTTCTGCCGTTTATGAGACCTAGTTAAAAGGAGGACATCTATCGCTCTTCAGAAAGTAAAACAAATAAAGAATCCGTGGAGAGGAGCAGACAGAACCACAAAAATAAGATTTTTAAGGGCATGCATCTTTCCCATAGCAACATATGCCTGTGAGACCTGGACACTTAACAAAACAGCTGAGAAACACATAAATGCCTTTGAATGTAAATGCTACAGAAGAGTTCTCCAGATATCGTGGACACAAAAAAGAACAAATATATCTATACTACAAGAGCTTAATATTGAAGAAGGCTGGCTAGTGAAGAGGAAGAGAGAAAACTGAAATATTTTGGACACATTAAACGCATGATAATTTAGAGAAGACCGTATTGGAAGGATACATAATGGGAAAAAGAAAAAGAGGAAGACCAAGACGAAGATGGCTGCAAGACATCTTTGACGATCTGGAAATGGATGCAACAGCAGCAGGCCATCTTGCTCACAACCGAGAGGCCTACAGGAGTGCTGTTTGGGAGGCAAAGTTCCGCAAGGGACATGCAAATGAATGAATGAATGAATGAGACCTAGAATTTCAACATTATTAAAAAAAAAAATTCTTCTGCTGAAAAAAAAAAGTATTTTAATTCAGATACTCTGAGGCAAATCTGGTGGAGTTGAGATTTTGTTTACTGTCTGGTTCAGAATTGCATACATTGTTGGGTGTTTCTGCTGTATACATGTCATTTAATCCATTCAGTGATAGACGATCTGACTAGAAATACCAAGATGTGGAACAGTTTCAAACTCTCAAGACCAGTTTTTGCTGAACTTTCATTAGTCACTTAACCATTGATCTTTGACTAAAAGACGTGCATGTAAAACGGATGCTTACACACAGTTTTTCAAATTTTTTATAGGCGGCTGTGAAAGCCAGGTGTATAATCCTGAATATCTTATGTTTGCTGCAGCTAGGACATATCAAGAGTGCTGGTAGGAAATCTGAACTGTGTGGCATAAAACAAATTGTAAACAGTGGGAGCTATTAGCAAACATATTGTTGGATAGATGCTTCGGCATGTGGTGAAACATATGGGGGCTGAATACAGTGACACCAGAGTCTTATTTTGAACCTTTTTGTATACAAAGTTCAGGGTTGACATCTCTGCCTTATGTTCAAGTGCCTCTAATGGTGGAACATATCCTCCAAGAACTACATGGACTGTGAAACTCTGTGGCACAGCTACTGGCCTTGCGAAATATCTCAAGAAGCTGAGCTTGATTGTTTCTCTACAGTAACTAAAGAAGAGCAGTCCAAATTATCCAAGGGACAGAACTGCAGACAAAGAAGATCTTTCATGAGTAGCTTTAAGGAGGATTATGTGCCACAGTGGCAGCCTGGTTGGCTGAGTGGTTAGGCGATCTCATTCTACTAAACTGGTGGTACTGGGTTCAGGTCCCGGTAGTGGGGATTTTTTCTGGTATCACCACACCAGGAAGGCCCTAGGGTCCACCAACCTGTCCAAAAATGGGTACCAGAGAAATCTGGAAAGGTAAATGAGGCCAGGTGTGATGTAAACCATGTCACACTTTCATGTGTCAAAGGTCTTGGAAATACGGGTCTAACATCATATCCCCAGTATGCCTTAGTGGCATGGGAACAGGGATTTTTGTTTATGTGTCACAACACAACATACAGTGCACATACGTAGAGAAAATGTGACTGTTTTAGCAAAATAAGGGCCACCAAACTAAACTGATCAGGACCATATCTAAGTAACACATGGTACTTGATTGCTGTAGCCGATACTAGATATAAAAACTGTGGTGGACTGGAAATGAACTGCTGTAACTTTCTATTCATAAATAAGTGAACTGTGAGTAAAATTGCCATTAAGGTATCCCACAGTTTCAGACTTGCACTATATTCCAAAACTGAGTAACTACAAAAGTTGGCCAAGTTCTTCACCATGGCATCAGCTGCCAAGAACTTTGTAATCTCCATCCATGGATAGATCCATCATCACCAGTAGTTTTTGATAATTTTCAGAGTGGATGAAGAAGATGACACAATAGGAACTTATCTAACCCGTACTTTGTTAGCCAGTCTAAAGTAATGCAACAGGCAGTTTCAGGGATGGGCAATTGAGAGGTCTGACAGGATTTTGGGAGGCCGTGGCTTTCCCTAGTGGCTGTACAGAAAGCCTTGCACAAACATCTTGTGCTTCTGGTCTCAAAGGAAGTTCTTCACTGTCTCAGTTTCCAAGAGCATGCAGCTCCCAGCAGCAGGAGAAACTACCACCACCAGGGTTTAGGATGTCTTACACCCCATCCATGGATGATGGTCGACAAAGAGCATGGAGCTCCCAGCAGCAGGAGAAACTACCACCATCAGGGTTTAGGATGTCTTACACCCCATCCATGGATGATGGTCGACAAAGAGCATGCAGCTGCCAGCAGCAGGAGAAACTACCACCACCAGGGTTTAGGATGTCTTACACCCCATCCATGGATGATGGTCGACAAAGAGCATGCAGCTGCCAGCAGCAGGAGAAACTACCACCACCAGGGTTTAGGATGTCTTACACCCTATCCATGGATGATGGTCGACAAAGAGCATGCAGCTGCCAGCAGCAGGAGAAACTACCACCACCAGGGTTTAGGATGTCTTACACCCCATCCATGGATGATGGTCGACAAAGAGCATGCAGCTGCCAGCAGCAGGAGAAACTACCACCACCAGGGTTTAGGATGTCTTACACCCCATCCATGGATGATGGTCGACAAAGAGCATGCAGCTGCCAGCAGCAGGAGAAACTACCACCACCAGGGTTTAGGATGTCTTACACCCCATCTATGGCATCCGTGGATGATGGTTGACAAAGCAGTTGCTGCCCTGGTACTTGTTGTGGCATCAGGAGAGCAAGAAATTCTCTCTACCTCTCTACTGCCAGCCTTGTGTCCAGGCTGTACTGTAAGCTGTTCATGGATTTATTTGGAAAATGTTAATCGTAATACTGTTCACTGTTTGCTCATTTTTATTATGATTCTGACATGCACAGAAATTTATCAAAGCTGTCTTCTTGTTTTGAATCCACAGAAGGAAAGGCAGGATCAAGAATCTTGTACAGAACAGGAGGGAAGTAAGTGTTGACTTGTATAGAGGATCACATATTTTGTGATGACATGTTACAGAATAGTCCTCAGGATATCTTAAAAGGAAAAGGAGAAACAGCAGAAGCGTCTTAGGAGAATTGGATGTGGATGAAAGCTTCAGCTCTGTCAGGGAAATAAACTTTCTTTTAAGTGGCATGGTAGCTTAGAGTGAGCAGTAATGGTGCACATTTGTTCATCAGAAACTTGAGGAAGGGGGCAGTAGAGGAGATTGAACAAAATTTATTTTCAAAGGGTTAAGAATTGGGCATGTAGGCAGATGATAGATCTAGGATATTCTTCCTTCCTTCCTCACTTTCTTTACCCCTGTCTAAGACATAGGCCATCAATAAGGGCTTTCCAGTTATTTCTGTCCTGGACCGTTTCTTCTATCTGTTTCCAGGTGTAGTTAATCTTTTTGATCTTTGCTTTGAGACTCCTTCACTAGGTGTTTCTATGTCTTCCTTGTTTCCTCTCTCCCTGGAGATTCCAGGTGAGAGCCTGTTATGTTAGTGGTAGGCTTTCGAAGTGTATGTCCTATCCACCTCCAGCTTCTTTTCATTATCTTTCACTGTGGCTTGATTTGTTTTCTGCCATATCTCTTCATTGCTGGTGTTTTTTTACCATGAAGTCTAGGGTATCACAGATACTGTAAACACTGTCCTCACTGAGGCAGACATCAGATTCCCTTCTCTAAGGCTGGAAAATCATATACCACCTGGACAGTTTCTTTCTGGAAAACAGTCCCCTGCTGGTGCAGGGATTGATGTGGTCCCAGCTGTATTGCAGCATCAACTCTTTTTGTTGTGTAGTCATTCAGGAATGAGGAAATCTGTGACAGTTTGCTACATTTGTCTTCACCATCAGAGTATCATTGTCTTAACCATCAGAGTATCATTGTCTTAACCATCAGAGTATCATTGTCTTCACTATCAGAGTATCATTGTCTTCACCATCATAGTATCATTGTCTTAACCATCAGAGTATCATTGTCTTAACCATCAGAGTATCATTGTCTTGACCACCAGAGTATCATTGTCTTCACCATCAGAGTATCATTGTCTTAACCATCAGAGTATCATTGTCTTAACCATCAGAGTATTATTGTCTTAACCATCAGAGTATCATTGTCTTCACTATCAGAGTATCATTGTCTCCACCATCAGAGTATCATTGTCTTAACCATCGGGGGGGGGGGGGAACAGAAGCAGAAAAAGAAAAGCTTGATCTTATTCAGAACAATTCCTTTCTCTCCTTCTTCTGTCTCCCTGAAACTGTGAGCTGATGTTCTTTGCAGCTGATGCAGTGAGGGTGCTGAGACGCAGCATCATGCTGGCTTGGGAGTAGGTCATGCCTGGCTTGGGAGCAGGTCATGTCTGGCTTGGGAGTAGGTCATGCCTGGCTTGGGAGCAGGTCATGTCTGGCTTGGGAGCAGGTCATTCCTGGCTTGGGAGTAGGTCATGCCTGGCTTGGGAACAGGTCATGCCTGGCTTGAGAGCAGGTCATGCCTGGCTTGAGAGCAGGTCATGCCTGGCTTGAGAGCAGGTCATGCCTGGCTTGAGAGCAGGTCATGCCTGGCTTGGGAGCAGGTCATGCCTGGCTTGAGAGCAGGTCATGCCTGGCTTGAGAGCAGGTCATGCCTGGCTTGGGAGCAGGTCATGCCTGGCTTGAGAGCAGGTCATGCCTGGCTTGGGAGCAGGTCATGCCTGGCTTGAGAGCAGGTCATGCCTGGCTTGGGAGCAGGTCATGCCAGCTGTTTTTTTCACTCCCCGAGCACAGTTAAAAAAAAGGAGGTGTGTATTATTTAAAAAAAAAAATTTGACTGTGTCAGTCCTTGTTCTGTTCGCCAGGCTAGGCCTGTTACTGAGGGTACCAACAGAGATGTGTGACAGGGTCTTGGTCAGCTATGGTTCACCAACTCTAACACCAGCATGTCAGCTTTGGGTTACTAACTGGTTCTTCTTTGTACACTCAGTGCCAATGATGCGTGGTACTCTGATTTTTGCTAAGCGCCTTTTGTCTGGGTACCTCCCGACTTCAGCACCTTTCCTTGCTAGGGCAGACTGTGGTCTTGCTCGGACTGCCATGAGACAGTGGTGTAGGCTGGCCTGGCCAAAACTTTGTTTTCTAGCCTCTGGTGGCTGTACTTTAGCCCCTTCTCCACGTCAGATCCAGAGCATGCATCATTGACTGGCCAGACAGCTTTGAGACAGTTCCACAGAGAGACTCTGACTTTGGGATGAGGAATCCAATGAGTGCCTCAACGATATCCAGTCTCCACCACCTATAGTCTGCTGGCTGTTTTCTTTACATCATTCTGATAGCCATTGTTGTAAAGACCCATAAGCTTGTCATGTCCTGCATTCATTGGTTTCACACCAGATTTTCATCATCCCTGCAGGCGATCTCCATGTCCCCATCCGTCCACCAACCTGACATTACATTTTACAAAAATAACAATTACAATCTGTGTTGTTTGCTACAGGTCTCAAAGTTTAAGGTTGGTACTACTAATCTATGTACATGTGCCCAGGTGCCCCAAACTGTGGAACATATCCTCCAGAACTGCACCAACTATGAGACACTGAGAAATAATTACTGGCCCAATGAAACCACTAAAGAAGATAAGCTCTACGGTTCCATACATGAATTACAAAAAACAGTGAAATTTGTCCAAGAGACAGAACTACAGATATAGACAGACAGTGTGAACAAAGAAGAAGAAGAAGCTACAGGTTTCTAGGCTACAGAAGTAGGTTAGAGTTTTTAAGCAAACAGATTTATGTTCCCTGTCTCACAAAGACTATGTTAAGATAAGTGTGTTCTTAACACAGCTGTTCCCAAGGAATGGTTACTAACTGCTAAACTGAACGTCTTCACTGCCAATTTATCAGAGACACAGCAGTAGAGACTCTTGACTTTGACTTTTTTTATCCTCAGGTTTACAAGTTTTCACTGTTTTTCCCTTGTGCCAGATAATGAAACATACAAGTCTTCTTCAGCTGTTCTACATCTCCGTACAGAATGTCGATGATTGGGGAGTTTGGTGGTAGTGTAGAGACTGTAAATATGTGTGAAGATGATCTTGTATGTTGTTTCATTTCAGGTTTAGTTACAGGGAAGCCCGGAAAGATTCTGGCTTCGCTGAGCTGATGTCTGCTGCGTTTCACAAGTCTTCGCATTTGCTTGTTTCTGGGTTTTCAGATGGCACTTTCTTCCTTCATGAGATGCCAGATTTCAACATGATTCATTCTTTGAGGTGAAACTCATTTAAAAATTATGTTTCTCTTATCTGTGGTTGTTGGTTTGGCTGACTGATAATATTCCAGTGGTTTTTAGTTTGGCATTTTATTTTGCCAGTGGTTATTAGTTTTTTTTTAATTGGCCACGTGATGAGGAGACACAAATAAGAAAATCCCAAAACAAGCTATCAAATGGGACACAACAGGACAAAGAAAAAGTATGATGTGGTCAGTATTACATCTAGCCACATTTACCTTCACAGATTTCTCTTGTACCCATTTTTAGAGGCTGGGTGGGTCCTAGGGCCTTATTTTGGTGTGGTTGTACTAGAAAAATTGCCCACTGAAGGGACTTGAACATGGTACCACCAGATTAGCAGGCATCCTGACTAGATGAGATGTTGTGGGAGTGTCCTTCAAGAGAGCAACATTCTGTGAAGTACAGACCATGTGAGATTTGAGTACAGGAGTAGTATAGTGATGGGGAAACTGTCTTCCCAGGCTAAAGTAGCGGGCTGTAGATCCACCACTATCATGTTCCAGACAACTTATAGAAATAAACACCTGTCATGCTTTTGGAGGAAGCTGTCATTGAAAATTGGGTGTGGGGGGGGGGAATCAAGCTGCAAGGAGAGATGCATAAGAATATACTGTAAACGTGGTTGTTAGTGCATTAAAAGGAAAGCATTGTCTCATAAAATTTAGACCATATGCTTGCATTCCCAGCAGGTGAATGAGAAAAAGAAAGAATATGTTCCTTATAGGGCATAGAAATAATGATGATGATAATGCTAGTTGTAACCTGTCGAAAAAATGATGAGAAAATGAAACGTGGTTGTGTTATTGTTATTCACATGTGTGGCTTTTTTTTTTTTTAATGAAATTTTATCACCACAAGTACTGTTGATGAGTTATTTCTTTTTTCTTGTCTAATGTTCAGCATCTCAGAACAGAGTGTGGATTCGGTGGCCATCAACAACACCGGGGACTGGATTGCCCTGGCTTGTGGTGGTTTAGGACAGCTGCTGGTGTGGGAGTGGCAGTCTGAATCTTATGTGCTCAAACAGCAAGGTCATTTCAATGACATGACTTGTGTCACGTACTCCCCTGATGGTCAGAATATTGTCACTGGAGGAGGGGATGGAAAGGTAGGATGAAAACAGCAAAGCAGATATTTGTGCGTTGTTTTTTCTTTTTCGTTATTGATTATGGTCTGTACAGGTAGTTTTGTTTCTACTTAGTTGCTGTGTTTAACAGTAGGGGCTAGCTTCTTGGGTAGTCTCACTAGGACATTAGATGCATCACAGTGTCTTATTTAAATTCCATGCCATTAAGGCATATTGGGTATACGGTGTTATGCTCGTATTTCCACAACCTTTGGCACATGAAAGTGTGATGTGGTCAGTATCACTCCTGGCTGCATCTATAGTTGGTGCATTTTAGTACTATACATTGCGCAGTTTTGAGATATGTGAAAATGTATGTACTGTATCGAACAGAACTGCCACTCTTGAACTCTTTTTATACAGTGGTTCTGGACTGAAAAATTTGTTCGTAAATTTTCCATTTTATTTCATTAAAGATAAAAATTGTTCTTTTTTATAGCTTTTATTATCTCCCTGTAACAAAACTTCAAATCATTGCAGCAGATGTCTGAGTTAAATTAGATTGGCAGGAGTGACTCCGGGTTTCTCTAAGTTTTTAGACAGAGCTTCCAAAATACAAGAACATGGCTGGAAGTGGAAAGAAAGACCTTAGAAAGAAGGTCACAAGATTTGGATGATTAGAAAGTTCTCATTTTTTAAAACTTATGAACCACTGCCCATTGTTAATGATGATAATAGATTTCAGTTTTTTTTTTTTTCTTTGTTAAGGTGAAGGTGTGGAATTCGGCATCAGGCTTCTGTTTTGTGACCTTTAGTGAACACACAGGTGAGGTCACCGGGGTGAAGGTCACACAGAATGGCAAAAGTGTGTTGTCTAGCTCACTTGATGGCACTGTCCGAGCATTTGACCTTACAAGGTGAGTGTGTGTTTCTCAAGAGTGACAGCAGCGTGTGCGTAGATGTTGAGATTGCCAGTTACGATTCTTTCACTGCTGAAACGAAAACTTTGGCTACAACATGTGAGAGTTACATTCTTCTTATTCTTCTTCGGCTTTCCGAGCCATTAAGGCTCATTGCTGCAGATAAAGTTCGCCTCCATCCCTATATATTCCTAATCCTCTCTCTCCAGTTGGTGATACCAATTTCTTTTATATCCTCTTCTATGTTGTCTTTCCATCTCTGTCTTGGTCTACCCCTTGGTCTTGTTTCCCTCATCTCCTGCATGTACATAATCTTCATTTGTCTGTTCTCTTCCGTTCTCTCTACATGTCCCAGCCAGCGTAGTCTGTTCAGTTTCAAGACATTACAATTCGCTGTGATTTAAATAAGCTGTTCAGTTTAGTGCTCTTTCTAGCTCTCCATTCTCCACTGTTGGTATCCTTTATCGTCCCAAAGATTCTTCTTAGGATCTTGTTCTCAAAGATCTGCAATTGTTGTTCATCTTTCTTTGTTGTACTCCATGTTTCTGATCCATACATGATGGCTGGTCTTATTATAGTTTTGTAGATTGTTATTTTGGTGTTTTGGAACAGGATTTAGGATTTTAACAGATGTTGCATGCAAAGTTTATTTTATTCCTTATCTGTACTTTGATTGTAATTTCCTCACTTACTGTGTTGCTTCTATTGAAGGTTGTACCTAGATATTTGTATGTTTCTGATATCCTAATAATCATATCTCCAACATTTATATAATCTGAACATTCTGCCTCTGGTCTCTTGATATCTTCATATACTCAGTCTTATCTTGGTTAATGGTCAAGCCCACTTTTAGTGCTACATCTCTCAGGTGTATGCAGGTATTGATGACTTCTTGCATAGCTTCCCCCACCAGGTCGATGTCATCATTGTATTCCTAGTATTTTAGCTTGTTCTGTACTAATTTCTTCTTTCACTTTTCTGATTACCTTTTCTAGTACTAGGTTGAATAGTAATGGAGATAATGTGTTTTAAACCAATTCTTATAGAGGAGGGTTCTGACTTTCTTCCTCTATATATTACAATATTTTGTGTATCCTCCATACATATTCTGGTCAGATTGATTAATTTATTAGGTATCTCAAATTCTTTCTCATGGATAATTTTATTTACTTATTTCAAGAGTGTATCTTGTGTGGACAGTACCGAAATATTCAGAGAAAACTTGCGCATCATTTTCCATTAATTATTTCAGTCAAAGATTAATAATTAAGAGTTTTAAGAGTCTACCAATGAGAGTGACAGAAATTTCTGGGAGCGTTTTCACAGTGCAGTGATTTAAGATGTTGGCTTCTGGAGTACGTGGCCTTTGGTTGCTAGAAGACATGGATACCATTGGGGCACATGGAAGAGCTTTTCAGAGGAAACTAAAGTATGCAAAGCAGACAGGGTTGGGAAAAAGACAGTGTGGCTGAAGACTAGGTCAAGCAGAGAGCTTTCACCTTAATGAGACTCAAGATTGGGTCATGCAGAGAGCTTTCACCTTAATGAGACCCAAGATTAGGTCGTGTGGAGAGCTTTCACCTTAATGAGACTCAAGATTAGGTCATGTGGAGAGCTTTCACCTTAATGTGACTCAAGATTAAGTCATGTAGAGAGCTTTCACCTTAATATGACTCAAGATTAGGTCATGTGGAGAGCTTTCACCTTAATGTGACTCAAGATCAGGTCATGTGGAGAGCTTTCACCTTAATGTGACTCAAGTTTAGATCATGCAGACAGTTCGTATCTTAGCGTGTCTGAAAATTAGGTTATGTGAACAGTTTTCACCTTAATGTGGCTGAAAATTAGGTCATGTGGACAGTTTTCACCTTAGACAGTTTGAGTCAAGATTAGGTCACATGTACAGTTCTCACATTGTATGCCTCTGAGTGTCAAAATAATTGGAGATGATGGTGCACCTCACCTTACTGGTAGATTTTCCTCCTTTTTCAGGGTCTAAGAATTCAGGATGGTGACCCGTGAGATAACAGGGGAGGGAATTACACCTTAAAGTGAAACTGTGGGTTCGTTAAATACAAATTGAATTTTCCAGATGAGATATTAGCAAGACTCATTAGAAGCGTAGGATGATCAGTACTGAATTTGCACCCACTTTCACAGCATGATAACACCCAAACACCACTTCTTGAACATGATAACACCCAAACACCACTTCTTGAACATGATAACACCCAAACACCACTTCTTGAACATGATAACACCCAAACACCACTTCTTGAACATGATAACACCGTAACACCACTTCTGCACCATGATAACACTCTAGCACAGAAAGGTATACAGAATTCTTCATTGAAGATTTTACTTTGAGCTAACATTGTGCACCATCATGTTTCTTGAGGAAAAATGGTGGATGGAAAGTTGCTTTACAATTTAAAAATGTGGATTGGATTAGAAATCTAAATTTGATTAATTTTCAGTGAACTTCACAGTAAACATCATCTTGAGTGCTGGTTTGTGCCAGTGGGTGCTAAATCGACCAGACTTGTCACTGCTGTCTTGGAGTCAAAAGAGTTACTGGAGTATGAGTCAGTGGATGGCATCATGGAAGGATAAAGTAGATAATTATAGTGAAGTTTGTGTCTGTAAGATATTGATGTCCATGTTTATTATATGTTTGCTAGGTATCGCAACTACAAGACATTGACCTCACCAAAACCTGACCAGTTCTCCTGCCTGGCTGTTGATGGAGCTGGGGAGATTGTCTGTGCGGGTGGGACCAACGAGTTCCTTATATACATCTGGACCATGAAGACAGGGCGATTGTTGCAGGTAACATATAATTCGTTCTGACTTGTCATCATCATCAGATTGTGTATAAATGTCCAAACATGTTCCTTGCTGGCCAGAAATTAATAATAGAAAAATATGACTTCTTTTGTGTTCAGTTTCACATGCTTAACTGTCTGGACAAAGAGATGGGTTGTCTCCATTAATCCCACTATCAGTAGGAGTTCTTCATATGTTGCCTGTAGTTTTTTCATCTTTTTTTTAAATACTGCTTTTCTATAAATTTGTTAGTTTTGAGTGAATGCATAAATCAGAGTGTGGAATGTATGGACAAGAGATAAGTTTATTATTTATTTATGTAATCATTTAGTTGTGTCTTCATGATTATTATGCTCAGTAATAAATGCTGATGATCTGGAAATGGATGCAGCAGCAGCAGGCCATCTTGCTCACAACCGAGAGGCCTACAGGAGTGCTGTTTGGAGGCAAAGTTCCGCAAGGGACATGCAAAGGAATGAATGAATAAATGCTGAGTGACTGACTGAGTGAAAGCTGTGTGATGAAGGGCAGAATGTCAGACAGGTCTGCGTGCTCAATTCTTAACCCTGTGAAAATACAGTATGTTCGTTCATTCATTCGTTCTGGGGCCAGGTTTGGGTTCTTAGATCTCTTTAGAGAGTACAAGTTTGCAGGATGTGCTTTATGGTCTGGAGATCATTTTGACGCATGCAGGGAGGAATTTGAGCGGCCTTCATTTTGTGCACAAGGACTTGTAGTCCGCTGTAACCTGTTCAAAGCCAGAAAATTGTGCTTTGCTGCATTCTTTTCAGCTTTAGAGTGGAGTCTTAGGGGGTATCTGCTGTCTGTTCTATGTCTCCATGCAGTGTTGTTCTTGCTTCTTCTAGTGATACTCCACGTCTGAGTTGGTTTTTTTTTCGGTGCCTGGCTTGGTGAGTTTGTCAGCTGCTTTGTTTCTTCTGAAACTGCACGAGTCTAGTGTTACTTTGTTCATAAGGACATCTGGTTCATTTGTGAAAAATATGACAAAGCTGTTTTTCAGAGTTTTTATATATCTCAGAGTTTCAGGGATTCCCAGAGTTTGTAAATGACAGGGCTTCAGGGATTCCCATAGTTTGTATATGCCAGGGTTTCGGGTATTCCCAGAGTTTGTATATGCCTGGGTTTCAGGTATTCCCATAGTTTGTATATGCCCGGGTTTCAGGTATTCCCACAGTTTGTGTATGCCATGGTTTCAGGTATTCCCAGAGTTTGTATAGTAAAGTAAAGTAAAGGTAACCCTGTCATGCCTTAGAGGCACATAGGGATATGGTGTTAGTGCCCATATTTTCCTTGACCTGTCAGCACACTAGAGGGTGATATGGTCAGTATCACGCCTGGCTGCCTTTTACTTCCCCAACTCCAGAAGAAGTCGGGTACCCATTTCTACAGCTGGGTGACTGGGATGCCGCTGGCCAGATTCGAAACCCCGACCTTCGCCATGAGAGACCAGTGCACTAACCACTTCGCCACTCAGACACCCCAGAGTTTGTATATGCCATGGTTTTAGGGATTCCCACAGTTTGTATATGCCATGGTTTTAGGGGTTCCCAGAGTTTGTATATGCCATGGTTTTAGGGGTTCCCAAAGTTTGTATATGCCATGGTTTCAGGTATTCCCACAGTTTATATATGACTGGGTTTCAGGTATTCCCACAGTTTGTATATGCCTGGGTTTCAGGGATTCCCACAATGTGTATATGCCTGGGTTTTAGGGATTCCCAGAGTTTGTATATGCCAGGGTTTCAGGTATTCCCACAATTTGTATATGTCTGGGATTTAGGGATTCCCAGAGTTTGTATATGCTAGGGTTTCAGGTATTCCCACAGTTTGTATATGCCATGGTTTCAGGTATTCCCACAGTTTGTATATGCCATGGTTTCAGGTATTCCCACAGTTTGTATATGCCTAGGTTTCAGGTATTCCCAGAGTTTGTATATGCCATGGTTTTAGGGATTCCCAGAGTTTGTATATGCCAGGATTTCAGTTATTCCCAGAGTTTATAAGTCCTTATCTTTCCATGGAATCCTATTTTTCTTTGAGAAAACATGCATACATGTACCCACCAACTCACCAATAAAAAAAGTCATAAATAAAAGATAAAAACTTCATTTTTAAAAAAAAACAAAACTGTTTTTCTGTTCCTAGTCCGAATTGGAAAGGGTCCAGTATTCTTGAAACTGAGTTGCAATTGATGTCATCTTCTTCTCTTTATCTGTTGTTAGCTGTGTTCAGTGTAAACCAGAGTGCCTTGACCTTCAAGTAAATGTTCCTAATTTTCCAAGGCAGTTTTCCTCAACACAGAAATGTCAGGCATCTATTCATGCAGATGGATGGGCTGGAGATAGCAGCAGTGGGAAAAGAACCCATTGCTTTTAGTTTCATGGGTCTGTGTTTGCTATTAATTCAGTCACTCTCATGCTTGGGGCAAAAACTTTGGGGCTCCTATCAGGATCTGGAGAGGACTGCAGGCTTTGCCATGTTGACAGGGATCAGGATCTTATGTGACCAACAACCTCGAACGCAGAAGAAGAAGAAGTCATTCTCAATCTTCTTGTATATATATGCTTTATTATTTATGGAGTATAATTTTTTTGTGTGGATTTGTTATTTATATATATAATTCCTGGTGATTTTCTGTTAATGGTAACCAGACGCTAGCTGGTCATGAAGGGCCAATCAGTGCTCTAGATTTCAGTCAGTCCGACGGTGTTCTGGCCAGTGGCTCCTGGGACAAGACTGTCAAAATGTGGAGAATCTATGAACAAGCTGGCATACGAGAAACCATTGACCTTAACTCGGATGGTAAGTTCTGTAGTTGATATTATTGCATTTGTAAAACTGACTTAAGGTACTGTTGTATACAGCAGTCATTAGAGAGGAGAAGTTATAATTTTCAGGTTATTTGAAGAGGACGGATTATAATGTGGAATTGCTCTTTCATTTCTCATTAAACAGAGATTCCTTTCTCGCTGAACCACTCTTCAGTTTAGGCACAGATCTTTTAACCACAGAGCTCCGAAGGACTTGTACTACATGAGTCATTTTATTATGGCCTTGAATGTTAGGGTCTCCAACAGCTCAGCAGAGAAGACCAAGTCAGAATCTTTAGACTCAGAACAGGCCACAACAGATTGAGACGCCACATGTTTAACAGGCTCAAGATAGGCACAGCTGATTAATGCACCTGTGGTACTGACAAAATGACAGCCTGTTACAGGACTGCCCTTCATCTGAATAACTGAGACGGTGTTTTTGGCCAGCACCTGTACCAATCTATGACAAGCTGTATGGTGATCTTAACAGCCTGAGACAAATGGCAGCATTCTTTAAAGATACCAAAGTTCAGGTTCAGTACAGTTTCACAACAAATGAGAACATCTCGGAACTGCTCCGCCGCCTGTGCCAATGACACTTCCTGAATTGCACATGAACCGTCCCATGTTATGTCTGTGCACGTTGATGAAAAGTGACCTGTGCTCTATGAATGTGTAAATCTCCACAAATATCCTCAATAGGAAGGCACTCACAGCCAGCTCGAAGAAGCTCTATGATGCCAGCCTTCCAGAGAACACAGCGGAATGCATCAGCCATGTTTATCAATGACCGATCACTGGTGGGGGAATCCATGCATCACTGAAAGTCACGGCTCACAGTGACGCCCCGAGCACGTAACTCAGTACCTAGGGTGCCAAACTGGACTCCCGACCCACAAAACAACAGAACTGGCACAATCAGAGTGTAGAGAAAGGCACAATCATCAGTGGTCACATTTGCCATTCCGCCATATTGGAACCGGAAGTTGGATACCAAAGTTGATGTCTGAAAGTGTTCAACGAAGGAGAAGGAGCAGGTCATGGTAAACAGATTTTTCTGTTGAGACAGAAGAAACCTCGGAACATTTAGGTTAGGCTTGAAGCTGTTCTCGGTGAGGTCTGAATGAAAGAATATGGAGACATTTTTGGTGTATTTAATGGTGCTAGAGTTAATTCTGATTATTACTTTTAATTATTACTAATCATTATTGCAAAGTAAGGCAAAAACTTGTAATGGAAATGTTAGAAAAATTAAACATAGATGGAAAGGACCTGAGAATTATTAAAAATATCTATTGGCAGCAAACTGCAGCAATAAAGGTAGAGCAAGAAATTGGCAAATATAAAAAAATCAAAATTGGAGCATTCCAAGGATGTGTGTTATCATTTGATTTATTTTCCCTATGCAGTGAGAATATCATGTGTCATATAGACGAACTATCTGAAATATCAGTGGGTGGATACAACTTGAGATATGCTGATGATATGGTATTGATAGCAAAGAGTGAAAAAGAACTCCAAGAATTGCTGGACATTGTAGTAAAAGAAAGTGAGAACAAGGGCTGTACCTTGAACAAGAAGAAAACAGAAGTCCTGGTCATCTCAGAGAAAAAAAAAAGTGATTCTTGAATGTAAAATAACAGTAAACGGCACAAACAGGTGGGCAAGTTTAGATATTTGGGGACACTACTGACCTCAGATGGAAGATGCCCTAACTGAGATAAAGAGCAGAATAATGCAAGTCAAAATAATGTTTCAGAAAATAAAGAGCATTCTGTGTAATAAATCTCTGTCATTGGCAGGAAAAGAGTACTCCAGTGCTACATGGAGCCAATTATTTTATGGATGGAGGCATGGTCAGTCACTAATGAAGTACAGCAGCAACTGGAAGCTACTGAAATGTGGTTCCTTAGAAGAAAGCTACGAATGCATTGGACAACAAATAAATCAAATGAGGAGGTTCTGAGAGAGGCTGGAGACAAACAATAACAAGTCAGAAAAAGGCAATCCAGATTTTTAGGACACGTTCTTTGGCGAGGCAAGCTAGAGTACATTGTGACAACAGGAAAGATAGAAGGTAGAAGAGACCGAGGTAGATGGAGAGAGAAAACCCTGGAGAGATTAACTCGATGGCACAGCTTATAGTCAGCACTCGGAGCAGGGAATTGTGAAGAAGCACGATAGCCAAGGCCAGTCGGCGGGGCAACAGATCGGTGGAATTAATTCTTTTTTTTGCAATGTGTAAGTTAGTTCTGTTTTTAACTTCATTCTGTTTGTTTTGTTTTTAACCAAGTTCTGGCTGTTATTTCATGATTTTTTAGCCATCTTAAAATAAATTTCCCAGAGTTCAGATTTTGTCTGAGTTTGTTGGTTGACTTCATCCTGGTTTTCTGATGGGAATCAGTTTCATAATTTTATTTGTTTCTGACTTTATTCCAGTTTAATGACTTTATTCCTGTTTCTGATTTTATCCCAAATATATGACTTTATTCCTGTTTCTGATTTTATCCTAATTTATGACTTTATTCCTGTTGCTGATTTTGTCCTAATTTTTGACTTTATTCCTGTTTCTAATTTGATCCCAAATATATGACTTTATTCCTGTGTCTGATTTGATCCCAAATATATGACTTTATTCCTGTTTCTGACCTTATCCCAATTTATATATGACTTTATTCCAGTTTGTGTCATTACCCATGTGTCATATTCCTCTTATGTCTTACAGTCTTGACCTTGACATTCAGACCTGATGGGAAAGAGCTGGCAGTGGCAACCCTCAATGCCCACATAACATTCTGGGACACAAACTCAGCCCAGCAGAAGGGAACAATAGAAGGCAGGCATGATCTGGGGTACTCACGTAAAGAGACTGAGAAAATTTCCGCCAAGACATCGGCAGAAGGGAAGTAAGTATTGCAGTATTTCGTTTCTTTATACACGCAGATGTTATGATGATCTTATATTATATGTCACCAAGAGTGAAGGGCTTGACCTATGTCTTTTTATTTGTTTGCCCATTTTTAACTAATCAGGTGAATTTCCAGATTCATGAGACTGCGTGATATCCTGCCTTCTACTTTACTTTCTTACAAGCATATGGATAGTGTACTCCAGTGTTCCTTGCAGTGCATATTTTTTAAAAAGTTGTTCGTCTTAAAACCTTATATTGATTATCCATTTTTCACAACTGAGCCCTCTGAAAGGCAATGGCAGTGGGAATGAAACTCTTTCTAGCACAAGAAACTACAACACTTTTTGGTTTGGTAATTCCTGAAGGGTCTCATCAATGACAAAGGACAAATATACGTAGAAAGAACAGCTGTTGAAGAAGTAAACCATTTTGCATATCTCGGCAGCTACATAGACCAGGATGGTGACACCAGAAAAGAAGTTAGAATTTGAATTGCCAAAGCAGCATTAATCTTCAAGAATCTTGAGAACATATGGTATCCAAAAGTTATAAGCACAAAAACCAAGTTAAGATTATTTAATTCAAATGTAATATCGACCCTCATTTATGCATGTGAAAGCTGGAAAACAAGTAAAGAAATAGACAAGAAATTAAACTTTTTTGAAAACAAATGCCTAAGGAAAATACTCAGTATAAAGTGGAATGAATTCAAGAACAATGCAGAATTCAGACAGATGAGCAAACAACAACCTGTCTCATGGTTGATCAGAAAAAGAAGATGGACATATGTCGGTCATGTGATGAGAAGAAACAATCAGAGAATCCCCAAACAAGCTATCAAATGGAACACAGGCTGAAGAAAAAGAGATTGACCACGTGAAACTCTAAAGAGGACATTGTTAAGAGAAGCCAATTCAGTGGACATAACATCCCTTGATGAGATTGAAAAACTCACAGAAGACAGGAAATCTTGGCGAACTACCATGTGGGCCCTATGTGACATTTAACGGCACGGGAAGGATGTAAGATATGAGAATTCCTGCCCTGGATATCAGGGACTGATAAATCATATCCAGCCTAGAATCTACCTCATATTCCTTGTAATGCTCTCAGAAGTCAGGTATGTGTGACTGTGTCAAGGTTGGTGAACCATGACCAGACAAGAATCTACCTCATATTCCTTGTAATGCTCTCAGAAGTCAGGACTTTGTTCTTGTAAACACTTCAACAGGAGTATAGGTTGATAGGAGGTTATGTTGTAGAGTGGTGTATCCTAGAGTGCTGCAGGATAATATGGGAAGATATAAAGGGTGGCGAGAAAGAATGGAGCGATCGGGACATCAGAGTTTTGGGGGTTCTAGGGATGTTACATGGAGTAGAAAAGCTTAGGAATCACTGGCCTGGAAGCTTATACTGCAAGAGTAATCAGAGTGCCTGTGCTGCCAGCCCAGGCTGGGGTTGTTGGACCTGAAGCAGGATCAA
Source organism: Achatina immaculata (assembly GCA_009760885.1). Lineage (NCBI taxonomy): Eukaryota > Metazoa > Mollusca > Gastropoda > Stylommatophora > Achatinidae > Lissachatina > Lissachatina immaculata. Next base: position 29,837,439 of record CM019700.1, read on the forward strand.
AGAGAAATCTCGGAAAACGCAAAGCTGTGACATTCTGCTGGCCTGTCATCAAGAACCTTCACTATCCATCATCTGGCAGGAGGGCACTCTGGAATTGGAGCAGGTAGAAATGTCCCATTCATGAAGGAATGTGGTAGAATAGTAAAGGAGTCTTGATAAGAAGCAATTTGGATGGAGTCAGTCATTTGCATGTCCGTTGCAGAACTTTGCCTCCCTAACAGCTCTCATGTAGGCTTCTCGGTTGTAAACAAGATGGCCTGCTGCTGATGCATCCATTTGCAGATTATCAACAATGTCTTGTAGCCAACTTCACCTCGGTCTTTCTTTCTCTTTCATGTTATGTAACCTTCCAAGACGGTTTTCTCTAGATTATCATGATGTTTAATGTGTCCAAAATATTTAAGTTTTCTCTGTTTAATCCTCTTTACTAGCCAGCCTTCTTCATTATTAAGTACTTGGATGGAGACGATTTGGTAAAAGTGTACTATCTCAGAGTAAGTTTGAAAGGGCCATTACCCAAGTACTCCAGACACATCCTTAGGTGCTGTGATCTCCTCTTCAGTTATCCCCATCAGCGTGAGTGAGTGATAACACTCATCCTGTTTTGACTGACCATGCTTCTGGTGCTCTTAGTTGCTCACATACCCAGAGTGAGCTCTGTCAGGGGAACAGTCAACTTCCTGACTCACTGGCTGGGCTCAGACATGCTGCTTCTAGGAGCAGTAAGGGAAGATGTGACCAGCTGTGGCTTGATATAGCAACACTGTGGTTGGCAGGTTAAGGGGGGGAACCCAGAAAACTGGTTTTTAAAGTAGAGATCTCATTTTATTTTTGGTGATCAGAGGTAACATGGTCACTATAAGTGCAGATAAATTAGCTTGTAGTGATTCAAATGAGATGACATATATATCAGTCACGTGATGAGAAGAAACAATCAGAGAATCCCAGAACAAGCTATCAAGTGGAGCACAGCAGGCTGAAGAAAAAAAGAGGTTGACCATATGAAACTCTAAAGAGGACATTGTTAAGAGAGGCTAAATTAATAGGCATAAAATCCTTGATGAGGTTGAAAAGCTTGCAGAAAACAGGAAAACTTGATGAACTACTATGCAATGCAAGCCCTTTGTGATGTTTAATGGCATGGGAAGGATGTAAGATTTAAGTGATTCAAATACTGGCTTTGTGACTTTGGACAAAGGTGCTGCTCTGATTGGTTTGTTGACAGCGCTGCAACATGATGTTGGTGTTATGAAGATAATATTTATATTATGCAAATGAAAGGATTCAGAAGGAACAGGTCTACAATAGAGCAGATATTCTTGTTCTTGTTGAGATAGAAAGCTGAGAAAAGTTGGGAGTGTGGGAAAGAAGTCTGTAATATATTCATTGAACGCTGCTGGCGAGATTCCTCATCTGCCGTGCGTGGGGTGAAACTCCTCCTGGCGAATGAAGAAAAGTGCGATTAGGGTTGCCACGCGGTGCCACCATGGAAAAGGTGATGGAAAGGATTAAATGAAGTTTTATCGGTATGGCCAGTAGTCTCACGGTGAGGGCTACTCATATCACGGCACCTCTGCTCTAGAGGCCGGCCACGTCCTATATACACACACACTGGGACAAAATGCCTAAACTGGCGTAATCCAGGGGTTAAATTAAGATGCTGCTGGGGAGAATCTTCGGCTGCTGCGCATGGGGTGAAAGTCCAACTCTAGACTAAACTGGTGCAACGAAAACCACAGTGTCATGCAAATGCTGCTTCTGAGACCCACCGAGAATATAGGCCCAAGCCCCACCATGCACTGAGCCTCCATCCTAAACGAGACTATCATGAGAAACACAGGAGTAAATTCAGTAGGATCATGGGGCGATCTTGATGGTAGAAGCGAATGAAGAAGAAGATATTCATTGATTTCAGAAAGGCATATGACAGCATCCTTAGAAACAACCTCTGGAATATAATGAAGGAGTTTGGGATACCTAAGAAATATATTAACATAAGTAAACCATGCATGAAAGAGATAGAAAACACGGTGTATATAAAGGAGGGAAATCAAACCATTCCAAATAAGAACAGGCCTGAAGCAAGGTGATCCCCTGTCCCCAGTGTCCCCAGTGTCCCCAGAGCTGTTCTGTCTGGTCCATGAAAAGATCATAAGAACAATATAACAATAAATAAGAAATCGTTAATGATAGAACAAGAATATTAGGATATGCAGACAGGCTAGATATTGTAGGAGAAACTTTGCAGGACCATAAGTCTTCAAACATCTGCAAGAACAAGCAGAAAAAGTGGGATAAAGGATACATTATGAGAAAACTGAATACATGAGAATAGCAAGGCCTAAAAAATGAAAAACGAGGCAGTCAGATCCAAATAGAAAGTATAAGAACAGATTCATATAAATATATGGGGGCATTATTCAATAGCTCCAGCATTGTGAGATATGAAGTTAGGACTAAGATACAAGTAGGAAACAACAATTATTATGCCCTTAGACATTCGTTACAACCAAAAATCCTGTCTCATAACATCAGACTAAATATATACAAGACACAGCTTAGACCAGTTGTCTTGTATGGATCAGAAACATGGAGAACTACAAAACAAGATGAGGCACAACTACAGATCTTTGAAAACAGAATCTTGAGAGGAGTTTTTGGACCAGTTAGATATCCTGTGTCACAAGAATGGGAACTTAGAAATAACAAAAGAAATACCCCTGCTATTCCAGTCTCCACTTATAACTACTATTATGAAAAAAAACAGAATGAGATGAGTTAGACACTTAGAGAGGATGGACGAGAATAGACAGACAAAAAAAGGCTTATACAGAAGTGATTAACAGAGACAGACCAAGAGGCAGACCCAGACAACAGTGATATGACAACCTGGAAGAAGACCTACAAGCCCTGGGAGAGGACAACTGGCAGAAGAAGACTAAGAACAGAGAGGATGGGAGATAACTGGCAGAAGAAGACTAAGAACAGAGAGGATGGGAGATAACTGGCAGAAGAAGACTAAGAACAGAGAGGATGGGAGATAACTGGCAGAAGAAGACTAAGAACAGAGAGGATGGGAGATAACTGGCAGAAGAAGACTAAGAACAGAGAGGAATGGAGACAAGTCTTGTCTGCAGAGACAGTGGCTTGGAAAGCTGAATGGATGAAAATGAAGGGATTGGATATATCCACATGCAGAATGTAACAGACCGTTTGATCATCAAATTGAGATTAGGACAAGCAACAGAGTTAATCTTCAGTGGGTGCTGAAGTGGGGTGTCTTCTTTCATCTTTGTTGCTCATTCTCAAAAAAAAAGTCTTGGTTGCATCATGTCCCAGTTATGCCTCTTCCAGCCCCGCACACCTGACTTCTGTTTGACATGTTTTTGGGACTGGGTTCATCTTCCCACTGCGGCCCCTATTCACTTGGCCAGATTTGCCTTTTTCCAGGGGGTACTACTTAGAGCTAGAAAAGGGTGTCACCAACCCTGACACGAGCAGTGAATTATGGGTCGCTGGCTGCTGTCTCATACACCTTCAGTAGTAAGTCCTCACCCTTAACTGAAATGTGATGCATGGCAGACGTAATTGTGTGTCTTGGATGCTACAGTGCTAACTCATATTATCAATGCTGGTTTTGTTTCCAACAGGGCCTTTGAAACACTGTGCTACAGCGCTGACGGTGAGTGTATATTAGCCGGCGGAAAATCCAAGCATGTGTGCATATACTCGGTGCCTGACAAACTTCTGATGAAGAAGTTTGTGATTTCATGCAACCAATCGCTGGATGGAATTGAGGTGCTTGTTTTTCTGTTTCATTTATTCAGAGGTTCAAAAATAATAATATACACTTTAGGTATTCCAAATTTGTCTTTTGCTTGCATGTGTAATATTTGTTCAGATTTGTTGCCATGGTGACATAAAAACTGTCATACTGAACTGACTCTTGTCTTGTAATTGGTTAGGAGAGTAGTTAGGTGCTCAGGTTACTAATGTGGTAGTACTGGGTTCAAGTCCCAGCAGTGGGTCGTTTCCCCCCCCGGTAGTACTACACTAAAAAGGCCCCGGAGTCCGCCCAGCCTCTAAAAATGGGCACCAGAGAAATCTGGGAAGGTAAATGTGGCCAGATGTAATACTGAGCACATCATGCTTTCATGTGCTGATGGTCTTGGAAATACAGGCATAACACTGTATCTTTAATATGCCTAATGGCATGGAAGCAGTGATTTTTGTCTTTGTCTTTTTTTTTTTTAAGTAAAACCTTCATAATATATTATTATTGACAAGTTTGATGATAATGTTGATGAAGATGTTGAAAAAGTATAGTATATAGAAAAATGTAGGAGACAGACAGCACAGAACTGGCCAGTTGTAATGTAAACCAAAAGAAGACATCATGTACGAGTACAGCCAAAAGATTAAAGGCACCAGACCTCACATTTTATTCAAATGTCACTAATAGTCGACTTGCTGGTACCATACTCACATAGCCTGTGTTTTGGTTTTATCTTCAGCTAAAACAACAGTTTGATGTTTAATTCTAGAGTTATTGATTGCACGCTGCTCCTCCATCATTTTACACAAAACTGCACACATGTATGACTGTGCATGCGCTGTTATTGTTATGGCTGTTTGATTGGTGCTGATGTACCACAATATGCTGTAACTGAATAAAACAGCACCAGTCAGCAACCACATGGAGTTAACTTTTAGTCCAGTATAAACAAAATTCCCTCATAAGCGAGTTGTTATATCTGTTTTCCTGCATATTTATATATTTGTGCGGCTGGGAGCTGTGGACCTGGTCCTCTATTACAGAGGCTCCGTTATAATAGGATTTCACTGTATTCAATTTCATGCGGGGTATGGTGTATCACTTGAAGACCTGGTGAGCTGAAAAAGCGGGTTTCTTGGTACTTTCCGTCATCATGGCAAGCCCTTCCATGTTAGCCAGGCTCAGCTTGTTACTAGAGGTGGGACAGGGTATTGGAGAGCTGTGCTTCATTGGCCCTGATAGCTGTACTATCACACCTGCACAGTCATCTTTTCTTCTGAAGGGAGCAGTGAAGGAAGTTTACTTGAAATGATTCACAGACAAAAGCATCATTGGGCTATTGATCTTCAGCTTTTCCACGAGTCCCAAGAATTGAAAGTTCAATTTTCAAATCATCATCATCACTCATCGGTACTCCCAATGGAGCATAAGGCATCAACAAAGGTTCTTCAGTCAGTCATGTCTTGAGCAAGTGAGGATACCTTAAACCATGTCTTTCCCACTTTCTTTAGTTCTTCCTGTATAGTGCGTCTCCTTGTCCCCTGTTAATAGCTAATTCACATAATTTTTTTCCTCATTTTCCCATGATTTTTCCAGTGACTGTCAGGTTCTGTGTGTCTCATGTGGGCTCCTTTATTTCTTGTATGTGTTTATTAAACTGTATGTTGGAACATTGTATCACGTAATGCTAGGATCCAAGAAATTAATGGCATTATAACTTGTACCAGCAGACCACATATTTTCAAGCCCACACAAGCAGAGTTATAATGAGCACATTTGGTGTGTTTTTGCTTGGAAATTATGCAAAGCCTATATTTAGCTTACATGTTACATGGGAGTTTCTTCTTCTTCTTCTTCATTCAGTTCTGTATGCTCAGCTGTCTAAACAGTGAGCTGGGTCACCTCCATGAGTCCTGCTGTCAGCAGGAGGTCTTCGTAGGAACCCCAGAGTTTCTCCTCCATGCTTCTCTCTCAGGACCATACATGAGCTCTAAGGTCTTTGTATATAGTGCAAGTCTGTTGTATCTGTCCAGGAGTCTGGAGCTGTTGTGGCACATGCATAGGACTGTCGGTGCAGCCTTTATCTTGTGGAGATGGATGTTTAGTCTGCAGTGTCTGGTTCTGCCCCAACGATTGTGGTTTGTTGACTCTATTAAGGGCTCCTATGGGTATCAGCTGCTTGTCCTCTGCCTCCAGGTGTTTGGTATTTCCTTTTTAAATACTGTTTCCTTTTGCGATATTTTATGCCTGCCCATGCTAGTCTATCGGCTGTTTCATTTCCACTGTAGTGTTATCCTGTTTGTCCTGGAGAATTGATTTAGTCTTTCTATTATGTGGCTTGTCAGATGGTCTTCTGTTTCATCTTGTATGGCCTTGATGGCTGCGTGGCTGTCACATAAGAAGGCTATTTTTGTGTCTTTTGGTCCTTGTTACCATGCTGGAGTTTAAAATTAGAACCTCTAAGAAAGAAATAAACTAAATGCAAATGGATTCTGTTGTTTTATTCACCTTTTGTAACAAAGCTCTTTACCTGGCTTATGGCAGGACGAGAAATAACTTGATTTTATACTCGTTCTAGGAGTTTCTCGACAAAAGAAAGATGACGGAGTGGGGCAGCCTGTCCCTTGTGGATACCGGTCAGGGTGATGAAGGGACAGCAATAGCATTGCCTGGAGTAAAAAAAGGAGACCACAGTTCTCGATTCTGGAAGCCGGAGGTTCGGATCTATGCCTTGCAATATTCACCCACAGGTAGAGAGTCTGAAGTGAAAGATTTTTAATTGTGGTTGTGTTGGCAGAGCGGAAACTTCTTACATTAAAAACTTCATAGGATGCCATGTTTTACTGTTACTGTAGTTTAAAATGACAAGTTTCTAATGTTGGAACTAACTATATAAGAAACAAGAATAATGACAAGTTTCTGATGTTGGAGCCTGGAATAATAACAAGTTTCTGATGTTGGAACCAGCTATATATAGAAACATTGTTTTCTTTCTGTTACTAAGAATACTTTTCTGTGCATGCCTGCCTGTTTTCTCTCTCTCTCTCTTCATGTGTGTGTGTGTGTTTTTCCCTGTCCATCTCTCTCTGTCTTACTCTCTAGCATTCTAACTTGGTAATAGGAAAAAAGAAAACTTGAAAAGATTTTGTACAAATGTTTTTTTTGTTTTTTTTTGGTTCTGTCTTCTCTGTTGTCCTTAACAAGGACTTTGTGTCTTGTTTTTTAGTTTTTACTGTAACTTTTCTTATATTCTACTGCCATTTGTTCAGCTTCTTTCTTGTTTTCATACTGTTGTAAAACTGGAAGATTTTTAAGTTGTGTTGTTTTCTTTCTTGTTTTCACCTTGTTGTAGAACTGGAAGATTCTTGAGTTGTGTTGTTTTCTTTCTTGTTTTCACACTGTTGTAGAGTCTTAAGTTGTGTTCTATATTTTATTAAAGCCTTATTTAGTTAATGATGTATGATTGATGTTACAATTTGCAGGCAGATCATGGGTGGCTTGCTCAACAGAGGGCCTGCTTGTCTACTCTCTTGATCAAGCTATTGTGTTTGATCCTTTTGATCTTGAAATGGACATCACCCCAGCAAATATCAGAGAGACCCTCAACAAGGGGGAGTACTCTGCTGCACTGATGCTCAGTTTCCGCCTGAATGAGCAGAATCTGATACAAGAGGTTTTGGAGTCAGTTCCAGTGGATAGCGGTGAGCCTTTGTATTACAAAGATCAAGGTATTAAATAAAATAACATGGGCAGCGGTTGTGTACATCACAATTCTCAGTTTTCTGTGTGTGACTTATTTTCCTTGGCACCAGTCTGTTATGGCAAAGGTTGGGGGTTCAAATCTGGCCAGAGACACAACAGTCACCCAGATGTAGAAATAGGTACTCAGCTTCTTCTGGAATTGGGGAAGGAAAGGTGGCCAGGCGTGATGCTGACCATATCACCCTCTAGTGTGCTGATAGGTCAAGGAAAATATGGGCACCAACATCATATCCCCTATGTGCCTCTAAGGAAAATATGGGCACCAACACCATATCCCCTATGTGCCTATAAGGAAAATATGGGCATTAACACCATATCCCCTATGTGCCTCTAAGGAAAATATGGGCACTAACACCATATCCCCTATGTGCCTCTAAGGAAAATATGGGCACTAACACTATATCCCCTATGTGCCTCTGAGGAAAATATGGGGACTAACACCATATCCCCTCTAAAGAAAATATGGGCACTAACAGCATATGCCCTATGTGCCTCTAAGGCATGACAGGATCACCTTTACCTTTTATTTCTCTTTGGTTTTATAATAATGCTTCAAGCGTAGATGTTCCACTAGCGAATGTCAAAGAGGCTAACGTAAGATCACCTCATGCATTCAGTAAGCACTGTCACATCACTCATATCATCGCAATCAAGACCTACATTGGGAGTAGAAGTACCCTTCTTTTCCTCACAAGGGCATACACAGGCATCTGGTGTAATACTTTGATACAGTGATTGTTCCCCTGCTTCAAGAAGGCCCCCACCAGTTAATGCATCATAATCAGTGAGAAAGAGAAGAGTTAGTTGTACCAAAACATCTAAACTGATTAGAGGGTTTTACCTGAGTCCAAAGCTGTGTAGCTGGAAGTGGGACTCTGGCGACATCTCAGACATTGAAATCATTCATTAGCATATCTCTTGCAGAACTTTGCCTTCTTAACAGCTCTCTTGAAGGCTGATGCATCCATTCACAAATCATCATCATCTTGTTGCCATCTTTACCTTGATCTTTCTGTGTTTCAATTTCCCACGATGTACCCTTTCAAGACTGTCTTCTCTAAACTCTCATGTTTAAAATGTCCAAAGTATACTTAAGTTTTTAATCTTAAGTGTTTAATCTTTACTAACCAACCTTCTTCAATATTAAATTCTTGTAGTATGGATATATCTATTCTTTTCATGTCCAAGATATCTGAAGGACTCAACAGAGGCACATGTGTTTTTCAGTTGTTTTGTTAAATTTCCAGGTTTCACAGGCATATGTTGCACTGGGAAAAATGCATGCCTTTAAAAACCTTCTTCTTTGTACGCACATTGGCGATGGTACCCTGATTCTTGCGATGCGCCTTTTGGCTGGGTACCTCCGACTTCAGCACCTTTCCTTGCTAGGGCAGACTGTGGTCTTGCTCGGACTGCCATAAAGACAGTGGTGTAGGCTGGCCTGGCCAAAACTGTTTTCCAGCCTCTAGTGGCTGTACTTTCTCCATGTCAGATCTGGTATGCAATGCTGGCTGGCCAGACAGCTTTGAGACAGTTCCACAGAGACTCTCCAACTTTGGGATGGGGAACCTGATGAGTGCCTCAATGATATCATAAAAGTAGATAGAGGTGTATGGTGCAGTTTCACAAGGTGGCAGAGGGATTGAATCAAGGGAGAAAAAAAACAAACAGAAAGTATGAGAGTGAGATGAGAATGTATAAATGAAGAACATACAACATCCAATATTTCGCCGTGAGCCTTTTTTGAGGATTACATACACAAATGAAACAAAAAACTAAACGAAAAAACTTATCTTAATGTGACATCCTCCAGAAGTAGAGAACCACAAAAATGTGTGTCCACTAGACGAGGCATAGAGACCGTGCGAAAGATAAGCCGATAGAGCAATCATAAAGAAGAGACGGAGAGAGGGAGGGAAACAGGTGGGGGAAGGGCAATAGAAACAGCTGCTAGAGGAGAAGGTGTGGGGGGGGGGAGGGATAATGATTGAAGAACATAAACACCTGCAGTGAGAAAATGTGAAACTGGCGAACAAGACAAGACCCTATCACAAAAAATGGGGGGGGGGGGTGGAAGACTAAAGAATTTAAAGGAACCTGAAAACATTGTTAGTTCCAGCTGGGGGGAGACAGCCAGCCTGGAAATTAAGCCACTGTTCTAGGACCCTCCGATATTGTACATCAGCAGAACAAGAGCAGATCACACTAACAAAAATGTCCTGTTTTTTTCCTGTGGTTGCTAAGGCAAAAATGTTTAGCCACAGGTGTCCAGGCCCTCTTAGAAATATTGTTAAGATGTTGGTGAAAACGATCTCCTAAGTGTAAACTGGTCTCACCTATATACTTCATACCACAACGTTTACACATAATAGCAGAAATAACATTTTGTGAAGTGCAGGTGAACCCCTCCTGAACTGATAACGTGGACTTAGGGAAGGAGATCTGGCTAGCCTCGACAACAAATGGGCAAGTGTTTATGGCGTCTGCAACGTCTGGTACAATAAAAATGTCATCTGTCTGAAGGCGACCTCGAACTAGAAGGTCCCTGATGTTCTTGTCCCGTCTGTAGGCCACCAATGGGGGTTCACCAAAAAGTTCACATGTATCAGGCTTGGTCTGGAGGAGATGGAGATGGCGAAACAGTATGTTTTTAACTGCCGAGCTATGAGGGTGGTACATGAATACCAGTTTAACTCTGTCTGAGCTACAGTGCGGTTTAGGAGTGAAGGCTGATGCGGTTACAAGATGACATGTTCTTGATAGCCACGTTGACAGAAGAAATCAAGCATTTTATGGCCTTGATCCTGGAAATCAACATCCTCAGTACACAAACGATGCAACCTAAGAAGCTGGGAAAAAGGAATAGAGTCCTTACACGATCTGGGATGGGGGGAAGAGTACAAGAGATAGCTTTGAGAATCTGTAGGTTTATAGTGGATAGAAGTAGTAAGCCCGGTAGGGCCGATAATGACGGCAATGTCGAGAAAGTTAGCGGAAGTAGTAGAAACATAGGAGGTGAAAGAAATGACAGGATTGTACTCCTTAATAAAACTGATAAAGTTGTCAAGGTCTTACTCTGGCATTGATGTGACCCCATTGCCGTTGCCTGTGTAGTGTATATTGAAGATTGGAAAGGGGCCTCTATAAGCTCTCAGAACCTTGTGTTCGAAGTGGCCTATGGACATGCATAGCTGGGGCCCATTTTGGTACCCATGGCCAAACCACTAATCTAGCTGAAGAACAGGCCAATGATTTCAAATAAATTGAGTTGGAGGACAAGTCGTGTAAGGTGCAGAATAGTAGATGTAGGAATAGAGGGATGCCATCTTTTGTTCAGAAAGAACTTGATGGTCTGAAGTTCCTGATTATGCGGGATGGATGTGTATAAGGACACTACATCCAGGGTGAAGATACGGTAGATGTGACCAGGCAGAAGTGTAAGGGTCTTAAAAGCAGTGAGAGCATGATTCGTGTCCTTAAGATAAGTGGGCAGACTAGTGACAAGAGGTTGAAAGATACTGTCCAGAAAGTCAGATATTTGTTCTGTAGGGCAGGAACAAGCGGGGGCCTTCCCGGGTTGCCTGGTTCTTTTATCTACTCCCTAAGATACACAAACGATTGCTACAGTTTTCTGGGCTACAGAAGTAGGTCAGAGTTTTTAAGCAAACAGATCTATGTTCCCTGTCTCACAAAGACTATGTTAAGATAAGTGTGTTCTTAACATAGTTGTTCCCAGGGGATTTACAAGGGGTGATTGATAAATTCTCTGCATAAAGTACAAATATTTGAAACAGTTGATATTAGGTGCATTTGTAGATCAGGTTAATTAAACACCAAGTTTCAAGAAATTAACTGCAACCATTTTTTTTTTACAGGCTACTGAAATGGTAAGGGGTGGCTGAAAGTGATACAATGGATAAAATTTCTCATCGAGCAGTCATTCGCTACCTCTGCATCAAGGGCTTATCATCGAAGGAGATCCATGAGGATATGTTAGAGACTAGGGGAGAGTGCCCCTTCTTACAGCACAGTGAAGAGATAGACAGCTCAATTCAAACATGGAAGGGAGAGTCTGGAAGATGATCCCCGTCCAAGAAGACCAAGAACAGTAACCACTGATGAAACCACCAGCAGAATCCATGACATGATAATGGAGGATAGATGACTAACTGAGCGGTACATTGCTACTGAGTTGGGCATCTCCCAGAGCCATTATTCACAATGATCTTCAAATGACAAAAGTCTCTGCTTGATGGGTCCTGAAACTTCTTGGAGCTGATCACAAACAACAGCATCTCGACATGTCAGCAGACAATCTTGGCCATTTTTTTGCAGATCCTGAAAAGTTTCTTCAACATTTGTGACTATGGATGAGACTTGGGGTCATCATTTTTAACCAGAAACCAAAGAACAGTCAGTGGAAACGTCATAGATCCCCACCTCCAAAGAAAGCAAGAGTGGTTCTGTCTACAGGCAAAGTGATAGCTTCCATCTTTTGGGATTCAGAAGGTGTGTTATTGGTAGACTATCTTCAAAAGGGCAGAACGGTGACCGGGGCTTATTACGCTAATCTTGTGAAGCTGAAGGAAAAGCGTTGAGGGAAATTGATGAGAGGAGTCATCTTTCATCAAGACAATGCTCCAGTTCACAAGTCGGCGGTGGCAATGGCTGCCATTCATGAATGCGGCTTCCATCTTCTTGAACATCCTCCTTCTTCTTGAACATCCTCCTTATTCCCCAGATTTGGCCCCTTCGGACTATTACCTGTTTACCAAACTCAAAAAAGGAGCTCAGTGATCGCAAATTTGCTTCAGATGACGACATCATTCATGCTGTAGACCACTTTCTACTGGCACAAGATGCTGATTTTTACAAAGAAAGGATCCGTATGCTCCAGGATCGCTGGACTAAGTGCATAAACTTTCAAGGGGACTATGTTGAGAAATAACCCCAAAAAGTTGTCCACAAATAATCTGTTGTACCTTATGCCGAGAACTTATCAATCACCCCTTGTAAAAACCTAATTTTTGTAATTCTGCCTGAGAACTGATAGATATAAGCACCAAGTTCTTTGTTGTTTGTCGTTTTTGAAGATGATTTTTTTTTTTGTGGATGCTTACAGCCCCAGATATCATCGACGCTCTCCCTGACACGTATGTGGACAAGCTTCTAGCATTTGTTGGTCACATGATTGAGAGCTCCGCCCACATTGAGTTTTACCTTCTGTGGCTGCTTCCACTTCTCAGCATGCATGGACCTAAACTCAAGAAACGATCCCAACAGATCATGTCCTCCCTGCGAACACTTCAGCGGAATGTCACCAGAAAATATGAAGACCTTCGGAAAATGTAAGTTTTTGGCATTCTTTTAGACTATTTTCTTTGAGTCCTCGTGTCAGTCAAAATCTCTTTATGACAGTTTTCACAGGTCTTGCGTTTTTTTTTTCATTCTATATCTTATATCCTTCCCGTGCCGTTCAACGTCACATAGGGCTCGCACGGTAGTTCGCCAATTTTTCCTGTCTTCGGCGAGTCTTTCAACCTCATCAAGGGATTTTATGCCTGTTAATTTGGCCTCTCTTAACAATGTCCTCTTCAGAGTTTCACATGATCTGGCTCTTTTTCTTTGGGCTGTTGTGTTCCATTTTATAGCTTGTTTTGGGATTCTTTTTTTTCATTCAGGATATAGATATTTTTTTGTTCAGTTGGGCAGTGTTTTATATCTTTCAAGGACATCATTTGATACTTTCAGTTACTGTAGGCCTGTTTGTTTTTCATTGTTTCAGTTATACAGTATGGTTGTTTCTTATTGTTTCAGTTACAGTAGGCTCGTTTGTTTCTCATTGTTTCAGTTACTGTATGGTTGTTTCTCATTGTTTCAGTTACAATATGGATGTTTGTTTCTCATTGTTTCAGTTACAGTAGGCTCGTTTGTTTCTCATAGTTTCAGTTACTGTACCCCTATTTGTTTCTCATTGTTTCTGTTACTGTATGCCAGTTTGTTTCTCATAGTTTCAGTTACTGTAGGCCTGTTTGATCCTTATAGTATCAGTTACCATATGGCTGTTTGTTCCTTATAATATCAGTATGCCTTTTTCTTCCTTATAGTATCAGTTACTGTAGGCCTGTTTGATCCTCATAGTATCAGTTACTGTTCTGTTTTTATCCTCATAGAGTCAGTTACTGTTGGCCTGTTTTTATCCTCATAGAGTCAGTTACTTTTGGTCTGTTTTTATCCTCATAGAGTCAGTTACTGTTGGTCTGTTTTTATCCTCGTAGTGTCAGTTACTGTTGGCCTGTTTTTATCCTCATAGAGTCAGTTACTGTTGGGCTGTTTTTATCCTCATAGAGTCAGTTACTGTTTTTATCCTCATAGTGTTAGTTACTGTTGGCCTGTTTTTATCCTCATAGAGTCAGTTACTGTTGGCCTGTTTTTATCATCATAGTGTCAGTTACTGTTGGCCTGTTTTTATCCTCATAGAGTCAGTTACTGTTAGCCTGTTTTTATCCTCATAGTATCAGTTACTGTTGGCCCGTTTCTCATGGTTTCTGGGAGACTGTTTTTCATAATTTCAGTTAACCAGTGTGTAGTTTCTGATATGGAAGCTCTGTTTATTGTCTGGTATCAGTTTCTATATGTTCATATACTGGGCCTGCTTGTTTCTCTTTCTTTCTCGTAATTTCAGAGTCTGTTTACAGCATGTCTTTTGCTGTCATCAGAGTGACATCCAGGTGTTTTATGTCGTCAGATTGACACCGATGTTTCATGTTGTCATCAGTGGCTTCTAGCTGTCTCATGTCATCATATTGACATCAGTGTGTTTCATGTTGTTATCAGTTTTATCCAGCTGTCTCATGTCATCATAGTGACATTCACACATTTCATGCTGTCATCTCTCTCTCTCTCTCTGAACCTTAAGTGCCCAGGGCACATGGGGCTTCCGCAAGGGTTTTCCACAAATGCCTGTCCTTCGCCTTTTTTTCTGCCCTTGCCCAGGTGAGCCCTCTATTGCTCAACATCCTTTCTGTTGTTCTTCTCCATGTCTCTTTTGGTCTACCCTTACTTCTGCTTCCCTGTGGTGTCCATCCTAGTGCTATTTTTGGTAGTGAGTTATCAGTCATTCGGAGCACATGTCCCAACCATGGCCAGTGTCTTTCCTCAATAATTGTTGTCAGTGGCTTCATCTGCATTTCTGCTAATAAGATGTTATTTCTTATAGTGTTTGGCCAAAATATTTTTCTAATTCTTCGTAAACATTTAGTCTGGAAAGAATTCAACTTGTTTTCTATGGTTTTGGTGATTTTCCAGCATTCGCTTCCATAGAGTAGTACACTTAGAACATTACTCTTAAATATCCTGATTTTCATATTTATGCTTAGTTTTTTTTTATTTCCATATATTCTGCAGCATTTCAAAAGCCTGGTTTGCTCTAGTAAGTCTGCTGTTGATGTCCTCTGTGCTGTCTCCATTTTCTACTACTCTGCTGCCTCTCTCTCTCTGAACCTTAAGTGCCCAGGGCACATGGGGCTTCCGCAAGGGTTTTCCACAAATGCCTGTCCTTCGCCTTTTTTTCTGCCCTTGCCCAGGTGAGCCCTCTATTGCTCAACATCCTTTCTGTTGTTCTTCTCCATGTCTCTTTTGGTCTACCCTTACTTCTGCTTCCCTGTGGTGTCCATCCTAGTGCTATTTTTGGTAGTGAGTTATCAGTCATTCGGAGCACATGTCCCAACCATGGCCAGTGTCTTTCCTCAATAATTGTTGTCAGTGGCTTCATCTGCATTTCTGCTAATAAGATGTTATTTCTTATAGTGTTTGGCCAAAATATTTTTCTAATTCTTCGTAAACATTTAGTCTGGAAAGAATTCAACTTGTTTTCTATGGTTTTGGTGATTTTCCAGCATTCGCTTCCATAGAGTAGTACACTTAGAACATTACTCTTAAATATCCTGATTTTCATATTTATGCTTAGTTTTTTTTTATTTCCATATATTCTGCAGCATTTCAAAAGCCTGGTTTGCTCTAGTAAGTCTGCTGTTGATGTCCTCTGTGCTGTCTCCATTTTCTACTACTCTGCTGCCTCTCTCTCTCTGAACCTTAAGTGCCCAGGGCACATGGGGCTTCCGCAAGGGTTTTCCACAAATGCCTGTCTTTCGCCTTTTTTTCTGCTCTTGCCCAGGTGAGCCCTCTATTGCTCAACATCCTTTCTGTTGTTCTTCTCCATGTCTCTTTTGGTCTACCCTTACTTCTGCTCCTCTGTGGTGTCCATCTTAGTGCTATTTTTGGTAGTGAGTTGTCAGTCATTCGGAGCACATGTCCCAACCATCGCCAGCGTCTTTCTTCAATAATTGTTGTCAGTGGCTTCATCTGCATTTCTGCCAATAAGATGTTATTTCTTATGGTGTTTGGCCAAAATATTTTTTTAATTCTACGTAAACATTTAGTCTGGAAAGAATTCAACTTGTTTTCTATGGTTTTGGTGATTTTCCAGCATTCACTTCCATAGAGTAGTACACTTAGAACATTACTCTTAAATATCCTGATTTTCATATTTATGCTTAGTTTATTTGATTTCCATATATTCTGTAGCATTGCAAAAGCCTGGTTTGCTCTAGTAAGTCTGCTGTTGATGTCCTCTGTGCTGTCTCCATTTTCTACTACTCTGCTGCCAAGGTATACAAATTCGTTGACCTCCTCCACTAACTTGTTATCTACTCTGAGTACATTTCTGTTGTTCACATTTTGCTTCATTAACTTTGTCTTTCCTACGTTGATCTTTAGTCCTATGTTGTTTGCATTCTGAGTTAGCTTGTTTATTTTATCTTGCATATCTTTGTGACTGCTTGATAATAGACAAATGTCGTCCGCAAAGTCAAGGTCCTCCAGCACTGTGTCAAGGGTCCATTGTAATCCTCTGCGTTTGTCTGATGTTGCCTCCTTCATTAACCAGTCTACTGCCAAGATAAATAATGTTGGTGATAGTACACATCCCTGTTTCACTCCTGTTTGTACCCTAAAGCTGCTGGAGGTATGTTCTCCACAGATAACTTTGCACTGAAAACCCTCGTATAGGGCTTTGATTACATTAACTATTTTATGGGGGAGGCCATGCCATCTTAGGATTTTCCACAGTGCATCTCTGTTGAGCTGTCATCATGGTGACATTCAAATTTCTCATGATGTCACCAAAGTGAAATCTGGCTGGTCCGTTTTCTTTGTTTAATCCTCTTTACTAGCCAGCCTTCTTCAATATTAAGTTCTTGTAGTATGGATATATTTGTTCTTTTTTATTTCCATGATATTTGAAGAACTCTTCTGTAGAATTTACATTCAAAGGCATTTATGTGTTTCTTGGCTGTTTTGTTGAGGGTCCAGGTCTCACAAGCATATTTTGCGATGAAAAAGATGCATGCCTTTAAAAATCAGATTGATACATTATCACCAAAGTGACATTCAACCACTTTCTTGTCATCAGATTGACACTGATGTGTTCCATGTTGTCATCAGCATGAAATTCAGCTGTTTCATGTCATCTATGCGTATTTTATATTTATTGTATTTTTATTTATGTTGTCTTGTTCCAGCGCCGACCACAACAAATACACAACGCAGTATCTACTCGCCCTTTCACAGCTCAAGAGGAAGAAGAGGCAGGGGGAACCCCGGAGTTCCGGTGAGGAGACAGGAAGTGAGAAAGATGAGGAAGAAAGTGAAGAAGAAGACGAATTGCCCTGGCATAGATCCAGTTCTGAGGATAGCATGGATATGACATAAACAGAATGAAATGCTTTATCGCTATTTGTTTTTATGTCAGTTTTTTTTTTGTCTTTGCATTAGCTGAATATGCTGTGACTATCTGTAACACAAAAGAATGATGGGAAAAGAAATGTGGTTGAAAATATTACTACTACTCAATTACATTGCATGTTCTGATGAAATATTACCACGCATGCACACAAACATGTCTCCATCAAGACCCTGGTAGAAAAGAACATCAGCTGAGTGAGGTCTAGTGAAACTTCCGCACCTCTTATCCGCTAGTCTGTGTTTCTATACTTTCTTGGCTGATTTGTGAAACTGTCAAGTATGGGCACTGTGTAAGATATTGGGGATATCTGGAATTGTTTCGCTGTATATCCATTGGCAAAACAGGAACATGACAGTTAAAGTTCCTATGTCACCTTTGCAAAATGTGATGACATTATTAATATGTCTCAGTTGTTAGACTTCCCTAATCAGTCTTTTTTTTTAAAATTAGGCATTACTGTGAGCATGTGCAGCCAGAAACAAAACTAGGTAATTATATATGGAGCTGAACTTCACATAGTATCATTTTCCCTTCATCTGCTGACAGACAGTCATGTATGGAATGTGTACTGTGTGCATCACTCCACAAGCAGATATCCTTCATCTCTGGAGGCTTCCAGTCCCATACTGTGTCAGGTACTCATTTCTACAGACTGATCAGACAAGAGTGTTTCTCTGTTGCAGACCCTGTACCACAGATGCTCAGTTAAGACACGTCCCCAGTGACAACCCTAAAGTTCTCTGAAGTCGTTCTAAACACAGAATGGTTTGGAACTGTAAAGTAAAAAAAAAAAAAAAAACCAAAAACCCGGATTAATAAAGTTTTAAGACACAAACATAAAATCATCAAATGAACAAATCAGTTTCTAAAAAAGTATTTTATTATAAGCCTCCATGGATATTTGTTTTACTGGCACAACCAGTTTACATTAGCAATAAATAAAAAAAAAACAACACAGGTAATGGATATGTGCTTCTATTACTTGTTAGAAACAAAAGCAAAAATTGAAAGCAGAATGAACTGTTAATATTACAGAAGCTTTCAAAGCCCAGGCTAAAGAGACATATAAACAAACATTCTTGCAATAACAACTTGATAATTCAGTCTCTCTGTTGGTTCAACAAAAGGACAAGAGAAAATGGTGATGTAAGCAGGCGGACAGCATGTCCAAATGTGCTCATCACTGACAGGTGAATTTGATGCAGATCTACCTGTGACAATATCACACCAATGCAAACGCAATGATTGAGAATTTTATTAATAAACCTCATCACCATACTCTAGAAATGATGCACAATAAAAGCTGAGATGACAACCGAGGTATATATGGGAAGTTAGCGAGGAACGGATGTGACAGAAAGAGACGGTCTCTCACGGTTAAACCCATGGTGACATCAGACTGTGGCAGGCAGAACAACGAGAACATGAGGTCTGACAACCGAGATGAAAGGTCACGCTCACAACCATTACACTAATGAGACAAGTCCGAGGCTAATAACACTGTGCCTTGCTAGAGATTTGTGCCTGATGGCCCTGAATTATCATCTGAACTGCCTTATTTTGTGTGTGAAAGTATCCTGCAACCATTAAGCTGAGGTCTGAATATCAAGTTCGAACCTGAGATGATTTGTGTTCATTGACAACTTCAGCCACAAGAAGTTACTTTGTGAAAGATGACAAGACTCAGAACACTGAAACATATACTTGGTAATAAACTGGTTTCACTGAAATGTCTGTACAGACTTCTTATGTACTGAGCAATGTGTGAATAATGTAGAAGTTAAAATGAAAATTATTGTATAATGAACATACACAGATAAATATTCATCATTAGAGTCATGTTTTGACAATATATTTTACCATCAGCTGAACTGTTTATCTGTTAAGTTCCTGTGCTTAATAGCCACTTATACGCAAGATCATTAGTCCAAGAATGTTCTTATTCTGATCTGTAATGTTTTCGGTAAGAAACCAACTACAGATCTGATGACATTCTCTGTGGAGATCACACAGGATGATGATGAAGACGGTAAATACGTTCCATATATTTTATGAACGTGACCTCTCGTGGACAACATGGTGTAAAGCTTGTGTAACGGCACCCCAGAAGGAATACACTATGCTTAGCACAGCCTCTGAAGGCGTGGCCATGTTGCACACATCCCTAAAGACATGTATTTTAAATGAACTGTCTGGGCCAATGATTGTGGTTTGAAGATGTGCGGAAATCTTCTGGGAGTTATAATGCAGACTGTTTTTAGTGAAAATATATCACAAGGAATCAACTTGGGAACGGTGAGAATAAGCAGATAAGCCACTTATCAGACAAAGGAGAAAAAACATGAAATGTGGAGCACTAGAACAAACTGGAAAGACTTATCTTGCAGAGGACACTGCATGGTAGAGTTTACACATGTACATGTCATCAGATGGTGACATACACAGATGACATGTGGTAGATTTATTTATCACGCTGAAATTCTTACATGCATACAACATGGATAACTGCCTGTAACATCACAAGATACGATGCTGCCAATGATGGGCATATTACCAAAGAAACCGAGGCCAGTGAGAAGGTGTGATATGAAGACACTAAAATACTTTAGCTGCCTTTTTTTTTTTTTAAATTAACATTTGTATGACACCTTCTGCATGTTTTCCAAAATTCCAGGTCAAAAATGCTTTTAAAAATTTTCTGGACCAAAAAAGAAAAAAAAATTGCAGGAGGGGTACTTTGAAACAAAACAAGTTTTTCATCAATTACATCTTTTTTTTTTCTATCTGAGGCCTGCCTGGTTAACTTTCTGAACTAAGAAATTAGAGCCAAACTATTTCATGCTCATCATGAAGTAAAACTATCAGAGGATAACGCTATGATTGTGAATCCCTAATCAGAAGCTGATTTATCTTAAATCTGGCATGTTTACAGATCAGTCTGGCTACAAGTATTTCATCTGCACTCTGCAGATTCTGTTCTATGCCACTGAGACAGACAGGAGACACGGTGATGGTATCCATATTTTCCTTGACCGTCAACACATGGGATTCTGATGTGGCCCACCTTTCCTTCCCTAGCTCTAGAAGTCAGGTACCCACTTCTATAGCTGGGTGAGTGGGGCGCCTCTGGCTGGACTCAAACCCCAAACCTTCGCCATGAGAGAATAGTGCACTAACCACTTTGCTGCTCAGGCACGCTATACGGAACAAGTCACGGAGAATATGGCACCAATGTTTCATCTAATGGATGCATCAGCAGCAGGCCATCTTGCTCACAACCGAAAGTCCTACAGGAACGCTGTTAGGGAGGCAAAGTTCCGCATGGGACATGCAAATAAATGAATGTTTCCTCTAAACTCAGTGACCGCTTACATATTTTTCATGTGTCACTCATAAAATTATCATTATCGCTTTGTTCATTTGTTTTCATTTCCATGTTCTGCTCATAAACTGTTGGATCACATACATTTTTTTATTAAAGTCAAATCATTCTTTACTGCAGTAGTTCTTAAGGTCTTTTTGGTTGTGGACCACCTTTCAAGCTTGATAATAGTTGTGGATCCCCCTTTCTAGCTTGATAACAGTTATGGACCACCTTTCAAGCTTGATAACAGTTATGGACCACCTTTCAAGCTTGATAGTAGTTGTGGACCCTCCTTTCAAGCTTGATAGTAGTTGTGGACCCTCCTTTCAAGCTTGATAGTAGTTGTGGACCCTCCTTTCGAGCTTGATAGTAGTTGTGGATCCTCCTTTCAAGCTTGATAAAGTTGTGGATCCTCCTTTCAAGCTTGGTAAAGTTGTGGACCCCCTCCCCCCCTTCTAGCTTGATAACAGTTGTGGATTCCCCCTTTCTAGCTTGATAACAGCTGTGAATACCCTTTCAAACATGACAACAGATGTGGACCCCTAATAGAAAAAACTAAAGCTATAAATAGAACCTGGGCAATGCTAAGCCAATCCATATGCTGGTGCCCCGACTCCCAGTTACTCCATGGGCACCTAGTTAAGAGCCACTGCCTTGTACGGAACAATGATGGGTACTAACATCATATCCCCTAATGCCTCAACAGCATGGAACAGGTCAGGGAAAACAGACAGACATAGACATCATATATCCCTTACATATCTCAGTGGCATAGAACTGGGCTGCTTGTAAATCTGAAGACACAGAGCATGTTTCCTTGGTGCACAGTGCACATATGTAATCTCACCCACACTAGCCACCATTCTGTTTAATAAAAACATCATCAGGCAACACTGAAAACTAAATCTGGGGTATCACATAACAAATTCTGTTGACAGATATGGTTGCCAACCCTGAGAAAAATCAAACACCATCTGGTTGCCAACTCTGAGAAAAACAAAACAATCACCTAAAATTCTTTGAAACAAAAATTTAAATTTAAAGAAAAAAGCCTGCAAATTTGTAGTGAAATTTCCCACAAATCATGAAATTAATTTGAAAAAAAATCCTCCAAAATCCAACAGAACTAGTGACATATTAAAAATTTGGATTAAATGTTTTAATTCTCTGGATGGCAGCACTCAAATTCTGATCACACATTTATTGCAAAACTTTAAAGTTACACAAATTACCTGGATCATGAAATAATTTGCTTCAACGAAGTTCATTACAACTGACAGTTCCTGAACTTTGTGGCTTAAAGAAACAGAAACCACACTTTCCATACAGAGTATCCTTGTGTCTTGATAGAAAGTATAAGAAAATATTCATCCAACCATCAACATTTGTCGAAACAAAAAAACGGTAACCTTTGCATGCACAAAATGGGGTCAACTTCTTTTGGACTCCATAAGTTACATTTATCAAGGCAATGGTGTATAACGTGTATTAACTGTAATATAAACTGTAATTTTAACAATATTAATTTCAAAATGTTAATTATTAACATGGAATATGTTTACATATGAATGAGAAGAATCACTTCCAAAATCCTGAGAGCAGAAAGTCTTGTACGATCCAAGAATTGGTAGTTGTCAGAACTCATAAATTAAAATGGAAGCTGGTTCAACAAGTTTCAGCAAAAATTACTTGAAGAGGAAGCTGTGAAAAGATTATAACTCAGTAAATGTACGTCTCTTCACTGAACAGAACATGATCAACAGTTATAAAAACGATATTAACAACATTATCTTAATTCATACATGTTTATTTCCCTATATAGTAGCAAGTCCGTCTTTTGGAGTTATTGTATGTTAACATTTCTAGCAGCAATGGTGTTGGCACAGTTATCAGTGCTAGTTAACTAGAGCTGGTCAAGACTTTATCACA
This sequence comes from Achatina immaculata, assembly GCA_009760885.1. Classification (NCBI taxonomy): domain Eukaryota; kingdom Metazoa; phylum Mollusca; class Gastropoda; order Stylommatophora; family Achatinidae; genus Lissachatina; species Lissachatina immaculata. Next base: position 29,860,074 of record CM019700.1, read on the forward strand.
ACTCTCGGTGATCCTTATTTTTAATCACAACTCTCGGTGATCCTTATTTTTAATCACAACTATCGGTGATCCTTATTTTTAATCACAGCTCTCGGTGATCCTTTTTTTTTAATCGCAAACCTCGGTGATCAGTGATCCTAGTAACAGGCTCACTGTGGCCCCCTAAGAAGTGGAGTTTCCCCAAGAACTGTGTCTTTACTAGATCTTCAAATAATTCACCATCATCAACCCCCCAAATCAGATATGATGTCTTTGTGCAATCACTTTAAAGGCACCTACTGAAAAGAACATACTACATACATTTCTAGGGAGATAACTTTAAAATTCTGGTATAGCTCTGTGATCTAGGTGGGTCCTATGAAAGCTGTGATCACTCTATGGCGGGGTTACAAGTTACATAACAAAGTTTTTCACTCCACATTTGTGCGTGGTTTCTTGTTTTTTGTTCACCCACAAGTTGGCATTGGTTGGGATGTGTCAGTAAATTATGAAGGCTGACATCTGTGACTTTCTGGCATGATACATCTTACTTCAGTTCAGTTTACTATTAGGACTGAGTTTCCGATCCCCTTTCACTTGGCCAGACTGTTAGCTGAAGTTCCCTAACCCTGCTGCATGGGTCAGTACTGGGTCAATGACCGTTATCTCATTCTGTATCTCTCAGGGTTTGGGAGTAGCCACAAGTTTATCATGCCTTAAGGGAAACAAGTCAAAACCAAGATCCCATGCTCACAAACAAACAAGTCAAAACCAAGATCCCACGCTCACAAACAAACAAGCCAAAATCAAGATCCCATGCTCACAAACAAACAAGCCAAAATCAAGATCCCACGCTCACAAACAAACAAGCCAAAATCAAGATCCCATGCTCACAAACAAACAAGTCAAAACAAATATCTAGCTCTCACAAACAAGGACAGCAAAAACCAAATACCTGTAGGGGTAGCCCTGATACTTCGATCTGAATACAGACAGCAGCAAACTGAAGAAGATGGTTACGCAACCCAGGCCAGCAAGGGAGAAAACTGAAAAAATAAAATGTTTTACAAGAAGTTTTACAGATACCTAGATCACAAAATTATCAAAATATCTGGAAATTTTATTGAAATATAAAACCCAGAAGTAGAACTCTTAGTTCTTATTAGTCTACCAAACAAAATACATGACACACAAACATTTTTTGTAATATTTAAAAAAAACCTCTGCTGCACTAATTTAACCAGGAAATAACAGTGCCCATTTTTTAGCATTTGCTGCCAATCAGGATCTTTTAGCACACTCCACCTAGGACTACAGTACAGCACACTCCACCCAGGACTACAGTACAGCACACTCCACCCAGGATTACAGTACAGCACACTCCACCCAGGATTACAGTACAGCACACTCCACCCAGGATTACAGTACAGCACACTCCACCCAGGACTACACTACAGCACACTCCACCCAGGACTACAGTACAGCACACTCCACCCAGGATTACAGTACAGCACACTCCACCCAGGACAACACTACAGCACACTCCACCCAGGACTACACTACAGCACACTCCACCCAGGACTACACTACAGCATACTCCACCCAGGACTACACTACAGCACACTCCACCTAGGATACCGTTTAAAAAAAGAAATGTAACAAATACGATGTTGCAATTTAAACTGAAGTTTGCTGATCAGACAAGGGCATATTGCCTGAAACATTCACTTGGACATCAACTTCACGTGCTGACCTGTGAATTGTACTTAGAAGATGATTCACGAGCACATAAAAGTGACATTAGTCAAAACAGCATTTCTGACAATAACTCATGACAGGTTCATGAGAATCCTATGAAACTTACTGGACACAAAATTGTTAGTGAACGCCTATAAAAGACTGACGCTCCTCAAATCAATTCATTTGAAAATTGAATGTGCAAGTATGGCTCATCTCACTACAGAACAATGACTCATCATCACTGGACGTTTACAGACTAGACAGTCACAAAGTGCAGTGACCAGTCAATTTAATGTGGTCAGAAGCAACATTTCACCTTTGGAGACGATTTCAAGAAACTGGCTCAGTTGCAGACCGGCCGCACAGTGGAAGACCCATTGTCTCAACTCCTGCCGAAGACCGCTTCATACGGCTGCGTCACCTCAGGAATCAATTTGCATCTGTGTTATCAACAGTCCAGTCAATGACAGCAGCTCGTCAAATTTCAGATCAAAGGGTCAGGAACTGGCTGCACGACGCTGGTCTTTGGGCTAGAGACCCTTCTGAGGTCCTGCTCTTATAGATCAGCGTAGCCAGAACCTTCTGCAGTGGGCGAACTAGCATCATCAATGGACTGTTGCGAATGATTGGAGAAGGGTTTGGTTTAGTGATGAATCACTCCTTCTGCTCCAGTCACACGATAGATGGAGAAGAGTTTACCACAGAGTCCATGAGCGCTACCCCCAGAACTGCGTACGTGGTGGTGGAGCTGTACTGGTGTGGGGGAACGATCAACTTCATGGGAAGAAGTGACCTGGTGTAAACTGAAGGATGTCTGAATGCCCAACGATACGTCGCTGAAATTCTTTGTCCTCACATCCTTCCACTTCTGGCTGCACCAGGGTCGATTTTTCAGCAGGATAATGCTTGACCTCATGTGGCACAACTCACCACTCAGTTCCTAGCTGACAACAACATCCAGACCATTCCATGGCCTTCCATGTCATCAGACATGAACCCAAAAGAACACTTAGGGGATGAACTAAACAGACAAGTCCACCAGCAAGACGTGGCGCCAACCAATCGCCGACAGTTGTCTCTTGCACCGCGGGAAGAGTGGGCAGCCATCCCACAATAACAGATCCAATGGCTAATCTGATCCATGTCAAGGAGATGTCGTTTTCTGATACAGGCCAGAAGAGGCCATACACCTTACTGAAATGGATGCCTCAGTGGCAAAGAATAAAAGTCCAAACCAAATTTAATGAACATCATTTCATTGTTAAAGTCTTAAAGCTTCTTCATGCCAAGATTGAAACATTAATTCCGTAAAATAAAATTTTGATACAAGTATGAAATTTGGTGTCCATTCCAACTATAGTAGTCTTGCATTTCTTTTTTTTGAGGATTACAGTACAGCACACTCCACCTAGACCTACAGTACAGCACACTCAACACAGGATTACAGTGTAGCACACTTCACCTAGGACACAGTATAGCACACTCCAACCAGGATTACAGTGTAGCACACTACACCTAAACCTACAGTACAGCACACTCCACCCAGGATTACAGTATAGCACACTCCAACCAGGATTATAGTGTACCACACTTCACCTAGACCTACAGAACAGCACACTCCACCCAGGATTACAGTGTAGCACACTTCACCTAGGACAGTATAGCACACTTCACCTAGTACACAGTACAGCACACTCCACCCAGGATTACAGTGTAGCACACTTCACCTAGGACAGTATAGCACACTTCACCTAATACACAGTACAGCACACTCCATCGAGGATTACAGTGTAGCACACTACACCTAGACCTACAGTACTGCACAAGCCACCCAGGATTACAGTGTAGCACACTTCACCTAGGACACAGTATAGCACACTCCACCCAGGATTACAGTGTAGCACACTTCACCTAGACCTACAGTACAGCATGCTCCACCCAGGATTATAGTGTAGCATACTCCACCCAGGACACAGTATAGCACACTCCAACCAGGATTAAAGTGTAGCACACTTCACCTTGAACAGTATAGCACACTCCACCCAGGATTACAGTGCAGCACACTCCACCTAGACCTACAGTACAGCACTCCATCTAGGACTACATTACAATATACTCACTCTTCTTCTTGCCTGAGTCAGTTTTTATGTTCTCTGCCTCATTGAGCATGATGAAGCCTGCCACTATGGAAGTATCTGTTCTGTGTTAAAGACCCCTTCTACTGCCCTCACAGAATAAAGTATTTGCACTAAAACAAGCACTTATGTGACCACACTAAGATATGCTGTCAACCTTATGTGACTGCATCAAACTAGTTCCTATATTTATACGACTGCATCAAACTAGTTCCTATACTTATGTGACCACGACTAAAACTAGTTCTCATATTTGTGCTACATCTAAACCAGCTCTCATACTTACATGCCTACACTAAACCTAATTTTCATACTTATATGCTCACACTAAAACTAATTCTCATTATTATGTGCCTACACTAAAAACAAAAAATGAAGGCCAGCTTTTAAAAAACAGGAAACCTTAAAATTGGCTTCAACTCCTTGACCTCCTTATTTTATTATTGTCCAACTTCTTTATAAAGTGTATATCTCTACTGTCTGCTTTTTATAAGCAATATATATATGTTGACTGCTTTATAAGCAATACATCTCTACTGACTGCTTTATAAGTGATACATCTGTAATAACAGTGTTGTATGGTTAGACCTCGAAAAAAGACATGAGAGAAAGAAACAACTGGGACTTGAATCACGGACTCCAGTAGGACGAGCAACCATCTAGCCACGAGAGAAGTGCATTATCAACTTAGATATCTCACACCCCCTTTAAAAAAAAAAAAAAAAGAAAGGTGCTTGACAGCAAAGCCATCACTGCCTGTCTGGTCAAGAACTGTGATACCCAAAAAGGGAACGAGGTTATGACACAGAAACCCCATCACTTTGATTTATTCTCCCGCAGATGCCAAATTTTTGAGACACAAATATACTCACTCTTCTTCTTGCCTGAGTCAGTTTTTATGTTCTCTGCCTCATTGAGCATGATGAAGCCTGCCACTATGGAAGTATCTGTTCTGTGTTAAAGACCCCTTCTACTGCCCTCACAGAATAAAGTATTTGCACTAAAACAAGCACTTATGTGACCACACTAAGATATGCTGTCAACCTTATGTGACTGCATCAAACTAGTTCCTATACTTATACGACTGCATCAAACTAGTTCCTATATTTATACGACTGCATCAAACTAGTTCCTATACTTATGTGACCACGACTAAAACTAGTTCTCATATTTGTGCTACATCTAAACCAGCTCTCATACTTACATGCCTACACTAAACCTAATTTTCATACTTATATGCTCACACTAAAACTAATTCTCATTATTATGTGCCTACACTAAAAACAAAAAATGAAGGCCAGCTTTTAAAAAACAGGAAACCTTAAAATTGGCTTCAACTCCTTGACCTCCTTATTTTATTATTGTCCAACTTCTTTATAAAGTGTATATCTCTACTGTCTGCTTTTTATAAGCAATATATATATGTTGACTGCTTTATAAGCAATACATCTCTACTGACTGCTTTATAAGTGATACATCTGTAATAACAGTGTTGTATGGTTAGACCTCGAAAAAAATCATAAACAAAGCACTTTTAGACATGAGAGAAAGAAACAACTGGGACTTGAATCACGGACTCCAGTAGGACGAGCAACCATCTAGCCACGAGAGAAGTGCATTATCAACTTAGATATCTCACACCCCCTTAAAAAAAAAAAAAAGAAAGGTGCTTGACAGCAAAGCCATCACTGCCTGTCTGGTCAAGAACTGTGATACCCAAAAAGGGAACGAGGTTATGACACAGAAACCCCATCACTTTGATTTATTCTCCCGCAGATGCCAAATTTTTGAGACACAAACATACGCACACTGTCTCATAAAGTGCTTTGTCTATGACTTCTTTGAGGTCTAACCACAATTCAATGCTATTTTCTTTTTTTAAAAATTTTACTGTGCAAAAGCCTTGCTGTTTCCTATATGTAAACAAATGTACATCTTTACTGGCTCCACAGCCTAGTTTGACTCTTCTCATGTGTAGAAATGAGATGCAGTATTAGTCAGACAGCAATAAAAGACCCTTCTCTTAACCCAGTCAGCTGAAGACATCCATCATATATGTAAACCCACTCTCAACTAGTGATATCCATCACAAATGTAAACCCACTCTCAACTAGTGATATCCATCACAAATGTAAACCCACTCAACTAGTGATATCCATCACAAATGTAAACCCACTCAGCTAATGATATCCATCATATATGTAAACCCACTCAGCTAGTGATATCCATCATATAATGTAAACCCACTCAGCTAGTGATATCCATCATATAATGTAAACCCACTCAGCTAGTGATATCCATCATATAATGTAAACCCACTCTCAACTAATGGCATCCATCATATATGTAAACCCACTGACATCCATCACATATTTAAACCCATTCAACTAATGATATCCATCACATACAGAAAGGATACTCAGCAACATAACAATGTATGTCTCCATGATGAACTGGGCTTGGCTACTCCCATGGATGTAGTGCTGCAAGTCAAAACATTTGAAATGTCAGAAATTCAAATTTAAAAGGCCAAGAGATGAAAAAAAGTTCAGATTATCCACTGGAAAGGTTAAATGTTGGATTTAGCTGGAGACAAGAGTTAAAAAAAAAATTCTACTATTTTGTTGAATGTTCTGCTCCAGTAGGATAACAAACAAATCTGCCACAAATATTGAAATGTTAGACTTAAATGGGGAAGGAGAGCCACATACAAACAGGCCTATTGGGAATCTCGGAATGGTGAACCTGAATATGGACATAAAAGACAAACCTAGATACTCATTACCATGGGAAACCTTCCATCGGTAACCGCCATCTAACTTAGTGGTGACGCTCTGAGGGAGCATCCATAGTAAGAAATGATTAAAAGTGCCAGCTGCTTATACTACACATCGGAACTTTCATCTTAACTATCATCTCTAATGAAAACACTGTCACATTTGGCAGTCTGCGACCCACAGCTGACATGTTAGCACCAGGGTTGGTGAGCTACAGCTGATCAAGACCCTAGTAACAAGCCTAGCCTGGCTAATGAGGCACAGGACTGCCATAGTCCCTATGTGATGAAGTCTGCATACTCTCTGCTTCTTTAGCTCAACTCATGGACTGAAAGTGTAGCTGTTGTAACACAATCTCAATACAACATGATGGTGTGCCTCAACATCTTTACTGCACTGATGAAAAAGAGCATCATACTTGCAGTTCCAGGGAGATATAAGTAGAAGAAGAAGAGGAAGATGAAAGAGGAGAATAATAGTAATACTAGTGGTAGTGGTAGTAGTAGTAATACTAGTGGTAGTAGTAGTAGTAATAGTAGGAGTAATGGTGGAGGTGGTAGCATTAGTAGTAATAATGGTGGGGGTGGTAGTAGTAGCAGTAATAATGGTGGGGGTGGTAGTAGTAGCAGTAATAATGGTGGGGGTGGTAGTAGTAGCAGTAATAATGGTGGGGGTGGTAGTAGTAGTAGTAATAATGGTGGGGGTGGTAGCAGTAGCAGTAATAATGGTGGGGGTGGTAGTAGTAGTAGTAGTAATGGTGGAAGTGGTAGTAGTAATAGTAATGGTGGGGGGGGGGGGGTGAAGTAGTAGTAGTGGTGGGGGTGGTGGTAGTAGCAGTAGTAGTGGTAGGGGCAGTGTAGTAGTGTGAGTAGTAGTAGTGTGAGTAGTAGTAGTAGTAGTGTGAGTAGTAGTAGTAGTGTGAGTAGTAGTAGTAGTAGTAGTAGTGTGAGTAGTAGTAGTAGTAGTAGTGTGAGTAGTAGTAGTAGTGTGAGTAGTAGTAGTAGTAGTAGTAGTGTGAGTAGTAGTAGTAGTGTGAGTAGTAGTAGTAGTGTGAGTAGTAGTAGTGTGAGTAGTAGTAGTAGTGTGAGTAGTAGTAGTAGTGGTGGTAGTAGTAGTAGTGTGAGTAGTAGTAGTAGTAGTGTGAGTAGTAGTAGTAGTAGTAGTGTGAGTAGTAGTAGTAGTAGTGTGAGTAGTAGTAGTGAGTAGTAGTAGTGTGAGGAGTAGTAGTAGTGTGAGTAGTAGTAGTAGTAGTAGTGTGAGTAGTAGTAGTGTGAGTAGTAGTAGTGTGAGTATTAGTAGTAACAGTAGTAGTAGTAGTAGTGTGAGTAGTAGTAGTAGCAGTAGTAGTGGTAGTAGTAGGAGCAGCAGTAGTGGTAGCAGTAGTAGGGGCAGCAGCAGCAGCAGTAGTAGTAGTAGGAATATTACTAGTATTTAGTAGTGGTGGTAGTAATAGTAGTGGTAATAGTAGTAGTAATAGTTGTGGTAGTAGTAGGACATTTTAATACTAACCATCTCGCCTGTATTTGGATTCCTGTGCATGACAGGAGGTCCTCTGATGTGGTTCCACATCTGCCCTGAGGTCATGGCAAATATCACAGCCTAGATGGCATACAAGTAACAGACAAGAACTACATCATGTTCCAGCAAATATCACAGCCTATGTGGCATACAAGTATCAGACAAGAACTACATCATGTTCCAGCAAATATCACAGCCTATATGGCATACAAGTAACAGACAAGAAGTACATCATGTTCCAGCAAATATCACAGCCTAGATGGCATACAAGTAACAGACAAGAACTACATCATGTTCCAGCAAATATCACAGCCTATGTGGCATACAAGTATCAGACAAGAAGTACATCATGTTCCAGGAAATACAAGAACTACACATCATGTCCCAGCAAATATCACAGCCTAGATTGCATACAAGTAACTACATCATGTCCCTGCTGACTGACAGGTCAAAGTCTTTCCATGCTATCAGCTAAATAACTACTACTTGCCACATTTAACAAAAGTACACATTCAACAACTGTTAATTAACACTTTTAACCAGTGTTTCCCAAGATTTTGTTGGATCGTGGCCCCCCTCAGTGCCTCAAAGATTTTGATCTCCCCCCTACACAGTAGACAATACTCAACCAAGTTCTGAAAAATTATATACCAATTTCCCCCCCAAAATATTCAAACTGCCCCCCTGTTGGGCATATGCCCCATTCTGGGAAACACTGCTCTTAACACTCAACATCCCACTTAATAAAATAAATGTTAAATGTCACACACAAATATAGTTAGCATCAAAATTTGCAAATACTTATCACACTTAATATCCATGTCACTCTTAACAACTGGTTGGTGTTACACTGAACAAATGCTTAACACTCACTTAACAAATGCTGTATGTCACACTCAACAAGAACTTAACATCACATTTAGCAAATGTTTAACATCAAAGTTATCAAATAATACAAATGAGACACTTATTTCAGGATGTAGTAAACTGAAACCTTCACATTTCTATGGGGTTTCTACTTTTTTGGCCACTCTCCAACAATGTAATTCAAGCATAGTCTACATTTATATGAGTATCTTTTCCCTCCCTTAAAACACCAACAACATACAACGTATGCCAGTGCAACTCACACTGAAGGCAGAGATCTCTGTTATCAGTGGCTGGTGACTTAATCTCAGCAATGAAGTCAGGAGGATTGTGGACTTGTTAAAATATCTTAAGAAAGTTTGTCCAGGCCTTGAAGTTATGGACCTTTTCTCAGTTGATAGACAGCTTAACCACTTCTTCTTTTCTTCCACACACCCTTTTCCTGTTATGTACACACACTCTAGAAATCCCACTGTCCACTGCAGAAGATGATAAGATGTATTACCCATCAATGTGCATGTTGTGTATATCAAAATAATCAAGATAGAAGTCTTCCGGGGGGGATGCTTTTCCAGCTGCTGATCCAGACTTCCCCAGTCAAAGACTTGCCTCCTCTGGATGATCGGAACTGTGTAGCTGGTACATCAAAACCTTCATCTCAGGTCCTAACTCCCAGGTCTAAAATGCCTCCCAACTCTGAATATAACGATACTTTGCGACTTCTGATAAAACTTAACCTTGAATCACCCTGAGCTCTACCAAGTCCTAGCCAAACCAAGATCCATCTCAGCACTGCTATGAGTGCCTCAGCGCTTTTGCAACAATCTGGAACTCATCATAAGCTTGTCTGCATCTGCAAAGTAAAACGACGCTCCTCCAAATCAATCAAAATCTATCAGCTGCAGACTGTTGAGAAACTGGTGGAAACCTACCAAAGCAATGATGCTCCACGACGTTCTGTTGTACAAAAATTCCAAGTTGTTGCGCTTGAAGTACAGCAGCCCGCCAATCATCGCAAACAGCAATGCCAAGGCAACTGTCCCCGAGTAGTTGGGTGGCCGGAATACACGAATCTGGTCAACCGTAAACAAAACATAAATACATATTCTGTACATGCGTGTGTGAGCAGGCTAGATTATTATAAACATTTTAACAATCATAATGCCCTACATAGTGCCGTAGTGTGGTTAGTGCACTCGCCTGCCGACCACAAGTACCTGGTTCAATTCTGCACTGGAGTAGAATTTTTTTTTTCAGACTGGCAAACACCAGGCTCAACCTAGCCTCAAGAAATGGGTACCTGGTACATTTTCTTAGGAAAAGAAAGGCAGAACAGACTTTATTTTCAAAGGGTTAAGAATTGGGCACTCAGGTCCATCTACCATTCTGCCCTTCATCATCGGAGAGGACAAGTGCTACCTCTTTCCCTACCTCACAATGCTGTAGTGACCTAGAAATATGATGGTGTTAATATTTCACATCCTTATGGCAATCAAATGTTATTAACTATCAATGTAACACCTTAAACAACAATATTCAGTACTGTGATAATTCATTATAAGATTCAGACAGTCACTGTAGGAAGAGATACCACAAACTGACTGAAAATTGGCTCAACAGATCTACGTGCCTATAACAATGAGCCAGATGCAACTCGTCTTCCAGAAATGCCAGCTACATAATCTACTCAGGCAAAGGACCTGGCCAGACCCCAGTCCCCTACAGGAGAAGCTGAAAACCAGAGGTGGACTGTCATATGTGCAAGAAAGATTGGAACTGATGCTTGAGCGAACAATAAAGAAGGGCTGTTCTTAAACTTTGTTGAATTTTTAATTAAAACATTTTATTTTCAATGTCAAAAATTCAGTTTTAAGAGATACTTTATAACTTCTCAAGAGATGCCACTACTGCAGTAACCAGCCAAAGTGAATGCTTCGAATATGCTCCAAGTCATTTGAGTGTACAGGAAGCTACAGTCAGAAACATGAAACAGTCTTGGCTCACACCATGGCTGCATTCCTGCTATCTCAACATGGAGGTCCACTGCGAGCATGAACTTCATGAATTGGTAAAGATATGAACTTCATGAATTGGTAGAGAAATGAACTTTTCTGAAGACAGGGTAGGAAGTGAGGCACCATCAGCAAGGAAACTCATCACAGAATCCATCAACACCACCATCACTACAATCACACACATCACAGACCAGGTTCATTCATACCAACTTCTATTTAGAACAGAACAATAAACCAAAGAACACCTTTCTTGACACGGTTTCCTGCCATGCTGTGGTTACCAGGCTGAGCAGTACCAAGCCCCTGGTAGCAGCAGGAAGGTTAAGGATGGGGGGAGGTTGGGGGTGAGGTGGTGGGGGAAGGTTAGGGGTGGGGTGATGGGGGAAGAGTGCTGGGAGAATCAGAACCAAATGAGTAAGGGAAAAAAAAATTTTAGGGACTCTGGGGATGAAGCCTGGGGGACAAGGGGGCAACTTGTCAAAAAGTCTGGGAACCATTGCATCAGAGCAAACATAGGGGGAAAAAAAGAATCAGTCAACTCTTGACAACCACTTCATGAAGGAACAAAAACTAGGACCCAAAGGTTAATCCCTTTTGTAAGATGTAACCTCCAACCTCTGCCTACTTTCTTAGCTTCTTCCCTTGGGTACAGGTAATCATTTATTAACAACATCAAGTACCGCTGATCAGAGCTCATTTCTGTACATCACTGTGCTTTGATCATTCTCACAAATTAATGTGCACAAAACAACTCATCATAAATTTTGGGTCATATATTTGTTATCTTGCCCACATGGCCATATACATAATATTGTAATGATCTCACCCAATGAGCCAGGTAATGATATGTATTAGGTTTCCAGAAAGGAAGCCATTATTCAAAAATCAAACAGGAGCCATAAAAGCAATGTCTGAGCTGGTCAACAAAATGAAACTAGTGTGGTCAGTACCTGAATGTCTGTCCTCTCAGCAATCCATTTGGCGAGTTGTTCAGCTGCAAATCCAACCCTGGAGATCAAACAAAATCTTTCATGTAAGCCATACAACATTTACTAATCAGTAACTTTGTAATCCAACAACAAACTGGATCCAATACATCAGCTACAAAAGACTTCAGCAAACCACTCTCTTTTACCTCAGGACAGGACACTGCAGACTACTGAGCCACCTACATTGACTCAAAATGTCTCACACATATGAGCGTCAATGAGGCCGTGGAGTCCAGACTCTGGAACACATCATTTAAGAGAGCCCAAACCATGCGGACCTGAGGTGTAAGGTATGGCCTGAGGACGCAAGCTTCGGCAGAAAGCCCTGGGGCTCCTATTAGGATCTGACAACGGGGATCAGGGTCTGATGTGACCAACAACCTCACATGCAGAGGAAGAAGAAGAAGAAGCTCTTATCTGGCTGCTGATGAAATCAAACCTTTCACATGCTATTTAACCTTTCCCCATCCTACTCTAACATTTATTAGAAAACCCAATGTTTTGTTAGAGTGTCTGAGCAGCAAAGTAGTCGGTGCACTTGTCTCTTGGGTGGTTCAAGCTCAGCCAGGAACATCGAAGCTGTAGAAATAGGTACCTGGCTTATTCAGAAACAAGTTCATATCTCTCCCCTCAACATCATGACATATCCGAAGAAGGAGACAAGACGAGACAAGACAAGACATTAGACACCTTAAAATGATAAACGATGACAAACGAATCACCTGTGGATATCCAGAGTATCTCCTTTCTTCTGTTTGCCTTTAGCTGGGAAGAGCATAAATACAGGTGCTGTGCTCAGCTTCATCTGAAATATTCAAATTAAACCTGTTAAAGACCAGAGATACTGCCCTAGGGGTACATCTACTTCTCAATTCCTTGTTCAATAATTAACTTCCACAAACTAATATTATACATTATAAACTGCAAAGAAATAGGCTGGTTCTATAAAAAAAATACATTTCTCCATTTGAAACAGTATCTGACCCTTCATTGTAATCCCAGAAAAATTAGTTGATATTTATCATTTTGAAATATATGAATACCATCACAATAACCTTTGAATGTAAATGCTACAGAAGAGTTCTCCAAATATCGTGGACACAAAAAAGAATAAATATATCTATACTACAAGAGCTTAATATTGAAGAAGGCTGGCTAGTAAAGAGGATTAAAGAGAGAAAATTTAAATATTTTGGACACATTAAACGTCATGATAATTTAGAGAAGACCATATTGGAAGGATCTTATCTTATATCATATATCTTATATCCTTCCCGTGCCGTTAGACGTCACATAGGGCTCGTAAAGTAGTTCGCCAATTTTTCCTGTCTTCGGCGAGTCTTTCAACCTCATCAAAGGATTTTATGCCTGTTAACTTGGCCTCTCTTAATAATGTCCTCTTCAGAGTTTCACGCGGTCTGCCCCTTTTTCTTTGGCCTGTTGTGTTCCACTTGATAGCTTGTTTTGGGACTCTCTGATCATTTCTTCTCATCAAGTGACCAACATATGTCCATCTCCTTTTCCTGATCACCCATGAGACAAAATCTTTAGCTTGTCAAGAGGGTGTTAATGGCTGTAATCAGGCTGGAAAGGGGTGAGGGGGTAAGAGGATCTCCATTTTTGTGATAAGGCTGGAAGAGGGATGGGATCCATGGCTGTAAAAAAAAGACTGGTTGTTGTTCAGTCATCTGTCTTATCTCTGCATTGTTCTTGGAAGGATACATAATGGGAAAAAGAAAAAGAGGAAGACCAAAACGAAGATGGCTGCAAGACATCGCTGACGATCTGCAAATGGATGCAGCAGCAGCAGGCCATCTTGCTAACAACCAAGAGGCCTACAAGAGTGCTGTTTGGGAGGCAAAGTTCCGCAAGGGACATATGAATGAATGAATGAATCACAATAACCAAATATGGGGGAGTAAACCATGCTACTTACGCTCTGGAAGACATCAGCGCCCTCATCATAATCAACCACGGTGAAGAACAGCCTGTTTGAATATTGCTGTGAGTACCTCCATGAGTTTGCAACGATCTGGAACTCATCATTGGCTTGCCTGCAAGACAAAGCTCTTGTATGAAGTCAATGAATAACTGGCCACTGCTGATTGTTCACCCACCTCCACTGTCTCAGAAACCTCACAAAGGTTCTCATAAAACTCCACTGTCACAAGATATCTCACAGATGTGGATATTAAACTCCACTGTCTCAAGATATCTCGCAGATGTGGATATTAAACTCCACTGTCTCAAGATATCTCATAGATGTGGATATTAAACTCCACTGTCTCAAGATATCTCACAGACGTGGATATTAAACTCCACTGTCTCAAGATATCTCACATATATGGACACAAAACTCCACTGTCTCAAGATATCTCACACATATGGATATAAAACTCCACTATCTCAAGATATTCATCACAAGTGGATGCAAAACACCCACAGAGGAAAATGTAATCACCTATAGTAAAACAGTAAAACACCTTTTATGTGCATGTATATAAAACTAAGTTTCAAACATATATGAAGTCACTGCAACAAACTGTCATACAAAGATTATGTCATGTCTAGTTCATAGGGCCCGATAACCACATCATCACTGAATAATCATTTCTGCTCCCATATTCTTATGACAAAGAAAAAGCAAAGACAATCTCATGCTATAAACACCTTGGGTTGCAGTATTTGCCCCTTGTTTTTCTAGACCTGCTAGCTCACTACAGTAGTGGTTCTTAACATAGGGTCCACCAAAGGATTTTTGGGGTTCCATGATGGACCAGTATATGGATTGGCTCAAATTTAAAAAAAATTTAGCATCAGCTGGGTTCTATTATTGTTTTATATTTAATGAGGTGTCCATGGGTGTAATCAGATAGGAGGGGAGGTGTCATAGCTGTAATCAGGTAGGAGAGGAGATGTCCATGACTGTAATCAGGCAGGAGGGGAGGTGTCATAGCTGTAATCAGGTAGGAGGGGAGGTGTCATAGTTGTAACCAGGTAAGAGGGGAGGTGTCATAGCTGTAACCAGGTAAGAGGGGAGGTGTCATAGCTGTAATCAGGCAGGAGAGGAGGTGTCCATGACTGTAATCAGGCAGGAGGGGAGGTGTCATAGCTGTAATCAGTCAGGAGAGGAGGTGTCATAGCTGTAATCAGATAGGAGGGGAGGTGTCATAGCTGTAATCAGGCAGGAGAGGAGGTGTCATAGCTGTAATCAGATAGGAGGGGAGGTGTCACAGCTGTAATCAGGCAGGAGAGGAGGTGTCCATGACTGTAATCAGGCAGGAGGGGAGATGTCATAGCTGTAATCAGGTAGGAGAGGAGGTGTCACAGTTGTAACCAGGTAAGAGGGAAGGTGTCATAGCTGTAATCAGGTAAGAGGGGAGGTGTCATAGCTGTAATCAGGCAGGAGGGGAGGTGTCATAGCTGTAACCAGGTAAGAGGGGAGGTGTCTTAGCTGTAATCAGGCAGAAGGGGAGGTGTCATAGCTGTAAGCAGGCTGAAAGAGGGGGGGTCCATGGGTGTAATTAGGCTGGAGAGGGGGAGTCCATGGCTGTAATTAGGCTGAAAGGGGGGGGGGGGAGTCCATGGTTGTAATTATGCTGGAGGGGGGGTGGGAAGTCCATGGCTGTAATTAGGCTGGGGGGGGGGTAGTGTCCATGGCTGTAATTAGGCTGGGAAGGGGGGGGGGTAGTGTCCATGGCTGTAATTAGGCTGGGGGGGGGGGGGAGAAAGTGTCCATGGCTGTAATTAGGCTGGAAGAGGGAGGGGATCCATGGCTGTAATTAGGCTGGAAGAAGGAGGGGATCCATGGACGTAATTAGGCTGGAAGAAGGAGGGGTCCATGGCTGTAATTAAGCTGGAAGAAGAGGGGGTTATCAGCTGTAATTATGGTGGAAAAAACAAAGATTAAGAACCACTGTCCCAGAGTATGATGTGGCCAGCATCATGGTTTGTTCCACCAGCTGTGGAAATGGTTGCCTGGCTTCTTCTGAAGTAAAGGTGACCAAGGTAAACATAAAAAATACCAGCATCATCATTCCACTCCCTTGTGAGCATTGGCCACGGATAAAGTCATCCCTGTTCTTGGATTTGTTCTATACTTCCTTCCATTCCCAAAACCAGCAATAAGAACAGAGTAATATATCGAAAGAGGTGCATACTTGCAGACTGAGCAACCTCTCTGTGGCTGCAGAGCTGTCAACATCACCACCACTGTGTAATTCTTGGGCGCAGATTTCACATACAGCCGAAACTTATCTCCGCTCAAGCGAATGATGGACTTCTTGTTGCTCCACTCCATCAGCTGATGTACTTTCCCTTCCAAACTTTCCTGATGAAAAAAAAAATGCAATAATTATTATTCTTTTTCTTGTGATCAAGAATACTGTAATAAAAACATTGTAGAAGAACTGAATATGGATGAAAACTAATTCACCTAACTTTATTACAGCAAAAAAGTGAAAAAAAAAATGGATGCATTAAGTGATGTAAGTTTCTGGAACAGCTGTTCGTAACTATTTCTGGTTGCTGCCTTCTTGTCTCCCAGGACACATCTTTGTTTATGTCATGGTCTACAGCAGTGGTTCCCAACTATTTCTGGTTGTTGCCTCCTTGTCTCCCAGGACACATCTTTGTTTATGTTATGGTCTACAGCTGTGGTTCCCAACTATTTCTGGTTGTCGCCTCCTTGTCTCCCAGGACACATCTTTGTTTATGTTATGGTCTACAGCAGTGGTTCCCAACTATTTCTGGTTGCTGCCTCCTTGTCTCCCAGAACACATCTTTGTTTATGTCATGGTCTACAGCAGTGGTTCCCAACTATTTCTGGTTGCTGCCTTCTTTTCTCTGGGGCCACAACTTCTTTGTCATTCAGTTGGTTCTGATACCCCCAGCCACTTCACTTTCCCTCTCCACCCCTGTGAGTCAACGGCCTAGAATGAGCAGCAACAACGGAAGATAACCATCACAGAAGTTATGAGGGAGCAGCCAAGGAGATATACTAGCTCAGGATATCAGTCTCTTTGTGAACATCACACTCACTGAAGCAGGCATCCAGGCTAGACATTGAGATGTTTTCCGACTGGTTCTAGAGAGTGCAAAGTTCAGTGAAAGGCAAACTAAAGCAATGTCTGATAAGTAATGAGACATGATCTAATATTTAAAATACTTATGAGCATTAGTGTTGTGTGTGCTGTGAAGGATTTAGCAAAAGGAGCAGAGCGGACATAGGTGAGAGATTATACCAACAGGCTCAACAGAGTGGTCATCACAGTGCTTGGCAGAGAATATAGAGGATGGATGAAAGGCAGGACTCAATTTGCAATTCAGGAGCTCATTTATGTTCATGATCAACTATGTGACCCGGTCTTCAAGGATGGCTCAGTGGTGCAAGGCAAAAAGAGTGGATGGGGCTTCACTGTCTATAGGCGAGGCGGACTGGTGCCACAGAATGTCGTGGCCCCCTGTGTGATGACACTGATCATGTGGATGGAAAATGAGGCAGTGACCAAGGCTTTGTCCTGGCTAGTTCAGCAGGATGATACACAAGGTGGTGACAGACTCTCAAAGCATGCTTTGCAAGACAGAGATGAGTTTGCTACTCCATGAATGGGTTAAGTTCTTGGGAAAATCCAGTGTCACCAGGCTGATGTGGATAAACTGCCCATGTCATGCGGGAGTGAGTGGCAAAGGGGTAGCTGGTCATGTTGCCTGTAACACTAATATAACATGTACGATTCCTATGGACAGGACAGATATAATGAGGTTGGTGGTGGAGGAACTGGTGAAGGAGGGGCATGTGCTGATAATATATATCTACAGAGGATGGAAGACTATGAGGAGAGGGGAAGGAAGAGTGGCTGGCTGGCTGGTAGAATTTGAGGTTGCCAGAACACAAAGCTGACTGGCACAATTAGTGTTGAAACTCTTCGGTGGTTACTGAAACAGAGAGGAGCATGTATGAGTGTGCCCTGAGTGTGATGAAGCTAATTCCTAGATTCAAGATGTGCATTTAATCTATGAAAAGTAATATTATATGAACAGTCTTCTGATGAATCATGTTTTCTGTTGGCTGTCATTACAAACTCGGTTGCTATGATGCCGGGTCGGACGGAAATCTTGCACTACCACCATTTAGCCAGATAGCAAATGGACTATCGAGGTTTCTCATTTACTTTCAGAACGAACCAAAAATAAGTCTTCTTGGCAGACTCCACCACTTTACCCTGCTTACCACGAAGAAGTAACATAACAGTCTGCTTCCATGACGCGGCGGGCAGGTAGGGCATCCATCTTGACCAAATCAAATTCATCGGCCGTTAACTGAAAATTTTCTCTAACAAAGCCAAATAATTTTTACTACAGTATTTTAAATTAAACCGCTTAATAAAATGGAAATGTTTACATTGCCTGTCCTGCTGCACTTACATCTTTTCTGGGCGCCTGTGCAAAAGCACAAGAAAGAATCGCAACAACAACAAATACGCTTAAACCGGCTATCGCTGCCATGTTGTTCGTTTGACCGGAAGTTGCTGATGGCTATCCAGTAGTTAATTGCCAACGCTACTATATCTTATAGTTTCAAGGAGAGGATGATGATGATGATGTATCATTCGCTTATCGAAACTTGGCGGAGATGAAGACGCTGCCCGTTTTGGCAGCCAGCGACCCATAGCTGAAATGGTGGCGTCAGGGTTGGCGAACCCAGTCCCACCTCACCATTGGTACTTATAGCAACAGGCCCAGCCCCCCTAACGGGGCAGGGATCACATTAGTCCATATGGGAGAGAGCGCTAAAGAAGTATTGGACATTCCTTCATTTAGTTGCATTCAAGAACTGAAAAAATAGCAGCAATAACCCCAGCCGACACGATGCTGTGCTTCAGTATCTTCACAGCATTGGCTGCAAAGAACACCAGCCTTCAGTTCCAGGGTGATTGAAAGATCAAAACATGATGTTTTTTGGGCACATCAGACGAGATCCATGATTGAAAATCCCATTTTTTAAATCCATATGATTTGTACAGCAAATATTTATCTTTTATATGTCCGTATTGGCAATGTGCTGGAACGAATTCACAAACAACGAACGAACGAACATACAACGCAGAGATAAGGCAGATGAGTGAACAACAACCTGTCTCATGGGTGATCAGAAAAAGGAGATGGACATATGTCGGTCACGTGATGAGAAGATACAGTCAGAGAATCCCAAAACAAACTATCAAATGGAACACAACAGGCCGAAGAGAAAGAGATCGACCACATGAAACTCTAAAGAGGACATTGTTAAGAGAGGCCAAATTAGTAGGCATAAAATCCCTTGATGAGGTTGAAAAGCTCCACGAAAACAGGAAAACTTGGCAAACTACCATGCGAGCCCTATGTGATGTTTAACGGCACGGGAGAGATGTAAGATGTAAGAAGATTGGCAATTCACACCTCGGCGTACAGTCATAAAGATCTGAAGAATAAAATTTGGGAGGAGATATGGCTGACTTCAAGTGGCAGTAATTTGAGAGAGTTCTTGTTCTGTTTCTCTGGAACAATAAGCAGGATGTTCTCTGCAGTGATGCTGTTGAAGTACAAGCATCGTATCGGATGGAGAGTGAGTTACAGTGGTTATTTCTGCAGCTCCATAGTGGAGCTAAAAAAAGCAGGGAATCGGTGCAATGAAGAATTAGAAAAATATTTTGGCCAAACACCATAAGAAATAACATCTTGTTGGCAGAAATGCAGTTGAAGCCACTGACAGCAGTTATTGAGGAAAAATGCTGGCAATGGTTGGAGCATGTGCTCCGAATAACTGACAACTCACTACCAAAAATAGCACTAAAATGGACACCACAGGGGAACAGAAGTAAGGGTAGACCAAAAGAGACATGGAGAAGAACAACAGAAAGGATGCTGAGCAATAGAGGGCTCACCTGGGTAAGAGCAGAAAGAAAGGCAAAAGACAGGCATTTGTGGAAAACCCTTGCGGAAGGCCCATGTGCCCTAGGCACTTAAGGTTCAGAGAGAGAGAGAAAGAGAGAGAGGTGCAATGCTTCTTTAGCAGACTCCACCACCATGAGTGCTGTGACCATCCCTGCCCTGATAACCAGACTGAACTGTTACCAGCAGGGAGGTGAACCAGGGTCTTGGTCAGCTATGGCTTGTCACCAGGGTCTTGGTCAGCTATGGCTTGTCACCAGGGTTTTGGAGAAAAAATTTGTAAGGTGATGCAAAACAATTCCCCCC
The DNA here is from genome assembly GCA_009760885.1 of Achatina immaculata. Classification (NCBI taxonomy): domain Eukaryota; kingdom Metazoa; phylum Mollusca; class Gastropoda; order Stylommatophora; family Achatinidae; genus Lissachatina; species Lissachatina immaculata. The sequence goes on from CM019700.1 coordinate 29,880,332, forward strand.
TGCTTTCCCCTTTGTTTTCACCCCTTAGTGACTCCTTTGAAATCATCTGGGCCCTGTCTTAAGACAAGAGTACCCCTCCAGTCCTCAAACTAATGTACTGGCTGGAACCCACTGGGCCTTGCTGATGCCATGCAGTCAGCTATGGGTTACTTTTCACTATTTCATGTTACATCTTCACCATGATTTGGAAGAGTAAATTTTGGAAAAAAAAAAACAACTTAAATTTGAGCATTTAAAATCTGAAGCTTAATAATGACATTTGAAAAATAGAGGTTTAGATGCCAGATTGTTATGAAGCAAACAGAGATGCTTCTTGACTTAGGACAGCCTGTTCAACTTCTGATATTTCAACCTTATGATGGTGCAGAAACTGTGAGGGCAAAGACACTGTCCAATCTGGCAGTCAGCAACCCATAGCAGATATGCTAGTGTTAGGGTTGATGAACTGATTAAGATCCTGTTTCCCCCCCCCCCCCCCTCCGTTGGTACCCCCAGTAACAGGCCTAGCCTGGTTAGTGGGGCAGGACTGCCACAGTTCCCATGGTGGTGGAGCCACAAATAGTTGTCACAACCTGCTTCTAATCTGATATGCAGGAAACTCTCTACTGTAGAGAGCGGAACAACAACACAACTCCTTCAGATCATCAGAGGAAGTACCCCCCCTCAGACAAGTGTTTCGGCCCTTTAAACTCCTGACACTCTAAGGGGGGTGGGCCCCTCTGGGTCATGACTCCCAGAGGTCTTGTGAGTTGTTGCTTTTTTTTTTAGTCCCGGGATTCAACCCATGATCTTCCAGTTGCCACTGCACTTTTACAGTGCGTCTTTAGCGATTTAGCTACGGAGGACTGGTATTGGTTGTGGCAAATGAAATTATTTATGTTCCCAATGCTTATTTCGCATACTCCACAGCCAGCATGAGGCCTTTTCTGCTGTTTCTGAAAGGCTTCTCAGTGCCCTTGCTCTTGCTTGTCCCTTTATGCCCAGTTGCTTACATAGGTCATATGCTGATATTGCTACGAATACTCTTGCTCCCACTTCTACAGCTATCACTTTTGCCCTGATTCCTGCCCCCTGCCTCAGTTGCTTGACCAGATCATTGTACTTCTCCAATTTGAATAAATGCTGGTCCTCTATTCTAGTTTCGTATGGGACTGTAAGCTCGATCATTATTAATTCCTGTTTTTCTGTGGAGTACACCACAATGTCCGGTCGCATTCCTGTGTTCTTGATAGTAGTCGGGTATTCTCTTCTTCCTGGAAGGTCTGCTATCACATCCCAGATATAATGATGTGCCTCAACATTTTCACCATATTGCCCACAAAGAACGCCAGCTCACAGTTCCAGTGAGATAGAAGAAGCTGTGCTTTGAATCCCAGACTAGCCATGTTTTCTTTTTCATTTCTGTACAGCATAAAATAAATTACATGAGATTTTCAACACTTGATTATAGAATAGCTTTTGTGTTAGATGGCTGTGCCCAGCTGTAGACTAGCGTAAATGTTCTGAGCATGTTTAAGGTTAGTTAGGCAAAGTTCAAAGTTCAGTAGTTTAGATATAGTAAATGCACTTTTGAATTATGAGTTCATCAGAACATAAACCCATTGTAATGCTGACAAGTGCATGTACTGATGGAAAATTATAAAATGAATTTTTCTGTTTGGCCAGTTTCAATAATTTTTTCTATCAGTTTTTTTCTCATTTTGTTTGTTTGTTTGTATTTTCTAATGATTTTCAAGTTATTTAACTCCGTTCTCATTACATTCCCGAGTAAATCTCATCATCTTATCTTTATAGTTTTAATTAGTTTTTGATATTCAGACACTTCTTTGAGAACATCATCATTTGCCTTTCTGACCATGCTGTGGCACAGGAAAAGGCAGGCAAACCAGTCTGATTAGAGATCTCTAGAAGGGCACACAGAGTGGAGATGTATGATCTCCAACAATCTGTTGGTATGTGGTATGACAAAAGATGGAGGTGAAGATGCTGTGCAGTACTGTGGTCAGCGACATGTAGCTGGCTGCTTGTGCCAGGACTGGTGAACCATCGCTAACCAAGACCCTGTCCCATCTCTCCATTGGTTGTCTTCAGGCCCAGCCTAGGTGGTAGGGCAGGGATCACCAGTCCCAGTGGTAGAGGAGTCTGGTTTTGAGCTGTCAGGGACGGAAAAAATTGTTTACATGATGATGTCCCTCAACACAATCAGCTGCAAAGAACATCATGCCACAGTTCCAAGAAGATACAACAACGTCAGCATGGCATATAATGATGAAACAGATCTCTGATACACTTCTTCTTCAGCTTTCCGACCCATTAAGGCTCATTGCTGCAAATTCAGAACATATCCTACAAGAGTGCCCAAACCGTGCAGACCTGAGGCGTGAGACATGGCCAGAGGACACAAGCTTGGGGCAAAAGCTTTGGGTGGTCCTATCAAGATCTGGAGAGGACTGCGGGCTTTGCCATGTCGACAGGGATCAGGATCTGAGGTGACCAACAACATCAAATGCAGAAGAAGAAGAATTGCTGCAAATAAAGTTCGCCTCCAGTCCTCTCTACTCCTAATCTTCTCTCTCTAGTTGGTGACACCAGTTTCTTTTATATCCTCTTCTATGTTGTCTTTCCATCTCTGGCTTGGTCTACCCTTTAGTCTTGTTTCCCTCATCTCTTGTGCATACATAAGTTTTCATTTGTCTGTTCTCTTCCATTCTTTCTATATGGCCCAGCCAGCATATGATTTCTTCTGATATTAGCTAAGCAAAATGAAGATGACATACTTTAAAAAGTAATGTAATGACAGAAACAAGAATGATCATTGTAGACATTTATTTATGGCTGCAAAAAAAAGCCATACTAAATATTAAAACAGACCAGGCATATAAATAATTTAGTATGTCAGAAGTACAGGGTGAAAAAATGAAACAAGCAATATACAATCCAAACCAGTTTTTTAAAAATCATCCTGTTCCATTGGTTAACTCTATACCAACAGAAGTGTCAATCACTAGTCTGAGTATGGGATTTGTGCTATCATATATATTATACACACTTGAGACTTTATTTTTTTTCAAGACGCAATAAGAAACATTCCACATCTTCTTTACCCCTATCTGGGGCATAGGCCATCAACAAGGGCTCTCTAATTATTTCTGTCCTGGGCTGTTTCTTCTATCCATCTCCATTTGTCTTCCTAAGGAAGTTTCTTCCTCATCCAATATTAATTTTTCATCTAGCTGAGCTCTTGTTATTTTTGTAGTTAACGTATTTTCTCTTTTAAACTGGACAGGGTTGCTGGCCTTATGCTGAACCCTCCTTAGTTGCCTCTTACGATCATATGTGGTAGTGTACAGTGGTCCTGTTCTTTGCTTCCCAGAAATGTGCTCAGGTCCTGGGTGCCACATGTGGGAATAAGAAACATTACATAATCATAATTAATAAAATGATCTTACAAGAGAAATACAAATGATAAATTTAGTCCTATACGCCTTAGAATAAAGCAGTCAGTCTGATATGATAGGCAAGATAAAGGTAGCCCTCATCATGCCATAGAGGCATCTAGATGATATGGTGTTAGTACCTTTATTTTTCTCGATCATTCAGCACACATGAGGATAATTTGGTTGTTCACACACACACACACACACATGGCCTACTTTCATTCCCAGTTCCAGAAAGTGAAACGTGTGACCTGTCCATAAGCAACTAAATCATATGACCTAGTCAGAGACAGAAGCTCAAGGAGTATCACAAAAATCTGAGGCAACCTGCTGATTCACCATGGCAGCAGGACTCCGGATTTAGCATATAATTAAAAATGGAAATACTTCAGTCATTGAAACTATTTTTTAATTCATAATAATTTGAAGAAGAAGAAGAAAAAGAAGAAGGAGAAGAATAAGAAACAATACACTAAAAAATGACATAAAGCTTCTCTGATTTGCTGTACAACAAAGGTACTAAGCAGGAAAAAAAAAGCACAAAGATATGAAAACAGATGTTAAGTGTGGAAATCAGTGTTTATCATTGACATCTGCTTCACAAACGTGCACAGCTTAAGAAGCTGAGACCAGTATGCAAACATCAGGCTGCTTACAGGTTATAATACCCTTAATAAAGTGACCTGAACCAGTGATGGCATGGGAATTTTTTGAAACTGGTACAAATGTACCTGTCCCTTTCTTTCATAAAGTACTTTTTAAAACACTGGTTTTCTCAATACAAAATTCAGTACTTTATACCTTTTTTTTTTTTTAAATGTAAAATTAAACATATTTTTACAAACATCAGTAAAAAGTAAATGTCCGTGCAAAATTTTACTCTTATCTGTGGCGAGATTTAATCCTTACAAAATTCTCACATGCTGAACCAAAGTTAAAACTGGCAGATTCTCATCGATGCAGATTGAGATTATTATTCTCCAACCAATCTTGGTGTTTTTTTTTTTTTTTTAAAACCAGGTTTTTTGATAATATAAACCAGTTACAGTAACAGAAGCCCCTCCCCTCCCCTTTAAAACTATTGATTTTTCTCTTTCTAATTCGGTAATTTATCAGTAAATGCTGTTAACGTGATCACTGCTGGTGAACTCTACACCATACATGATTCGCAAGAGCAGACAAGAAGAAAAGAAACAAATTGCAGTGCCATCGAGCTTCCCTGCATTGATAATCCAGAAACACCTGCTACTACCAAACCTCACCATCACTGACACTCTGTAAAGAGACGCAGAACAACTGAAACAGACCTGCATACTCCACCACCTGGGCACAAGGGAAAATGAGTGAAAACTCATTTTAACTCAAGGGCCAGAAACTTTATAAACGTACAAAAGCATGTACACAGTATACAAGGATCTGTCACAATATATGTCTTAAGACATCATATGGTATTTACAATATTATGGATGAAAGATTTATTTTCAACAATAAAAAAAAACAATATTATGGATGAAAGATTTGTTTTCAACAATAAAAAAAAAGGGTAAAATTCCTTGTTTCCATAACATTAACGCATACTGGGGATATGATGTATGCCTGTATTTCCATGACCTTCAGTATCACGCCTGGCTGCATTTAATTTCCAAGACTTCTCTGGTACCCATCATAGAGGCTGGGCAGACCATGGGGCCTTTCTGGTGTGTACCAGAAAAAATCCCACTGCTGAGACTTGAACCCAGTAACAGCAGATTAGTAAACCGAGTGCCTAACCACTTGGCTAACCAGGCCACCTGAGGCGGGAAATTACAGAAACCTTAAATAGCCCCAGTGAATGATGAAACAAACTAACTGTGTGGCAAATTTTGCACACAACATTACAACAATACATTATACAAATCTTAGCTTCTATTTTACTATATAATATAAAGGAATGGCATAAATAATTATAGTAAATGCATCTATACAATAATTTAACATGCCAGAAATGTTTTATTACGAAAATGTGTTAACTATTAACACTTCTTTTTTTCAGAACCAAACATCCTAACTGTTGTAATAGTTTTTAAAAAAGTGTAAAGTTTCTGAGATTCCTTGAAGCAAACAACTGCACCAAGATTTCCTGAAAGACTGCTCTCACACCTGAATTTGGAACTAAAGACCCAAAACTCAGGCTAAATGAGACAATGGTCTGCAATCCATTTCTAATTGCTTGTATTAGGTTTAGTAAACCAAAACTGATGTAGACCCAATGTACCCTCTAAGATTTCACAGTCTGTGTGCAAAATGTTCAACCCCTGTGCAAACATACTGTCAAAAATATTTTGTGTGTAAATGTAACATCAAATTACAGAGTATAATTTAAAGTTCTCACACTTACAAGTCAAAGACATCATTAAAACAAACTCATGTAGTGCTATCATATTTTTCTTCAGTCATATCATAGCACAGAGTAACATAAAGAAAGTGAAAAATAAAAGTAGTAGTGTCATTACTTTTTTTTGTGTAACATACACAATTTCATGTGTGACATGAAGTTTTTTTTGGAGACACAGGTTATGACCAAGACAATACAACAGAGGATACAAACATTCATGAACTACTGTTTAAGGAGGATTTTAAAACATTAAATGGCAGGACAAGATCAGGAATGAGGAGGTCTGGGAAAGGGCAGGACAAGAACCTATGAACCTACAAATCATGTCTAGGAAATGGAGGTGGATTGGCCACACTCTGAGAAAACCTAACACTAGCATAGCAAGACAGGCAGTGACATGGAATCCTCAAGGAAATAGAAAATGTGGAAGACCTAGACTTGCTTGGAGAAGAGAAGTTATAACGGTGCTCAGAGACAAGGGATGCACATGGAAGGAAGCAGAGAATAATTCCAAGAACAGGGATGGCTGGAGAGCTTTATCCGTGGCCTATGCTCTCAAGGGAGTGAAAGGCGATGATGCTGATCTTTTTTATGTGTGCAGCTACACTGCTGGGCAGCTTAGATGAAATACTGGCTCTGCCTGATGTCCTCTGTGACATGTGTTAGTCTGGAAAAGAGACTGAAAGAAGAAAGCAAGTCTGGTCCTAAAAATAAGTCAGCCTGAAGCTGGATGTAAATCCCAGTCTAGGCATAAACTGTAACACAATGAAACCAACAACCTTTTCAGGAAAGAAAACAAGCAAACAATCAAGCAAACAAACAAACAAACACACATGCATGACATCTGCAGTGTTACAGTCTATAAAAGATGTCAGTGCCTCTCATTCAATAAAGAATTATTCTTTCTTGATCTTTCAAACAATTAGATTATGGAAATAAAGAAAAAAAAATCATTTCTCTGTCTTTAGAAAGAAAAATTATAAATGTTTACATTTAAAATACTTTTGAAATGATCAGTCCATTTCAAAACATTGCTCCCATAGATTTATGAATGATTTTCGGTAGCTGTGCAAACAAGGTCTGACAATTAAGTAAGGTGACTGATTTTATTATGGTCAAGACAAAAATGCCATCTATGAAGCAAAGCATGGAATCCAAAGAGGCAACTTTTGTCTATGATCTGGCAACTTTTCATCACCACCCAATAAGCAGACGACAGACAAGTTGCCATTTTGTTGACCTAGTCAGAGGTGCATTGTTACGTAATCAGCATGAAGCAAAAAGCTAACATTAAATTCTGTTTAAAACTCGGAAAAAGTGCCATTGAGACAGTTGAATTGATGCGACAAGTTTATGGGGATAATTGTTTATCTCGTGCACAGATATTCAGGTGGTATTCACAATTCAAAAGTGGTGTGGAAATGATTACAAATGCAACTAGACGTGGACGCCCATTTTTCTGTTCGTAATGAAGAACTCGTTGCAAAAGTCAGAGAATGGATACAAGAAGATCGTTGTTTGACTGTGAGGATGATGACAGATCAATTTGGTGTTAACCGAGAGATCATTCATAAAATTTTAGTGGAAGATTTGGGCAAGGAAAAAGTTGCTTGCCAGTTTCTACCACATTCATTGTCTGATGACCAAAATAACATCAGCGTGTTGAGTACGCAAAAGACATCATCAAAACATGTCGCAGAAATAAACATTTCTTAAATTTGATTGTTGCAGAGGATGAAACATGGATTTTCCATAATGATCCCACAACTAAACGCCAAAGTGCTCAGTGAAAGTCGTCATCACCAAAAGGCAAAAAGATACGTCTTCAAAAGCTGAAAGTGAAGACAATGTTGATGTGCTTCTATGATAGCAAAGGAGCTATCACAAAGAATTTATTCCAGAGGGACAGACTGTAATTGGCAAAGTTTATTTAAGTATTTTGAAATGCCTGTTGAAAAGGATTCTCCGAGTCCGTCCTGAGTATTCAACATCTGGTAGTTTTTTCCTTCTTCATGATAATGCACGGCTCACCGGGCGGTAGTTGTACAGGAATTTTTGGCTAGAAAACAAGTGTGTGTTCTCAACCATCCACACTGTTCCCCAGATTTGTCTCCCTGTGATTATTTTCTATTCTCAAAATTAAAGTTACCATTGAAAGAATGCTTCTTTGATGATACTGATGACATCCAAAGGGCTGTAACATCAAGTTTAAGGGCCATACCAACAGAAAAACTGCAGAGGTTGTTCCAGTGTTTGTTAGATCGTGCCACTCACTGTATTAATGCACAAGGGGCTTACTTTGAATAAAATATAGGTTATATATTCAACTGTTGTTTATCTTATTTTTGATGTAATTAGTCTCATTACTTAATTGTCAGAGCTTGGCTTGTAAGAATAGATTTAGAATAGATCAGTATTGAGCAGAAATATGGAAAACTGATAATTCAAAACAGGAAGCACGCTCAGAAGTTTTCAGGATATAGCACCAAGAAAGATAGTAGGAATAACTTGGAAAAGAGAGAGAATGGAACACCACAGTACAAGAATATGTGGTAAAACTTGAGAACAGAAAATTTTTGAAATGCTGAAATACAAGAATATGTGGAAAAAAAACTTGAGATCATAGAGTATGGAATGCTGAAGAACAAGAGTATATGGAAATATTTAAGAACACGTGGAAAAACTTGAGATCATAGATAATGGAATGCTGAAGAACAAGGTACGGTAAAATTCCTGTTTCCATGCCAATAAGGCATATTGGGGAATACGGTGTTAGGCCCATATTCTCCATGACTTTCAGCACATGAAAGTGTGATGTGGTCAGTATCACGCCTGGCTGCTTTACCTTCCCAGATTTCTCTGGTACCCAGTTTTAGAGGCTGGGTTGACCCCAGGGTCTTTTTCGGTTTGTGCCAGAATCCACCAGCATGCAGTATAAAATTAAATGGAACCATTCTAAAGCAGGTGCAGAAATTCAAATACCTTGGAGCAGTAATAACTTCAGATGGGAAATGCAAAACAGAAATTAGGAACAGAATAGGCCAAGCAAAGACTGCATTTCAGAGAATGAGAAACATATTAGCTAACACATCTTTATCAATGAATGTTAGAAAACAAGTCCTAAAATGCTATATTGAACCTATCTTGTTATATGGAAGTGAATCATGGACAATAGGCAAGTCTGCACAAAAATCATTGGAAGCAGCAGAAATGTGGTTTATTAGAAGAATGTTGCGAATCCCCTGGACAGCAAAAATAACTAATGAAGAATGTATGAGAAGAGCTGGAGAGACAAAAAACCTTGTCAGAAAGATAAGAGAGAGACAATGTACTTTCATAGGACATGCAATGAGAAGAGGGGGCATTGAAAATATTATAACAACAGGAAAAATAGAAGGAAGAAGATCAAGAGGAAGACCAAGAGAAATGATACTGGACAGTCTGACGGGATGGTGTGAGAGGAGATCACCAACTGAACTGATGGCCTGCATGAAGGATTGGGTACTCTGGAGAAGCATAATAGCCAACACCAGTCGGCACGGCACCTGATGATGATGATGATGCAAGGAAAAAGTTGCTTGCCAGTTTCTACCACATTCATTGTCTGATGACCAAAATAACATCAGCGTGTTGAGTACGCAAAAGACATCATCAAAACATGTCGCAGAAATAAACATTTCTTAAATTTGATTGTTGCAGAGGATGAAACATGGATTTTCCATAATGATCCCACAACTAAACGCCAAAGTGCTCAGTGAAAGTCGTCATCACCAAAAGGCAAAAAGATACGTCTTCAAAAGCTGAAAGTGAAGACAATGTTGATGTGCTTCTATGATAGCAAAGGAGCTATCACAAAGAATTTATTCCAGAGGGACAGACTGTAATTGGCAAAGTTTATTTAAGTATTTTGAAATGCCTGTTGAAAAGGATTCTCCGAGTCCGTCCTGAGTATTCAACATCTGGTAGTTTTTTCCTTCTTCATGATAATGCACCGGCTCACTGGGCGGTAGTTGTACAGGAATTTTTGGCTAGAAAACAAGTGTGTGTTCTCAACCATCCACACTGTTCCCCAGATTTGTCTCCCTGTGATTATTTTCTATTCTCAAAATTAAAGTTACCATTGAAAGAATGCTTCTTTGATGATACTGATGACATCCAAAGGGCTGTAACATCAAGTTTAAGGGCCATACCAACAGAAAAACTGCAGAGGTTGTTCCAGTGTTTGTTAGATCGTGCCACTCACTGTATTAATGCACAAGGGGCTTACTTTGAATAAAATATAGGTTATATATTCAACTGTTGTTTATCTTATTTTTGATGTAATTAGTCTCATTACTTAATTGTCAGAGCTTGGCTTGTAAGAATAGATTTAGAATAGATCAGTATTGAGCAGAAATATGGAAAACTGATAATTCAAAACAGGAAGCACGCTCAGAAGTTTTCAGGATATAGCACCAAGAAAGATATTAGGAATAACTTGGAAAAGAGAGAGAATGGAACACCACAGTACAAGAATATGTGGTAAAACTTGAGAACAGAAAATTTTTGAAATGCTGAAATACAAGAATATGTGGAAAAAAAACTTGAGATCATAGAGTATGGAATGCTGAAGAACAAGAGTATATGGAAATATTTAAGAACACGTGGAAAAACTTGAGATCATAGATAATGGAATGCTGAAGAACAAGGTACGGTAAAATTCCTGTTTCCATGCCAATAAGGCATATTGGGGAATACGGTGTTAGGCCCATATTCTCCATGACTTTCAGCACATGAAAGTGTGATGTGGTCAGTATCACGCCTGGCTGCTTTACCTTCCCAGATTTCTCTGGTACCCAGTTTTAGAGGCTGGGTTGACCCCAGGGTCTTTTTCGGTTTGTGCCAGAATCCACCAGCATGCAGTATAAAATTAAATGGAACCATTCTAAAGCAGGTGCAGAAATTCAAATACCTTGGAGCAGTAATAACTTCAGATGGGAAATGCAAAACAGAAATTAGGAACAGAATAGGCCAAGCAAAGACTGCATTTCAGAGAATGAGAAACATATTAGCTAACACATCTTTATCAATGAATGTTAGAAAACAAGTCCTAAAATGCTATATTGAACCTATCTTGTTATATGGAAGTGAATCATGGACAATAGGCAAGTCTGCACAAAAATCATTGGAAGCAGCAGAAATGTGGTTTATTAGAAGAATGTTGCGAATCCCCTGGACAGCAAAAATAACTAATGAAGAATGTATGAGAAGAGCTGGAGAGACAAAAAACCTTGTCAGAAAGATAAGAGAGAGACAATGTACTTTCATAGGACATGCAATGAGAAGAGGGGGCATTGAAAATATTATAACAACAGGAAAAATAGAAGGAAGAAGATCAAGAGGAAGACCAAGAGAAATGATACTGGACAGTCTGACGGGATGGTGTGAGAGGAGATCACCAACTGAACTGATGGCCTGCATGAAGGATTGGGTACTCTGGAGAAGCATAATAGCCAACACCAGTCGGCACGGCACCTGATGATGATGATGATGCCAGAAAAAAATCCCACTGCTGGGACTGAACCCAGTACCATCAGATCAGTAAACTGAGCACCTAACCACTCAGCTAACCAGGCCGCCAAAGAACAAGAGTATATGGAAATATTTGAGAATACAAAGTATGGAATGCCGAGGTAAGAATACGTGAAAAAACTTGAGCATGAATGAATGAATGAATGAAGTAGGAATGAGAAGACAAAGTAAGGAACAATGAAGAAAGAGAATATTTGGAAAAGTGCTCGAGAAGATAAAGTAAGGAGGCCGAAGCACATGAATTCTCTGGGGAAAAAAAGCTAAAAGATGACATAAAAAAAACCAACTGAAGTACGGAAAGTTTCAACAAATCTTTAGTAGACCAAAGTAGGAATGCAGAATGAAAGTAACTATAAAAATGGGGCCTAGCTCTGTTGCTGGTCCTGGGGAGTGGCTTCATTATGCTCGGGGCCTGCCCATACTTGTTCGGCCCTTGACATCAGGATTTCCTTCAGCGTTTTTTAGGGAGATGACTCAGTGTTGTGTTGGTGTTTGAATTGATCCTGATGTCATAATCATTTCCACTACACATTCTCTGTAGTGCTAAAAATTCTCCCCTGTTACTTCCTGTAGCTGACATGGTCCTTTTGGTGATGCCATCATGTCGGTGAGCCCTATCACTGTTTTGCTGACTGTGCCATTATCAATGAAAAAACACAGTCCGCACATAAGACATGATCAATCTATCTGGAATTTTAACCAGAAGTGTGCAGAAGGAATAAATGATATAAACCAAGAGATAAAGCAGAATAACTGGAAATGGTTTGGGCATAAAAATGATACAAAAAAAATTGATGACCAAGACAAATGGACTACACAGTGAGACTGAAGACCAGAGCAGAGACAAGTTCAGAGCAGAGACAAGTTCAGAGCAGAGACAAATTCATGTCAAACAATACTTGAAACTACAAAAATGACAAGATAATGAAAGGAAACATGGATCAAGACTATGCTGAATAGAGATTTTTATTTTCTGCTTTATCTATCCCAGGAGTGACTCCTACATCCTTCCCGTGCCATTAAATGTCACATAGGGCTTGCATGGTAGTTTGCCAAGATTTCCTGTTTTCAGCGAGCTTTTCAACTTCATCAAGGGATGTTATTCCCACCAAACTGGCCTCTCTTAACAATGTCCTCTTTAGAGTTTCAAGTGGTCAACCTTTTTTTGAATTCAGGAGTGAATGATGATGAAATAATGTTTTATTGGTCAATAATAATTGCCTGATGTGTGATGTATTTTAAAATAATTTTATCACCAGTAAGGCATTCACGGCATTTTAAAAATCATTTTATTACCAGTAAGGTAATCACAGTATATTTACATTATTTTATTACCAGTAAGGTAATCATGGTATATTTAAATTATTTTATTACCAGTAAGGCAAATGAAGAGCATGTGGCAAGGTACCAACAAGAAAACAAAGCTGTGTTTACTAAGAGCATGTGAAACATGGATACTTGACAAATCACCAGAAAAGAGAATATCTGCATCTGAAATTACAAATGTTATTGAAGGGCAATCAGAATATCATGGACAGGAAGAAGATCAAGAGGAAGACCAAGAGAAATGATACTGGACAGTCTGACGGGATGGTGTGAGAGGAGATCACCAACTGAACTGATGGCCTGCATGAAGGATTGGGTACTCTGGAGAAGCATAATAGCCAACACCAGTCGGCACGGCACCTGATGATGATGATGATGCCAGAAAAAAATCCCACTGCTGGGACTGAACCCAGTACCATCAGATCAGTAAACTGAGCACCTAACCACTCAGCTAACCAGGCCGCCAAAGAACAAGAGTATATGGAAATATTTGAGAATACAAAGTATGGAATGCCGAGGTAAGAATACATGAAAAAACTTGAGCATGAATGAATGAATGAATGAAGTAGGAATGAGAAGACAAAGTAAGGAACAATGAAGAAAGAGAATATTTGGAAAAGTGCTCGAGAAGATAAAGTAAGGAGGCCGAAGCACATGAATTCTCTGGGGAAAAAAAGCTAAAAGATGACATAAAAAAAACCAACTGAAGTACGGAAAGTTTCAACAAATCTTTAGTAGACCAAAGTAGGAATGCAGAATGAAAGTAACTATAAAAATGGGGCCTAGCTCTGTTGCTGGTCCTGGGGAGTGGCTTCATTATGCTCGGGGCCTGCCCATACTTGTTCGGCCCTTGACATCAGGATTTCCTTCAGCGTTTTTTAGGGAGATGACTCAGTGTTGTGTTGGTGTTTGAATTGATCCTGATGTCATAATCATTTCCACTACACATTCTCTGTAGTGCTAAAAATTCTCCCCTGTTACTTCCTGTAGCTGACATGGTCCTTTTGGTGATGCCATCATGTCGGTGAGCCCTATCACTGTTTTGCTGACTGTGCCATTATCAATGAAAAAACACAGTCCGCACATAAGACATGATCAATCTATCTGGAATTTTAACCAGAAGTGTGCAGAAGGAATAAATGATATAAACCAAGAGATAAAGCAGAATAACTGGAAATGGTTTGGGCATAAAAATGATACAAAAAAATTGATGACCAAGACAAATGGACTACACAGTGAGACTGAAGACCAGAGCAGAGACAAGTTCAGAGCAGAGACAAGTTCAGAGCAGAGACAAATTCATGTCAAACAATACTTGAAACTACAAAAATGACAAGATAATGAAAGGAAACATGGATCAAGACTATGCTGAATAGAGATTTTTATTTTCTGCTTTATCTATCCCAGGAGTGACTCCTACATCCTTCCCGTGCCATTAAATGTCACATAGGGCTTGCATGGTAGTTTGCCAAGATTTCCTGTTTTCAGCGAGCTTTTCAACTTCATCAAGGGATGTTATTCCCACCAAACTGGCCTCTCTTAACAATGTCCTCTTTAGAGTTTCAAGTGGTCAACCTTTTTTTGAATTCAGGAGTGAATGATGATGAAATAATGTTTTATTGGTCAATAATAATTGCCTGATGTGTGATGTATTTTAAAATAATTTTATCACCAGTAAGGCATTCACGGCATTTTAAAAATCATTTTATTACCAGTAAGGTAATCACAGTATATTTACATTATTTTATTACCAGTAAGGTAATCATGGTATATTTAAATTATTTTATTACCAGTAAGGCAAATGAAGAGCATGTGGCAAGGTACCAACAAGAAAACAAAGCTGTGTTTACTAAGAGCATGTGAAACATGGATACTTGACAAATCACCAGAAAAGAGAATATCTGCATCTGAAATTACAAATGTTATTGAAGGGCAATCAGAATATCATGGACAGAAAGAAAATCAAATAAAGAGATTCTGTCAGGATTAGGTGTTGCAGAAAACTGACTCGTAAACACCATCAAAACCGACAGCTGAGATACTTCAGTCACATAAGAGACACAATGGTTTAACAGGTTGATGGCAGAAGGCATAGTGCCCTGCAAAAAAGAAAAGGGGCAAGTTTGTCGCAGGTGAACGTCGGACATTATGAATATGTCATTGCAAGATGCAGGTCAACTTTTGCAAGATCGCATTCAGGGAGGCTGAGAGGGACAACATAGGTAATCAAGGTAAATGGAAAGTAGTTTTATCAAAATAGATCTTGCGAACGAAGAAGAAGAAGAAGAAGAAGAAGAAAAATAGATCTATCCAGATTCACTGTTCTCAGATGTGCAGAAATTGTTTTTACTGAAAGAGATTATTTAATAAATTTTTTTTGGAATTGACATAAATATAGAGATACTGAAATGATCTTTCTTCTGTTATTAAATACTCTTAAAAAGGTAAAGGTAAAGGTAATCCTGTCATGACTTAGAAGCACATAGGGATATGGTGTTAGTGCCCATATTTTCCTTGACCTGTCAGCACACTAGAGGGTGATATGGTCAGTATCATGCCCGGCCACCAAAAAAACTGAAACATAATACTAATCTGGGCATGTCAGATTTCTCTTCCTGCATTCAAAAACATACACAGATTCACACATACCAACTGATTTTTTGGGAATGTCCACGTTTTTTTTTTTAGGTGGGCTGGATAGAGTTAATGAAAACACACACCAGAGGGTGTAAATGAAAAGAAATCATGCGTTAACAATTACCCAGTTTCACGTACACAGACAAGCTGAATATACTTTCTGGCTGATGGAATAAAGGCTGTCAGTTTAGTCTGTGATAAAATCCAATGGATCATCAGTGTTGTCTCGGGCCTGAGGTGGTATAGGTTGTGGACTTTCAGCTACGGCATAGCAGTGAAGCAGTTGCCAAACATGGGGTCCTCCCATGTCAGCCTTTACAATCTTGTTCTTCTCATGGCGCAACCTTAACAATGGTATAAAATAGAGGCCATAGATGCAACTTTTAACAATAGTATAATCAATCAGTAAATATATAACAATATAATATAATATAATATAATATAATATAATATAATATAATATAATATTAATGTGTTCTATATACTCTTGTTCTTTGGCATATATATAAAATACTCTGTATAAAGTGGAATGAGTTCAAGAACAATGCAGAAATATGACAAATGAGCGAACAACATGTCTTTTGGGTGATCAAAAAAAAAAGAAGAAGAGAATCCCAAAATGAGCTATCAAGAGGATTAAAGAGAGAAAACTTAAATATTTTGGACATGATAATCTAGTCTTGGAAGGGTACATAATGGAAAAAAGAAAGAGAGGAAGACCAAGGTGAAAATGGCTGCAAGACATCGTTGATGATCTGCGAATGGATGCATCAGCAGCAGGCCATCTTGTTCACAACTGAGAGGCCTACAGGAGTGCTGTTAGGGAGGCAAAGTTCCACAAGGGACATGCAACTGAATGAATGAATGAATGAATGAAGTGGAACACAACAGGCTGAAGAAAAAAGAGGTCGACCACGTGAAACTCTAAAGACGACATTGTTAAGAGAGCCTAAATTAATAGGTATAAAATCCCTTGATGAGGCTGAAAAGCTCGCTGAAAACACAAAAAATTGGCAAACTACCATGCGAGCCCTTTGTGATGATTAATGCCATGGGAAGGATGTAAGATATAAGATTAATCAATAAGATTAGTCAATCAGAGGTCAGAAAAACAACCATGACAATAATACATATAATAAGAGGAAACAAAACACAACTTTGTTGGTGTAAATAATATGTGCACTCTTGTTTGTTTATTCATCATCATCATCATGATCCTTGTCATGCCCAGAAATTTTTAGGACTGTGACAAAAACTCCCCATCTGACTTGGTTTTCAGCTTTGAATATATTTTTTCATCTTATCTTTCCTTTCAGTTCAGAGTTACATCTGAAAGATTTGTCTTATTCTGTCTCTGCCTGAAAGGGTTGCCTCTGTGTACACCAGTCTGATAAGTTTGTCTTGGTGTACATCAGTCTGAAAGGTTTGTCTTTGTGTACATCACCCTGAAACTTTGTCTCTGTGTTTATCAGTCTGAAACATTTGCCCAGTTTTCTGTCTGAAAGGTTTATCTGCATTTCACGGTCTGAAAAATCTGTATATGTGTAACAAGATTTGTCTCAGTGTACCTCCCCTGGAAAAGGTTTTCTGTATGTGAAAGTTTGTACAGTACTTTTTTTTGTGTTTTTTGGTTTCAATTGTTATGAATTTGTTTTTCAGTAAAAGTGTCATTTGTCCAATGATGTGGTTTGTTTTTCATCTGTATTTCATATTGTGATGTTTAAATCTCTTTATCTCCTTGGCTTCTGCTTATTTTGTTTAATGGTTAGTTCAGATGTGATTGTACTTGGAGCAAATATAATTTACCTCTTCCCTGTGCCTTGGTCATATAGTCTTTCTTCTAGCATTGCCTTAATCATGTCATCATCCACAACATAAGCTTGCTTGGTACTGAACGTTACTTGCGGGGAAGCACTACTGGCAACCTTTGGAAGACAAATAAAACAATATGGAAAAAGAGTGTGATGCATGTTAGAAATCTTTTATACGTGACTGCATACATTCAAGAAGGCAACTTGCTATTGTACAGGGAGAATGAAAAGTCCCACTACACCTGTTGTTGTGTGTAGTGTTATTTGTAGTCTTCTTCTTCTTCTTTGTATGCACATTAGCAATGATGCAATGATACCCTGATTATTGCGATGTGCCTTTTTGCTGGGTACCTCCGACTTCAGCGCCTTTCCTTGCTAGGGCAGACTGTGGTCTTGCTTGGACTGCCATGAAGACAGTGGTGTAGGCTGGCCTGGCCAAAACTCTGGTGGCTATACTTAAGCCTCTTCTCCATGTCAGATCCAGCATGCAACACTGGCTGACCAGACGGCTTTGAGACAGTTCGACAGAGACACCCCGACTTTGGGATGAGGAATCTGATGAATGTCTCAGTGATATCCATTCTCAGCCACCTATAGTCTGCTGGCTCTGTTTTGTTTACATCATTCTGACAGCCAGATAGAAAGAGTGATCTTCTTCTTCATTCGCTTCTACCATCAAGATCACCCCGTGATCAGGCTGAATTTACTTCTATGGTCCTCGATGTGTCTTGTGGTCCCCCTGTGATCCCCTAGAGGCCCACACGAGATCCCCGAGAGGATCACAAGAGGTTCAGAGTATCGCGGGGCTTGGGCCTGAATTCTTGGTGGGTTGCAGAAGCAGGATTGTGTGACACCATGGTTTTCGTTGCACCAGTTTAATCTAGAGTTGGACTTTCTCACCGGAAAACCTCGATGTGTTTTGGATATCAGTATATCCCCACCGGGTGAGAGGTGGTTGTCCATCCAGTCCAGCATTGGACTTTCTCACCAGAAAACCTCAGCGTGATTAGGATACGCATACATCCTTGTCGGGTGAGAGGTGGTTGCTTATCTAGAATGCACTAGTCCAGTGTCTCTGACTTTAGCATTTTGAGGTCATGGCCGCTACCCTTGTGACCAAGACGGAGCTTTTGTCCTGGAGGACGAAGCCTCGCCACTAGTAAGTTTCACCCCTGGGTTGAGCTGGTTTAGGTGTATTATCGCGGTATGGGTGTGTTTAGGATGTGACCGACCTCTAGAATGGAGGTACCACGACATGAGTAGTCATCAAGTTTCACCTCTGGGTTAAGCCGGTTTAGGCATATTTCACCAGTATGGGTGTATTAGAACAGGCAAATGAATGGCATAGCACAACATATGCATTATTCATAGATTTTGAGAAAGCCTTTGACAGTGTCAACAGAGATGCACTGTGGAAAATCCTAAGATGGCATGGCCTCCCCCATAAAATAGTTAATGTAATCAAAGCCCTATACGAGGGTTTTCAGTGCAAAGTTATCTGTGGAGAACATACCTCCAGCAGCTTTAGGGTACAAACAGGAGTGAAACAGGGATGTGTACTATCACCAACATTATTTATCTTGGCAGTAGACTGGTTAATGAAGGAGGCAACATCAGACAAACGCAGAGGATTACAATGGACCCTTAACACAGTGCTGGAGGACCTTGACTTTGCGGACAACATTTGTCTATTATCAAGCAGTCACAAAGATATGCAAGATAAAATAAACAAGTTAACCCAGAATGCAAACAACATAGGACTAAAGATCAACGTAGGAAAGACAAAGTTAATGAAGCAAAATGTGAACAACAGAAATGTACTCAGAGTAGATAACAAGTTAGTGGAGGAGGTCAACGAATTTGTATACCTTGGCAGCAGAGTAGTAGAAAATGGAGACAGCACAGAGGACATCAACAGCAGACTTACTAGAGCAAACCAGGCTTTTGCAATGCTACAGAATATATGGAAATCAAATAAACTAAGCATAAATATGAAAATCAGGATATTTAAGAGTAATGTTCTAAGTGTACTACTCTATGGAAGTGAATGCTGGAAAATCACCAAAACCATAGAAAACAAGTTGAATTCTTTCCAGACTAAATGTTTACGTAGAATTAAAAAAATATTTTGGCCAAACACCATAAGAAATAACATCTTATTGGCAGAAATGCAGATGAAACCACTGACAACAATTATTGAGGAAAGACGCTGGCGATGGTTGGGACATGTGCTCCGAATGACTGACAACTCACTACCAAAAATAGCACTAAGATGGACACCACAGGGGAGCAGAAGTAAGGGTAGACCAAAAGAGACATGGAGAAGAACAACAGAAAGGATGTTGAGCAATAGAGGGCTCACCCTGAAACTTTGTCTCTGTGTTTATCAGTCTGAAACATTTGCCCAGTTTTCTGTCTGAAAGGTTTATCTGCATTTCACGGTCTGAAAAATCTGTATATGTGTAACAAGATTTGTCTCAGTGTACCTCCCCTGGAAAAGGTTTTCTGTATGTGAAAGTTTGTACAGTACTTTTTTTTGTGTTTTTTGGTTTCAATTGTTATGAATTTGTTTTTCAGTAAAAGTGTCATTTGTCCAATGATGTGGTTTGTTTTTCATCTGTATTTCATATTGTGATGTTTAAATCTCTTTATCTCCTTGGCTTCTGCTTATTTTGTTTAATGGTTAGTTCAGATGTGATTGTACTTGGAGCAAATATAATTTACCTCTTCCCTGTGCCTTGGTCATATAGTCTTTCTTCTAGCATTGCCTTAATCATGTCATCATCCACAACATAAGCTTGCTTGGTACTGAACGTTACTTGCGGGGAAGCACTACTGGCAACCTTTGGAAGACAAATAAAACAATATGGAAAAAGAGTGTGATGCATGTTAGAAATCTTTTATACGTGACTGCATACATTCAAGAAGGCAACTTGCTATTGTACAGGGAGAATGAAAAGTCCCACTACACCTGTTGTTGTGTGTAGTGTTATTTGTAGTCTTCTTCTTCTTCTTTGTATGCACATTAGCAATGATGCAATGATACCCTGATTATTGCGATGTGCCTTTTTGCTGGGTACCTCCGACTTCAGCGCCTTTCCTTGCTAGGGCAGACTGTGGTCTTGCTTGGACTGCCATGAAGACAGTGGTGTAGGCTGGCCTGGCCAAAACTCTGGTGGCTATACTTAAGCCTCTTCTCCATGTCAGATCCAGCATGCAACACTGGCTGACCAGACGGCTTTGAGACAGTTCGACAGAGACACCCCGACTTTGGGATGAGGAATCTGATGAATGTCTCAGTGATATCCATTCTCAGCCACCTATAGTCTGCTGGCTCTGTTTTGTTTACATCATTCTGACAGCCAGATAGAAAGAGTGATCTTCTTCTTCATTCGCTTCTACCATCAAGATCACCCCGTGATCAGGCTGAATTTACTTCTATGGTCCTCGATGTGTCTTGTGGTCCCCCTGTGATCCCCTAGAGGCCCACACGAGATCCCCGAGAGGATCACAAGAGGTTCAGAGTATCGCGGGGCTTGGGCCTGAATTCTTGGTGGGTTGCAGAAGCAGGATTGTGTGACACCATGGTTTTCGTTGCACCAGTTTAATCTAGAGTTGGACTTTCTCACCGGAAAACCTCGATGTGTTTTGGATATCAGTATATCCCCACCGGGTGAGAGGTGGTTGTCCATCCAGTCCAGCATTGGACTTTCTCACCAGAAAACCTCAGCGTGATTAGGATACGCATACATCCTTGTCGGGTGAGAGGTGGTTGCTTATCTAGAATGCACTAGTCCAGTGTCTCTGACTTTAGCATTTTGAGGTCATGGCCGCTACCCTTGTGACCAAGACGGAGCTTTTGTCCTGGAGGACGAAGCCTCGCCACTAGTAAGTTTCACCCCTGGGTTGAGCTGGTTTAGGTGTATTATCGCGGTATGGGTGTGTTTAGGATGTGACCGACCTCTAGAATGGAGGTACCACGACATGAGTAGTCATCAAGTTTCACCTCTGGGTTAAGCCGGTTTAGGCATATTTCACCAGTATGGGTGTATTAGAACAGGCAAATGAATGGCATAGCACAACATATGCATTATTCATAGATTTTGAGAAAGCCTTTGACAGTGTCAACAGAGATGCACTGTGGAAAATCCTAAGATGGCATGGCCTCCCCCATAAAATAGTTAATGTAATCAAAGCCCTATACGAGGGTTTTCAGTGCAAAGTTATCTGTGGAGAACATACCTCCAGCAGCTTTAGGGTACAAACAGGAGTGAAACAGGGATGTGTACTATCACCAACATTATTTATCTTGGCAGTAGACTGGTTAATGAAGGAGGCAACATCAGACAAACGCAGAGGATTACAATGGACCCTTAACACAGTGCTGGAGGACCTTGACTTTGCGGACAACATTTGTCTATTATCAAGCAGTCACAAAGATATGCAAGATAAAATAAACAAGTTAACCCAGAATGCAAACAACATAGGACTAAAGATCAACGTAGGAAAGACAAAGTTAATGAAGCAAAATGTGAACAACAGAAATGTACTCAGAGTAGATAACAAGTTAGTGGAGGAGGTCAACGAATTTGTATACCTTGGCAGCAGAGTAGTAGAAAATGGAGACAGCACAGA
Source organism: Achatina immaculata (assembly GCA_009760885.1). Lineage (NCBI taxonomy): Eukaryota > Metazoa > Mollusca > Gastropoda > Stylommatophora > Achatinidae > Lissachatina > Lissachatina immaculata. Next base: position 29,902,123 of record CM019700.1, read on the forward strand.
GGACATCAACAGCAGACTTACTAGAGCAAACCAGGCTTTTGCAATGCTACAGAATATATGGAAATCAAATAAACTAAGCATAAATATGAAAATCAGGATATTTAAGAGTAATGTTCTAAGTGTACTACTCTATGGAAGTGAATGCTGGAAAATCACCAAAACCATAGAAAACAAGTTGAATTCTTTCCAGACTAAATGTTTACGTAGAATTAAAAAAATATTTTGGCCAAACACCATAAGAAATAACATCTTATTGGCAGAAATGCAGATGAAACCACTGACAACAATTATTGAGGAAAGACGCTGGCGATGGTTGGGACATGTGCTCCGAATGACTGACAACTCACTACCAAAAATAGCACTAAGATGGACACCACAGGGGAGCAGAAGTAAGGGTAGACCAAAAGAGACATGGAGAAGAACAACAGAAAGGATGTTGAGCAATAGAGGGCTCACCTGGGCAAGAGCAGAAAAAAAGGCGAAAGACAGGCATTTGTGGAAAACCCTTGCGGAAGCCCCATGTGCCCTGGGCACTTAAGGTTCAGAGAGAGAGAGATATCCCCACCGGGTGAGAGGTGGTTGTCCATCCAGTCCAGCATTGGACTTTCTCACCAGAAAACCTCAGCGTGATTAGGATACGCATACATCCTTGTCGGGTGAGAGGTGGTTGCTTATCTAGAATGCACTAGTCCAGTGTCTCTGACTTTAGCATTTTGAGGTCATGGCCGCTACCCTTGTGACCAAGACGGAGCTTTTGTCCTGGAGGACGAAGCCTCGCCACTAGTAAGTTTCACCCCTGGGTTGAGCTGGTTTAGGTGTATTATCGCGGTATGGGTGTGTTTAGGATGTGACCGACCTCTAGAATGGAGGTACCACGACATGAGTAGTCATCAAGTTTCACCTCTGGGTTAAGCCGGTTTAGGCATATTTCACCAGTATGGGTGTATATTCGGACATGGCCGGCCTCTAGAGCAGAAGTGCCGTGGTATGAGTAGCTCTCGCTGTGAGACTACTGGACATACCTTGTCATTTTATCCTTTCCATCATAGTGGCGCCGCACAGCAACCCTAATTGCTTTTTTGCATTTTCTTCATTGACTGGGAGGAGTTTCACTCCACGCACGGCATCCGAAGAATCTCGCCAGCAGTGTCTTAGTTTAACCCCTGGGTTAAGCCGGTTTAGGCAATCTGTCCCAGTATGGGTATAGGACATGGCTGGCCTCTAGAGCAGAGGTGCCATAATTTGAGTAGTACTGACCTCGATACTACTGATTCTTCACTTAATCCTTTTCTTCACCATTTCCACAGCGGCTCTGCGCAGCAACCCTAGTCACATTTTTCTTCATTGGCTGGGAGGAGTTTCCCCCACGCACAGCAGCTGAAGAATCTCGCCAGCAGCAGAGAAAGAGTGATTAAAGCAAGATCATTCTTTTATGACTCTAAAAGCTTGCAACATTTTCACAGTGTCAGTTGATAAGAATAACCTGTTGACCTGTCCAAAGAAATAAATAAAAGCAAAACTGCAGCACTGTCCTTCAAAAGCAGTTATTTCTTTGCAGTAGGACATGCTAACTTGTATCATGGTAAGCAATGAGACTAAACCACAACACCATCTCATGTTTGACGAAAGGAAACTCACCTTATTTTCTTCATCCCTAGCAGAGTCCTGATGTATGATGTCATAGGTTGACTCTCTTTCTAGTAACAGAGGGTGGGATGGCAAGCTCATCGGGTCAACAAGTACATCATAAGGTACCATGGGATGTTGAAATGTGGATGGGTTGTGGATATCCCACTGTTCTGGTTGGCCAAGAGTTCCTGATAACAGAAGATATGACTCTTTGCTAAATGCAACAAAAGAAGGGGAAAAAAAATGGCAAAGTTTGAGTGATGACATAATTAACGTAACTGCTTGGAGAAAAGATGATGGTGACTGAGTGACAGCACGAACATTTCAAAAGCTGGAGAACCAGAGCTAGCCAGGATTCTATTCTCCCTCTCTGTTGGTGCCCCTGATAAGTTGCCAAGCCCGGCTAATAGGTTAGAGCTCACTATGGTCCCCACAGTGGTGGAGTCTGTTCAGAAGCTTGCCTTTAAGTCCACTTGAGCCTTCACATAAGATGATATGTTCAGAAGCTTGCTTTTAGGTCCACATGAGTCTTCACATAAGATGACATCATAATCTACTCCCTGACACCACAATCACCATAATCCACTCCCTGACATGATGCCTATGCTCCAACATATTCTTGGTATTGGCTGCTAAGAAAAATCTGCTCATATTGTCAGGCCAGCATAGCAAACCGGAGGGGGTCATTACCTTACTCAGTCAAACTAGGCCATGTCTGGAAACTGACTGGCGCATTACTTCAGCCTCATCAACACAGTAGTGACTGATCAACTTTCTGTGGCAGTGGAGTTTTCTAAGACTAAGACACTTAATACTTAGGTATTTTCTAAGACACTTAATACTTAGGTATTTTCTAAGACACTTAATACTTAGGTCCTTTCTAAGACACTTAATACTTAGCTCCTTTCTAAGACACTTAATACTTAGCTCCTTTCTAAGACACTTAATACTTAGCTCCTTTCTAAGACACTTAATACTTAGCTCCTTTCTAAGAAGTTTAAAAACCCAAGAGACCCACTAATAATACAATAAATGACATATTATCCATGTGGCTGGACAGCATAGGGTCCTTGACAGGAAGGGGAGTTGGCATCAAGGTTAAAAAAAAAAAACTGTGCATAAAGACTACTGATTCCTGACTTTTATATCTAATTAGACACCACAAACAGATCCTTCACATTATATGTCTAATTAGAAGCTAGAACCACATCCTTCACAATATATGTCTAATTAGAAGTTAGAACCACATTCTTCACAATATATGTCTAATTAGAAGCTAGAACCACATCTTTCACAATATATATCTAATTAGAAGCTAGAACCACATCCTTCACAATATATGCTAATTAGAAGCTAGAACTACATCTTTCACAATATATATCTAATTAGAAGCTAGAACCACATCTTTCACAATATATGCCTAATTAAACACCACAGACAAAGGACTTGCCGACATAGTGTCCTTCTATAGTCCACAGCCTGACTGTGCAGTCATTGGATGAGCTAATGAGGATGCTGCTCGATTCCACCAGATCCATACCTGTGATACTCTCCACATGTCCCCGCCATCTGTGTAATACTAAAAGCAGAAAATTTATGCTGCACATGATGATGATTATCTTATTTAATGGACACTATTTTGAGGTCTATATTTATCCTTTATAGACTACTCAAAGGCATTTGATTGTGTACAACACCAGAAACTGTGGGAAATAATTGGAAAAAATGGGATTTCCAACACATTCGATACAATTAACATCATTGCTGTATCTAGACCAACAAGCAGCAGTAAGAATAAATGGTGAAACAACAACTTGGTTTGACATAAAACAAGGGGTCCATCAGGGGTGCATATTGTCGCCTTACTTATTTAACTTGTATACTGAAAATATAATGATGAATATTAGAGAAGATGTAGACAAAGAATATTATGATGCCATAACAATTGGAGGTTATGAAATTCCAGAGATTAGATATGCTGATGACACAGTATTACTGTCCACAACACAAAAAGGAATGGAAAAACTAATTATGTCAGTCCGTAAGAATAGTGAAGAGCAAAACCTCTATCTTAATGCAAAGAAAACTAAATTGATGACAACTGACAAAACAAACAAGACAGCTGAAATATGTATCAATGAGGAAAAACTGGAAGAAGTGGAGAGTTTTGAATATCTTGGATCACTGCTAACTAATAATGGAGATACAATGAGGGAAATTAAAAGAAGGACATCTATCACTCTTAAGAAAGTAAAACAGAATCTGTAGAGAGGAACAGACAGCACTACAAAAATAATATTTTTAAAAGCATGCATCTTTCCTATCACATCATATGCCTGTGAGACCTGGACACTTAACAAAACAGCTGAGAAACACATAAATGCTTTTGAAAATAAATGCTACAGAAGAGTTCTTCAAATGCCATGGACACAAAAATAACAAATATATCCATACTACAAGAACTTAATATTGAAGAAGGCTGTCTAGTAAAGAGGATTAAACAGAGAAAACTTAAATATTTTGGACACATTAAACATCATGATAATCTAGAGAAAACTGTCTTGGAAGGGTACATAATGAGAAAAAAAAGAGAGGAAGACCAATGCGAAGATGGCTGCAAGACACTGTTGATGATCAGCAAATGGACGCATCAGCTCACAACCAAGAGGCCTACAGGAGTACTGTTAGGGAGGCAAAGTTCTGCAAGGGACATGCAAATGAATGAATGATGAATGAATGATTTTGAGGTCTGTTGAATTTTATACTAACAGACCAAAAATCCTAAGAGTACATAAAGAACTTTATAATAAACACATTTATCATGTGTTTAACATGGAAATAATACAATTCCCACATTTAGCTTATCTTATAGTTTAAAATTTTAAGCTTCAAAAACATGAATAATGTTGCACAGGAGTGGTTATATTTGTAATTTTTTTTTATAATGTCATTTGTATGGCCCATGGTGGGAGACAAATATCCCATGTGAACAAAATGTAAATAATCATTAGCTTTTTGAAAATGTAAAAAGTAATTTCAGGCACAAGTAATCTTCTTTAGTTATTTCTGACTATAGTATGCTGTACTATATGGGTCAGAAATATGGAGGACAACTAAACAAGGCGAAAAGCAAATACAGACATTTTAGAATAGAATTCTGAGAGAATTTATGGACTGGTAAGAGACTCTTCATGTACAGAAGAAGGAATGAGTGAATGGTTCCAGATTGACACAGGTGTGAAACAAGGATGTATATTATTTCCCTTGCTTTTTGGAATTGCCATAGACTCCATAATGAAAAAATGCTGCACAGGTAAAATGGGCATTGAATGGGTACATGGGACTCAACTAGAAGATGTTGATTTTGCAGATGACATAACTCTTATCAGTGACAATGTGAAATCAATGTGAGAAAAAACAGATACACTGTCTTCAATGGATAGTAAAATAGGACTTGAAACTAACAAGGAAGAAACAAAAATAATGAAATGTCTCATTAACCATGAAGGAAAAATATACATAGAAGGGACAGCTGTTGAAGAAATAAACCAATCTGCATATTTCAGCAGTTACATAGACCAGGATTGTGACACCAGAAAGGAAGTTAGAATTAGAATTGCAAAAGCATCATTGACCTTCAAGAATCTTGAGAACATATGGCATTCAAAAGTTATAAGCACAAAAACCAAGTTAAGACTATTCAATTCAGATATAATATCCACCCTCATTTATGCATATGAAAGCTGGAAAACAACTAAAGAAATAGACAATAAATTAGACTTCTGAAAACAAATGGCTAAGGAAAATACTCTGCATCAAGCGGAACGAATTCAAGAACAATGCAGAGATAGGACAGATGAGCAAACAACAACCTGTCTCATGGGTGATCAGAAAAAGATGGACATATATTGGTCACGTGATGAGAAGAAACAACCAGAGAATCCCAAAATAAGCTATCAAGTGGAACACGTAAGGCCAAAGAAAAATAAGTTGGACACATGAAACTCTAAAGAGGACATTGTTAAGAGAGGCCAGTTTAGGGGGAATAATATAAGATTAAGAGACTGTAACACAAGAACGAAAGATAAGAAGTAACAAAGAAATCTACACATTGTTTAACTCTCCACTTATTAGAGCCATTATGAAAAACAAAAGACTGAGATGCCTTGGGCAGTTAGAATGGAGGAGGATAGACAAACAAAGATGGCCTATACAGAAGTGATGAAAGGGGACAGACAAGAGATAGACCTAGACAACAGTGGCAAGACGACCTAGAAGAAGTTATAAGCACTCTTGGAACTGATGATTGGCAAGAAAAGATCAGGAAAAGAGAGGAATTGAGATGTGTCTTGACTGCAGCAGTGAGGCTCAGTGGCTTGGAAAGATGCTGAATTCACCAGCTGGCTCAAAGAAGAAGATAGTATATCACATTCTTGGAACAAAGCAATTATTTTGCACACATTTTGCTTCTTTTTTTTGGCCATTCTCTTCTCCAAATGATCGATGTGTTTTTCTTCACCTTTTCTCAGCTGCCACTGCCAACGCCGCCACCACCACTACCACCACTACCGCCGCTACCACCACCACCACTAATGGTCATCCAACTTGCTTTGCCCCTGTTTTCACAGTGCACCTTGCCCAAGTTGAATCCAGTCCATCTCTTTTTTGTTTTATTTTGTCTGCAAACCAATATCACTGATGTTGGACTTGATAGCCTTCCAAAGTTCATGGATCTATGTTCTCTGGAGCCACATCTTGTCTGTACATATCTCTGAATCACAAATGTGGGTGCCCTTAAGCTAACTGTCTGAACAGAACAATGTTTAAAATGCAAGACAACATTTAGTGGTATAAACACTGCATGAAAACCATAGGTAATACTGTTCTGGGCGTGTTGGTCCCATCAGCTAGAACTCTTTCCAGCAAAGTTGCACTCAAGCTGAATGAGATGGCTGTCAACAACCCATAGCTGATTGCTTGTGTCAGGGTTGGCAAACCATAGCCAGCCAAGACCCTAGTCTGCCTCCTCGTGATGTCCTCTGGAAACAGACAGCAGTCTGGCCTAGTGAACAGGGATCGCAGTGGGAAGACAAACCTAGTCCTAAAAATGTGGCGCATAACCACAACACAACACAACCACTACCCTCCTGAGGGTGAACGACGAAGATGATGAAGAAGAAGGTTTTGAAAGAGAAGATCAAGGTTAAAGTGAAACCCAACAGTGTCCAAGAGAAAGTGAAGTGAAGTTTTTACCAACCCTGGCATATAACTACTTACAGCTCTTCCTTTCCTTCTGATGAATGAATTAAAAAATTTAGAACCAAATACATCTAGATTCTGGTAGCTCAATAATTATGACGATCTCTTCACGACCAAAATGTTCATTGTTTGGATAACACATATTTTTACCTGAGCTTGATACCTACCATCTGGTGGACGTGATTCTGGTCCAGTCAGGCAGTACGAGCTAATGTCCCACACACATATGAAACCGAAGCTGTCACTCGAGCATAACAGGCTGTTGTTGCTGTTGCTCAGAAGAAATGTTACTGTACCACCCTTCACTCTGGACTAAACAGAAAAACACAGTGAATAAACACCTTCACATCTTGTTATGCTAATGTGATCATCAGTCATTGAAACTCATAATGAAGCAAAGCTGTGATGATGCATTATATGAATATTACCCCTTAATCTACCAAACAGAACCCATGGTGCACACTTTTTTTGCAATAAAAAATCAAAACTGTGGTTTTTTAAAATGTAGATGTGCCACTTAAGTGCTTGCAGCAGTTTAAAATTATGAACTCCTGATTACAGAACAAAACCATATGATAAAAGCTATTTTATGTTTAATTTTTTTGAAATGCCATTTAAATGGCTTATGGTAAGTTAAAAGCAATAATAAAGGCCCAAGCATCCCTTGGGGACAACTGTGTTAAGAACACACTTATCTTAATATAGTCTTTGTGAGACAGGGAACATGGATCTGTTTGCTTAAAAACTCTGACATACTTCTGTAGCCTAGAAAACTGTAGCAATCAACACTGTTATTTTTGTAAAATGTAATGTCAGGTTGGTGGACAGGTGGGGATCACTGGCAGGGATGAGGAAAATCTGGTGTGAAACCAATGAATCCAGGATGTGACAAGCCTATGGGTCTTTACAACAATGGCTATCAGAATTAGGTAAACAAAATAGAGCCAGGTGGTGGGGAATGGATATCACTGAGGCACTCATCGGATTCTTCATCCAAAAGTCAGAGTGTCTTTGTGGAACTGTCTCAAAGGCGTCTGGCCAGCCAGCGTTGCATGCTGGATCTGACACAGAGAAGGGGCTTAAGTACAGCCACCAGAGGCTGGAAAGCAAAGTTTTGGCCAAGCAAGCCTACATCACTGTCTTCACGGTAGGCTGAGCAAGACTGCAGTCTGCCCTAGAAAGGAAAGGTGCTGAAGTCGGGAGGTACCCAGTCTAAAGGTGCATCACAAAAATCAGAGCACCATGCATCATCACCAGTGTGCGTACGAAGAAGAAGAAAAGCTCAAGTATATTTTAGAACACTGAACACTAATTTAAACCATAAGGAAAAGACAAAGAAAAAAAAAACGGTTGTGTTACTGCAACCTGGCCATTGTTTTAGGGATATGCTCCCATGCTGCCCTCACTCCCCGTCTGATCTGATGTCTGTGTTTTAAGATCTTCACTGCAGCTTCAGCTGATCTGATGTCTGTGTTTTAAGATCTTCACTGCAGCTTCAGCTGATCTGATGTCTATGTTTTAAGATCTTCACTGCAGCTTCAGCTGCTGAAAGATTTAAGTTTATGGTTTCATAGAGACAGAAACCAACTCAGTCAGTTTATCCATGCACTCCCTTACTCATTCACCAACTCGCTCTATCAATCACTCATCAAAACCCCCACCTTCTCATTCAGCCACAAATCCACTCATTCACTCATTACTGTCGAGGTGTGATCAACTCAGATGTAAAAATGGATGCCTGACATTTCATGTTAGTAAAACTGCCTTTGTAATGGAAAATTGTCTACAAGGTAAGTCGCACCACAGTGTGCTATACAGATGGCTGTTTGTGCACTAAGGGATAAAGTGATGCTCATGTAGTAATCAGCTACACACACACACACAAAAAGGAACATTTGTGACTGTTAATCCATAATACTCATATCAACAAATTTGTGCTGTTTTGTAAGTTTCTGATATGAAGGATAAAAGAAGTGAATACTGTGGTAAAACTGGATCTCTCAATGAAGGTAGATAGCAGTGTATGTTTCATTGGGCAGAAACAGGAATGGCAGAAAGCAAGATCTCTCTCTCTCTCTCTCTCTGAACCTTAAGTGCCCAGGGCACATGGGGCTTCCGCAAGGGTTTTCCACAAATGCCTGTCCTTCGCCTTTTTTTAGAAATATAAATGAAGAGGTAGCAACTAGGTGGAAATGTAGCGTAGTTTAAATAAAGTTGGATTTATTGTTTATTCCAGCTGGATGGAGCTGCTACTTCCTTCTGTTTCTATTTTTCACAGCCAACTTTCTTGTTTTAGCCACATTCACTTTGTGGAATGTTTTCACCCTAAAGCAGGTGATTTAAAGCTACTCTTCCAGCCCTTTCTGTCTTTCTTCTCTAGCCACTAGAAGGCTGTAATAGCTCCTTTTCTAAGCATCCTAAATGACCAGTCTTGTCCTCTCAGTGTTTTCTATTTTTTCTAAACCTTCTTTCATCTACCCCCACCCTCCATATTGTCTTCTCACTTTTATTATCTGTGCCATCTGGGCAGCTTTTGTTTAAGCCACAGGTATCTGATAGAAGCAAGCTGCAGCCATCTGGTGCATTGGGGCATAAAGCCATGTTGTCTATCATATGATACCCTTTGTTATTCTTCCTATACATCAGTTCTCAACCAACAGTCTGCTTCCACTTGGTGCTTATCTACATCTACCTGCAAATATTTTGTGCCTGTCTTTCTTACCTGGGTAGAGGTATCCCTTATCAAAGGAGAAGTAAGATGCCTACTTACCTCCATTAGTCTACGGAACACCCTTGGGCAAGTTGGAGTACCCATATAGCCCCCTGATCAGGGTGATGTGAAGCCATGGGAGGAGGTGGTGGATGGAATTGGAGAGCAGCTGACAGATAATGTTGGTTATGGTCACCATTCTATGATGGTAGGCAGATGATCTCAATGTAGGGACAATGGCTACGATCACTGACTAGTACAGTCACTGCCCAGAAGGAAATAAATGGCAAACTATCTTCTGGAAACATACCAAGAAACTCTTACAGCAACGTGGAAAGTCAGATAAAAAAAAATCTGGTGGCGAGTCCCCTAGGCCAGATAGATCTAATTTTAACACTGAAAAAGAGTGTGAGACAGAGGTCAGTACTAGTAATTATGATGACGGACAAAAACTTGACGCCATTACCAAGAAAACCCCTGCATCAAACTAAAAAGAAAAATAAGAGTAGGAACATGGAATGTAAGAAGTATGTATGAGGGAAAGTTATCAAATAATAAGTGATGAGATGAAAAGAACGGGGACACATATTTTGGGAACCTGTGAACATTGATGGAAAGGATCAGGACACTTCAAGAGCGAGAATGATAATATCTTTATATGCTCTGGTGGAGAATTAGGAGGAAAGAATGGAGTGGCTTTTTACTTGGACAAATTAACATCAAAAGCATCACTAGGCTACAGCCCAATAAGTGACAGAATCCTCACTATCAGACTTTAACTCTTTCCCTGCCATGGTCAATATAGTGAATACTTCCTGTTAGTCTAGTGCCTGCCATGACCATTATAGCAATTTTGTTTCATTGCAATGTAAAACTATTGTAAAACTTTCTTATTGTACACGATTTATCTGCACATGTCTGGTGACCTTTCATAGTTCAATCCAAAGCGTGGCTAACAACCGAGCAAAATCGAAATCGATGTTTTAAATGAGAAATTTCAGTATTCATTGTGATTTCAGAGGCATAAGGACATGTCCTATGACCCGATCATGGTTCCTGAATGTACCCCAAGTATATCTAGACCTATTAAATGGACTGGAGAAGTAGTTAGAAGGTTATTTCAGACATTATTTTAGTGAGAATGCCACCACACGACGAGATTGGACGAAAAGTTAAGTAGATCTGGAAATCATCAATGGTAAACATTGTACATCTAGCCAATGCCGATGGTAAGCACTACATAATTATCAGCTAAAATCATCACACTACTTCTTTTTTCCTAAAAAAACTCTTCATTTATGAATTCTTCTTACATTTACAACTATTTTCATGCATAATATGTATACTTTTAAAGTGGAAATACTTTGAACATTCACTTTTACAACTATACCCCCTATACATATCAAGACCCGCGCTTTTTTGTGTGGCACTGACGGGAATGTCTGCATTTTTTTAGGTGGCCTGGATAGAGTTAAGGCACCCCTAGAAATGTAACAATTATCCAGATATATGCACCTACATCAGCACCAGAAGAAGAGGAAGTAGAATTATAACACACTGCAAACTAACTTTCTTACAAGCAGGAGACTAAAAAAAGCTAAGTGTTTAATTTTTCACCTACTTTTCACGTTTCTTTTTATCTGTTGTATTTTTTTTTTTTTTTGGTATGTATCCTTGAAAAAGGTTTTTGCTAAAATATTAGACTGTTGTATGTTCTTCATTTATATGTGCTCATCTCACTTTCTGCCATTCTTATTTCTGCACATTCTCCTCATTTTGTGTCTTTTTGTAAAACTGAACCATACACTTCTGTCTAGTTTTATACAAAGGATGTGTCTTACTCCTTGAAACTGGGCCAGCAGACGTCCGCCCTCAAACACGTTCCAGAAATGTATATTAGCTCGAGGTCCACTAGCTACCAGAGTGCCTGCATCTTTCTTGTAAGCTCTTGTGGTTAAGAAAGTAAGCTTGTCAATGCCAAGGTCACCATCCACTGTGCACAAAATAATTTGTCCAATGACAGCTTGTCAGGTTATATAACAATCTTTAATGACTGAAATCAGTAATTAGTGATAATTAATGTTTTATTTTTTTTTCTTTAACTTATATATACATATACATATTTTTGATGGAGGGAAGTATGTCTGTGCTGGTAGGACAACACACATATCATGGACAGGGAATCAGAGCTGATTAAGAATCTGTCTTACCTCCCTCTATATACTCCCACAAAATGGGCTGTTACATTGCTTCAACATGACCAGGAAGATTGAAAACTGGTTTTTTTTTTTTCCTTCAGCATTTTGTCTTGGCAGAATTTGCTAATAAATCAACTTATCTGGCCTAATCTGAGAGTTAAAGAAAAAAAAATCTCCTTTTTTCTGATCACCAATGAGACAGGTTGTTGTTCACTCATCTGCAGTATCTTTGCGTTGTTCTTGAATTTGTTCCACTTTACACTGAGTTTTTCCTTAGGCATTTGTTTTCAAAAGAATCTAATTTCTTGTCTATTTCTTTAGTTATTTTCCACCTCTTGCATGGATAAATGAGGGTGGATATTACATTTGAAATGAATAATCTTAGTTTGGTTTTTTTAGTATAAACATATAAATATATAAAAATGTATAAATGCAGCCACATGAATGAGTGTATGAATATAACAAAAAAAAAAAAACCCAAACATTCAGCATACACCATGAGGACACCAAGACTTACAGGACTCATCTCTATAACCTGGAGGAGCTGGGGAGTTCAAGTGACAGAAGATGTGCCCTGACACCATGTTCCACACAATCACTTCACCATCATAACTTGCAGTTGCTAGGAGATTGGGCAAACACTGGGCCACAGTAAGAATATCTTCTTTGTGTCCTTCTTTCTGTGAATAATAACAGCGGGAATTCATGATTAAACCAAGCTCATGAACAACAAATGTGGATTCTTTATGGTTCATCTGTCTTGTCTTGTCTTGCCTTGTGCTATCTCCCTGTAACTGTGAGCTGGTGTTCTTTGTAGCCGATGCTATGAAGGTGTTGAGGCACAGCATCGTATTTGTTTGGGGAGCGAGTTAAGGCAGCTACTTTTTCAATCCCGGAGTGCAGCTAAAAAGCAGGGGGAATACTTCTTTAGCAGACTCCACCACCATGTGGACTATGGTGATCCCTGCCTCGTTTGCCAGGCTAGGCCTGTTACTGGGGTGTATCAACGAAGAGGTGGGGTGAAATAGCAATGGTTCATCTATAACATTTATTACATTTCCACGTGAAAATAAAAGAACACAAGAGCAGCTAAAATGACGGTGATAAAGTTAAAACATGCAGATTCCTATGAGAAGAAAGAAGACAAACAGAAATGTTGAGAAGAGTATAATTTGGTTACATTTTCCTGGCTTTTAGTACAGTTTTAAACATGGGATATTAAAAAAAAAATTAATAGATGCACATATTTTCTTTGCCTTATAAGATTTGCCATGTGTCTGAATTGTGAAATGGTTAGTGCACTAGTTTTTTTACGGTGAAGGTTAGTGGCTCAAATTCAGCCAGTGCCCCAGTTACCCAGTTGTATAAATGGGTACCCAGCTGCTTTCAGAGATGAGAAAGAAAGGGTGACCAGCCATGATGCCTGACCACATCACCCTGTAAGGTGCTGTCATGTCAAATGAACTATAGACACTAACACCATATCCCCAAGATGCCTCTGCGGCATACTTTTATATGATCTGCCATACATATACTTACAATATCATCATGCCAATAAGGTGTTGGGTGCTGAACGTAGAATACATTACTATCAGTCAAGGAATCATAATATATGTTGATATGCCTGTCCCATCCCACAGAAATCACATATCTGAGAGTAAATAAAAAAAAGTAGAACACAGTACAAATAAAAACCACAACCCATCAAATTGGAAACAAAACTATGTTTTCAAAAACTTTTAATTGAGATTTTTAAAAAAAATGTTCACCCACAATGGACTTCATTGTTATCTGTAATTTGTTATTTAATATTTAGTTTACTTCAAAATTTATTGTTTACACTATCACTGTTAAAATTTGAATTCATATTAGTTCAGATTTAAGCAAAGAGTACAATACAATATTATTCTGAAGAATAACAATGATCTTGCACCTGTTTTTGCTCATTTCAATGTAGGTTACATCACAGATTTCGTTGCTGTTAGCTTCTGAAAAGCATATGAAATGGGAAAAAATTGACAATGGGAATGAATGGTATAAATGTACAAAACTTATGACAAATTTGATATATAGCTGATAACAATTCAGTAAATGAAAAATGAGCATGAAAATAGATGAGAAATATAAAGAAAAGTCCAAGATTAGGTTGGCAGGAAAGTTATTTTAGTTTCTCTAGACAAGCTGAGAAATTTTGATCTCTCTCTCTCTTTGGTCTACAACCATCTATCCTTTGGTCTTTCTGTAAGATGTGTATTTGTTTGCACTCTGTGCCATTCCTTTAGTCTATCAAGTATATTATTTCTTTGTCTTCCTCTGTCTCTCCAATTTTCCTGTTGTCACTAGATTTTCCAGTCTGCCTCTTCTCAAAACATGTCATACAAATCTGGATTGTCATGTTGAATTTTGCCATAATTTCTTTTGTCCAGAGACAGGTAGAACCTCTTCATGTATTTTCTTGGCTGTTCATGGTATTCTCTGCTACTTTCAGTGCTCTTGGTTACCGTCCATAAATTTATGATGATGAACTGAAACCTCTATTATGAATGACAAACAGCATGAATAACTTGAAGAAAAATATACTGGAGCATACAGGGAACACAGTGTTAAAGCTCATATTTTTCTTGACCATTCCAAGCCACTGAGGCATACAGGGCATATGTATTGTTATTGTCTGTATTTTGCTTTACCTGTCAACATACTGGAGGGTGATGTGGTTTAGTATCATGTCATAGGCCACCCTTCATTCCTCAGCTCTAGGAGGAGCCAGATGCCCATTTTTACAGCTGGTCTGTCTGAGGTACAAAGGTTCAAAATCTGACTCTGGTGTCACTGCATTCAGGACAGCCCCATATACAAATATGCTCTGCTGCATGTCACAGCATCTATCCAAGAGTATGTTTGCTAATACTGTAATTCCCATCAAGTGTTGGTTGCTTATGATGCATTTTCTGCCACACAGTTCAGATTACTACCAGCACCCTTAATTTGTCCTAGCTTTAGCAATTGCTTCACAATTACATTGTCTGAGGTACATTTAATCAGAACTGAACCATCAACCACCATCTTAACAGGTTAGAACAAGTGTTTTTTTACTCAGACATATGCAATAATGTGAATGAGGAAGCCAAAAGCTCCTCATCTATAATTCTATATGACAAATCCACAAAAATATAAATTTGAACTGTTATGTCACTGACTTGCTTGGTTTACCAATCCGTTGGGTTGTCCCGGCAGTGGGATTTTTTTCTAGCACACACCAAAAAGGCCCCAGATTCACCCAGTCTCTAAAATTTGGTATCAGAGAAATTTGGGAAGTTAAATGTGGCCAGGTGTGATAATGACCACATCACACTTTCATGTGCCGAAGGTCATGGAAAATATGGGCCTAACACCGTATCCCCAATATGCCTTATTGGCATGAAAATGGGAATTTTACCTTTTTTTATGTCATGATTGATAACAACAAATAAAACAAAATAATGAGAAATCAACAAGAACAACAAAAAAATATTATTTGAACAACTAAGGCCGAGGCTATTTGCATAGGATTTTAGATTTTAGTTTACCAATAACCTCAGCCCAGAGTTTAGACTATTTGCACAGTACTTTTGTGTACTGATAGTCTCAGTTCAGGGTTCAGGCTATTCAAAGGATTTTTAGTGTACCAACAGTCCCAGCCTAAAATTTATGCTATTCACAAACTGACCTACATTGCAACTGCACATGTCCTGTGGCCCCTTGACCCACTTACACATCATTAGGGTATCCAGGCATAATCTTGACCAAATGTGCTTTAAATGAATGAGTTACAAATCTAGCGGTTGTTATGTGCAAAAATAGTGGCTCAGGATTAAAGATATATGCAGTGGTCACTGTGCAAACAGCCTATACCCCAGACCAAGGCTGTTATAAATTAAAGTCTTGTGTGAAAGAGGTCGACCATATGAAAGAGGAGATTGTTAAGAGAGGCCAACTTAGCATAAAATCCCTTGATGAGGTTGAAAAGCTTGCTGAAAACAGGAAAACTTGGCAAACTACCATGCAAGCCCTATGTGACATTTAATGACACAGGAAGGGTGTAAGATGAGAATAGATACTCCCAACAACACAATTTCATTACCTTCCAGTTCAACATCAAAAACAAAAAAAAAATGATGTAAAAAATTAGATTAAGAAAAAAACTCACACTAAAACGCTACAAGGAAAAAAAACCCAGACTAAAATACAGACCTGATTTTTTTCTAGACTTCTTCTTCAGAATGCGAAGACAGTGGCCATTGTTGTAGTTCCAGATTTTCATAATGCCATCTCTCCCTCCAGTTATAAGTCTACAAGGCAATGAAATAATGTCAAATCATCATCATCATCATCATCATCATCATCATGTGCCATCTCCCCTCAGAAGGTTGGCTGCAATGGCCCTCCAAATTGTTTCATGTGGAGTCCATTGCTTTCTTTATGTGGTGAGGGCCCAATTTTTTTCCTCCATGATGGCCAGCCATATCTTTCTATACCTAGCTGATAAGTCTCCTGCTGAACTACATACTTTACCAGTGATCACACTAGGATTTCTTGAAACTGGTAAAACTGTACCTGTTTTTCATCCTGTATGAATTTGTATAATTCGTTCATAATCTGCAAATGGATGCATCAGCAGCAGGCCATCTTGCTCACAACTGAGAGGCCTACAAGAGTGCTGTTAGGGAGGGAAAGTTCCGCAAGGGACATGCAAATGAATGAATGAATGAAGTACTTTGTGAAATACCAGTTTTCTCAGTACAACATTCAGTACTTTTAAACTTTTAAAAGTGATTTTTTTCTCCTATCTTGTTAGCAAAAAAGAATAGTCACATGCTGAACCAAAGTAAAAAATGGCTGATTCTCCTCCATGAAAATCATCATCATCATCATCATCATCATCATCATCATCATCATTCTACAGGCCCAATCAACCAATTTGTGTGGTTGCTTTTTTTACTAAGTTTTTGATAATATAAACTGGTTACAGTAACCGATGACTTCCAAAAGTTTCGGTTCTCCTTTTTTTCTATCAGTACTTTACTGGTAATTGCCAGTTAACGTGAACACTGCTTTACAGTTTTATACTGTGAGCTACTGATAAAAGCGGTTCTTCTGCTTCAATCAACCTAATATTAAATATGATTTTAACAATTTTTTTTTCTTAACGTTTACCACTTTCATCCTTTCATTCATCTAAATCCCTGAATGCTGATCAACAGAGTAATCACTATCTACTACACCTTGTGACATCTTACATGGCAGCAACATATTCTCTCCACTTCTCATGATCTGCAGCCTACCTCTGCAAGCTCTACCATAGTATATATTTTGTCCATCACAGCTTCAAAAGTTCTTTACTGGAATGTCATTGGTCAATCACACTTCCGTGTTTCATCAAGTATCCAAAGCATGGCTATCCCAGTAGCTTATTTTTTTTTTTTTGAGAAGATATAAAATATTTAAAAGGAAACTAACAATAAATCTCATTAATTTAAAAAAAAAAGGAACCATATTAGGCAACTCAGGACTTAAAATGAAACAGAACTTATGAGCTTGCAAGCATTTGAATGAGAGGACAGGTCACTATCAACTAGTCTACTCATTTCCTCAAGGAGTCAATGTCTTGATTCATCAGCCTTTGCTTAAATGGAGGTATCACTATTCACATATGTTTGCCTTAGAAGAATGCTAAAGATACCACGGACAGCGAAGAGATCAAATGAAGAGGTCCTGAAAGAGGCAGAAGAAGAGAGACAAGCAGTAACAAAATTCAGGAAGAAACAATCCAAACTCACAGGGCGCATCATGAGAGCAGGCAGATTGGAATATTTGAAAACAACAGAGAAGACAGAGGGCAAAAGACACTGAGGCAGACAAAGAGACAAGATGATAGATGGACTGATGAAGTGGCATGGAGAAAGAACTTCAGTCCAGCTCATAATTAACACCTGAAATAGAGAATTGTGGAAAAGCATGACTGTCAATGCCTGCTGGCATGGCAATGGATAGATAGATAGATAGATAAACATATAAGAATCTGCCCCTTCATATCATACTAAAATGTAAGGAAAAATTACCTGTACTTCTGCTTGTGAATGCCTCCTTGATACATACCTTCTGCCTGTGTTGTCTAAGGTCATGTACATGAATGCCTCCTTGATACATACCTTCTGCCTGTGTTGTCTAAGGTCATGTACATGAATGCCTCCTTGATACATACCTTCTGCTCGTGTTGTCTAAGGTCATGCACATGAATGCCTCCTTGATACATACCTTCTGCTTGTGTTGTCTAAGGTCATACACATGAATGCCTCCTTGATACATACCTTCTGCCTGTGTTGTCTAAGGTCATACATGTGATTGCCTCTTCCCCATGTGCTTCACCATATTCAAAAATGGCTGCTCCAGTTTCAAAGTCCCACACTTTGACAAACTAAAAAGTTAAAACCAGAGCAATGCTCTGTTAAGAAAACTCTAGTCTCTACACTTAATAAAAAAATCTACTCTTTATGCATACAATAACAACACAAATATACAGTAATAAGATACATAGATCAGGATGGTGATACCAGAAAGGAAGTTAGAATTGCAAAAGCAGCATTGATCCTCAAGAATCTTGAGAACATATGGCACTCTAAAGTTATAAGCACAAAAGCCAACTAAAATTATTTAATTCAAATGTAATATCCTCCTTCATTTATGCATGTGAAAGCTGGAAAACAACTAAAGAAATAGACAAGAAATTAGACTCTTTTGAAAACAAATGCCTAAGGAAAATACTCAGTATAAAGTGGAATGAATTCAAGAATACAGAGATAAGGCAGATGAGCGAACAACAACCTACCTCCTGGGTGATCAGAAAAAGGAAATGGACATATATTGGCCATGTGATGAGAAGAAACAGTCAGAGAATCCCAAAACAAGCTATCAAGTGGGACACAACAGGCTGAAGAAAAAGAGGTCGACCATGTGAAACTTAAAGAGGATACTGTTAAGACAGGCCAAATTAGTAGGGCATAAAATCCCTTGATGAGGATGAAAAGCTTGCCAAAAACACGAAAACTTGGCAAACTACCATGCAAGCCCTATGTGACATTTAATGGCATGGGACAGATGTATGATGTAAGATATCCAATAGGGGAGCTCAGAATGATAACTTGCTCCTCTCTGCGGAGTTGGTAGTAAGTATCATTTTTTTTTCTGACAGCCATGGTGTTCTTTCACCCATTTGTTCTTGAATGTTATTTTTATCACAGATTTAGTTGCCTCATATGTCACCACAGACTGAGGTACCACTTCTCAACAAGATCAAGATTGGCTCAACCAACATGTGGCATTGGTAAGATGACAGGAGAACATATTCTGCAGGAGTGCCCAACATACAAGGTGCAGAGAAGACAGATATGGCCAACATACGAGGTGCAGAGAAGACAGATGTGGCCAACATACGTAGTGCAGAGAGAAGACAGATGTGGCCAACATACGAGGTGCCGAGAAAACAGATGTGGCCAACATATGAGGTGCAGAGAAGACAGATGTGGCCAACATACGAGGTGCAGAGAAAACAGATGTGGCCAACATATGAGGTGCAGAGAAGACAGATGTGGCCATCATACAAGGTGCAGAGAAGACATGTGGCCAACATCTGTAGCAGTTCAAGAGAAGCTATATGGGGATGTATACCAACTCCAGCTGACTACTGATTACTTTAGAAGTATACGTCTGAGAATGATAAAAGAAGAAAAAGAATATCTAACAGCACACAAGGCAGTGATTTTATTGAGACATGTGTTGCCTTAATTATGCCATGCTGAAGAAAGTTAGATGTGCCTACTGAATCACTTGACTAAAACTGTCAAATTGCAAGTTTAGTACAATTCACTATTCTTCATCTTCACATTGGGTCCAATTTGACTCTTTAAAGTGACCAAAATCGCACTGAATTCTGATTCATCATAAAATCTGGAGTGAGGCAAGACTGTGTATTATCTCCCTTACTCTTCATAACATATATTGATGACATCTGCAAAGAGGCGAGCATGTATAGTAAAAACTCCACAACAAAGCTGCCCAACAGCCCAACCCCAGAAAGAGTGCTGATAAACCCACAACACCTTCCAGAAGACATACCCAATAGGAGGACCATAAACGAACTCCTTTTTGCCGACGATC
Organism: Achatina immaculata; assembly: GCA_009760885.1. Classification (NCBI taxonomy): domain Eukaryota; kingdom Metazoa; phylum Mollusca; class Gastropoda; order Stylommatophora; family Achatinidae; genus Lissachatina; species Lissachatina immaculata. The sequence goes on from CM019700.1 coordinate 29,922,112, forward strand.
AAGCACTTATAGCCACGTCAGAAAAAGACCTACAGCAGAACATGGATAATTTAGCAAGGCTATGTAAAAGCCACAACATGAAGATCAGTGCTGAAAAAAAAACAAGTCATGACCACAGCGAGAGAAGAAATCCAAACAAAGATTTCCCTAGACAACCAGCCTTTGAAACAAGTGAAATATTTCAAATACCCATGTAGCATAATATCATCCTCAGGGACAGCTGATGCTGAGATTGAGAACAGATGCAATAAAGTAGTTCAGGTCACTGGACAAATGAGTCCTTTAGTGAAAAACAAATACATCACAACCGAAACAAAAAGGGCACTGTACAACACAATGTTCATCCCAACTCTATGCTATCAATGTCAATCATGGACACTAACAGCCAATAACAAAAGAAAAATCATTGAAACAGAAATGAGATGTTTAAGGAAAATACTAAACATGACAAGAAGAGACCAAATAACAAATGACACCATCAGGGCAAAGGCTGGAGTAACACCAGCATTACACTATATCCAGAAACAGCAAGTCATATGGTTTGACCATGTTACACGGTTATCGCCAGGCAGTATATTACAGACAACACTCACACTAAGATTTGTAGGTAACAGAGGAAGAGGTCGCCCATGCAGAAGTTGGAGAGAGGAAATTACAGAAGCATTAAATATCCCATTATGTGAAGCAAATCTTCCAGCCCTGCCAAGATGTCTATTTGTCCCCTCAACAATGAAAGGTATATGAGGAAGGAGATGAGACAAGACAAGACAAATCTGAGTCAACTGACTCTAGTCCACATCTCTGATTCCAGGAATATGTGACCATCTTGTCTTGTCTTGTCTTGTCTTGTTTTGTCTTATCTCCCTGTAACTGTAAGCTGGTTTCTTTGCAACTGATGCTGTAGAGATGTTGAGGTGCAGCATCGTATTGAATGGAAGCGGGTTATTGCAGCTATTTTTTCAGTCCCGGAGTACAGCTAAAAAGCAGGAGGTGTGCAATGCTTCTTTAGCAGACTCCACCACCTTGGGGATTATGGCAGTCACTGCCCCATTAGCCAGGCTAGGCCTGTTACTGGGGGTACCAACAAAGAGGTGGGACAGGGTCTTGGTCAGCTGTGGTTCGCTAACCCTGAGGCTAGCATATCAGCTATGGGTCACTGGTTGCTTAATTGGAGCGTCTTCACCCCCAGTATATGACCAGTCATGTTATCTTATTTCCAGCATCTTAACTGTACAAACTGTGGGCATGACTACACTGCACCTCTTGTAACAAACAAATGTAATCTACAGACAGAAAAATAATACTAGATAGAAGAGAAATAAAATGAAGCCCTCAAATACAGTTTCAAAGCAAAGAAAACTACTTAATATCATAATGAAAAATAGTCAAACTTTCTTGGACATGTCAACAGAAAACAAGTTAAAGAGCGTGGCAATCATTGGAAAACTTGAAGTTATAAAATGTGAGGAAAATCAAGATTTCGGCAGGCTGAACTAAGTGCTATAAGAAAACAGCAGCTTGTGAACTTTTTGGTGAAAACTAAAAGAAATGACAAATGCAGTACAACTGGTATTAGTTGCTGCCGTGTGTGGAGTGGGGCTGCTCCTCCTGGCCAGTGAAGAAAGGTGCGATTATGGGTTGCCGTGCAGCACTGTGGAAAAGGTGGAAGAAAGGAATAAGTGGAATAATCAGTAGTCTCGAGGTCAGGACTGCTCAAATCACAGCACCTCTGCTCTGGAGGTTGGCCATGTCTCATGTACACTCATACTGGGCGAATTGCCTGAACCGGCTTAACACAGGGGTTAAGATGCTGCTGGCAAGACTCTTCGGATGCCACGTGTGGAGTGAAACTCCTCCCGGTCAATTAAGAAAATGAGGAAAAGCAATCAGGATTGATGTGCGGCGCCAATGTGAAAAGGTGATGGAAAGGATAAAATGAAGCTTAATTGGTATGTCCAGTAGTCTTGCGGCAAGAGCTACTCATACCACTGCACCTCTCTCTAGAGGCCTGCCACATCCATTCTATACCCATACTGGTGAAATATGCCTAAACCAGCTTAAACCAGGGGTGAAACTTGATGGCTACTCAAGTCACGGTACCTCCGCTCTAGAGGTCAGTCATGTCCTAAACACGCTCATACTGGGATAATATGCCTAAACTGGCTCAACCCAGGGGTGAAACTCACTAGTGGCGAGGATTCGTCCTCCTGGACAAAAACTCCATCCTGGTCACAACTAGGAAGGGCAGTGGCCACGACCACAAAATGCTGAAGTCGGAGACATTTAACCAGTGCAGTCTAGATAGGCTACCACCTCTCACCAGGCGGGGATGTATGTATCATAATCGTGCTGAGGTTTTCCGGTGAGAAAGTCCAACGCTGGACTGGATGGGCAACCACCTCTCACCTGGTGGGGATACAGGGTATCCCAAAACATGTTGAGGTTTTTCGGTGAGAAAGTCCAACTCTAGGCTAGACGGACAACCACCTCTCACCCAGCGGGGATATATTCATATCCAAAACACACTGAGGTTTTCCGGTGAGAAAGTCCAATTTTAGATTAAACCGGTGCAACAAAAACCACGGTGTCAAGCAATCCTGCTTCTGTGACCCACCAAGAATACAGGCTCAAGCCCTGCGACACTCTGAACCTATTGTGATCCTCTAGGGGATCTCGTGTGGTCCTTTGGGGACCACACAGGGACCACGGGACCTACTGAGGACCATAGGAATAAATTAAGTAGGATCACGGGGCAGTCTTGGTGGTAGAAGCAAACAAAGAAGAAGAAGAAGAAACTGGTATTAGTAATACAAATAAGCAGAGGTGTATGGTTCAGCTTAACAAAAAGACAGAAATGTAGAGGAAAATGAGCAGAAAGAGAGAAGAAAGTAAAAAAAGAGTACATACACATGAAAAACATACAATATTTTAACAAATGCCTTTGTTAAGGACCATTTACAAGAAATGCAGTCTTTGACAAAGGCATTTGTATGTGCTCCTTAACAAAGACATTTGCCAAAATGCTGGATTGTTGTCTGTTTATAATTTATACACGCTCATCCTATTTTCTGCCACTCTTGTTTCTGCCAATTTTTTTCCTCACACCTATCTTTATGTAAAAAAAAAAAACCAAAAAAAAACTGTACACTTCTGTCAACCTTGAACTGTTTGGAAACATCAAGGACCACACAAGATGGAGATGTATTATCACCGATGCTATTCAACATACACCACATAATGAATGAATGGGGAAAAAAGATTCAAAGTAAAAACAGCTTTAAATAATTCACATATGCAGAATTTAGCTTTAAGACTTTAACTTGTCTTCTGTTGAAGAAACAGCACCAGAAAGATGATATCATCTTACATCTTGCATTGGGCTCACATGGTTTTTCACCAAGTTTTCCTGTTTTCGGAGAGCTTTTCAACCTCATCAAGGGATTTTATGCCCTACTAATTTGACCTCTCTTAACAATCTCCTCTTTAGAGTTTCACACGGTCTGCCTCTTTTTCTTCGGCCTGTTGTGTTTCACTTGATAGTTTGTTTTGGGATTCTCTGTTTCTTCTCATCACGTGACTAACATACGTAAAGAAGATATACAACAAAACAGTATCAAATATACATAACTTACAGATCCTGTGCAGCAAGTAATGACTTGGTTGAACTCAGGGTTGTACCTGCAACAAGTTACAGGGTCCTTGTGACTGACCACAATGTCCTCATTTGGTGAGCTCCTTCAGACAAAGAAAATAGAGGCAGATATGCTGAGCAACTTTGAAAAACAATAAGTAATGGGAAATTCTAAAATGTAAGTTAAAACTGGTTTTATTTTGTACATTTCTGTTTATGTCAACAGACTAAAGTGATAGAGACTCTCACATCAAGAACAAACCACCAGATTATGCACAGGACATTGCTGACTGTGAGGATGCCTGTATCACCTCAGAGTGTCACACACCCACCAGACTGCTTATGTGAGACTGGTAGTCAGATTCCAGAACACATCATGCAGCTCTACCCCTCCCCCCTTCCTCAACAAAGAAGCCCAAATCCAGCTCTGGCTACAGGGAAGATAAACATTGGGGTGCAAAGCATAACTTATGAAAGACTGCACAACTTATCCAGACAATAAATATGGATGTCTGAGGCTAGCATCGTAGACTGGAGAAGAAGTAGTAGAAGGTGGCACTGCAACATGATGATGATGAGCATTAGGAGAATTTTTATAGCAAGCAAATGAAGATGTTAATTTGCTTACCTTTGCAGCTACATGGACCAGAATGGCGACACTAGAAAGGAAGTTAGAATTAGAATTGCAAAAGCAGCAATGACCTTCAAGAATCTTGAGAACATATGGCATACAAAAGTTATAAGCACACAAAACCAAGCTAAGATTATTCAATTCAAATGTAATATCCACCCTCACTTATGCATGCGAAAGCTGGCAAACAACTAAAGAAATAGACAACAAATCTGATTTTTTTTAAGACAAATGCCTCAGGAAAATACTCGGTATAAAGTGGAATGAATTCAAGAACAATGAAGAGATAAGACAAATAAGCAAAAAACAACCTGTCTCATTGGTGATCATATGTTGGTCATGTGATGAGAAGAAACATTTAGGGAATTCCAAAACAAGTTATCAAGTGGAACACAACAGGCTGAAGAAAAAGAGGTTGAGCACATGAAACTCTAAAGAGGACATTGTTAAGAGAGGCCAAATTAGCAGGCATAAAATCCCTTGATGAGGTTGAAAAGCTCGCCAAAAACAGGAAAACTTGGTGAACTACCATGCAAGCCTTATGTGACATTTAACGGCACAAGAAGGATGTAAGATGTAAGAAATGAAGATGTTGGATGTGCCATAGGGGTTAGACAGGACATTAGCAGAGTTAAATCTTTAGCGGATGCTGGAGAAGGGAGAAGGGAGTGAGCAATGTCCCTTTAGCTGTGCAAGTGAATTTACAACTGGTGCTTCACCAATTGTTCTTTCTTTCTGGAACTGTGAGCATGATATTCTTTCCAGCTGATGCAGTGAAGGTAGTGATGTACAGCATCATGCTAACCTGGGAGTGGATTATGGTGTCTATTTTTTCAGTTCCTGAACAGACCTAAAAAGCCAGCATCTAATTTGGCTATCAGCAATCCATACTTGACATGCCTGCACCAGTATTGGCATACCATAGCCAGTCAAGACCCTATCCCACCTCTCTGTTGGTACCTTCAGTAACATGTCATGCTTGACTAACAGGGCAGGGATCACTATAGTCTTAAAGTTGGTGGAGTCTATTAAAGAAGTACTGCACCAGTCCTGGCAAACACAGAATGGCAATGAATGAAATGCTTTGGGTCCTTTGCCAGAATGAGACTACATCAACCAGTTCCAAGGGCCCTTAATACCAGAATGGAAAAAAAACAGATGAAAAGGATGTTGACAAATAATGCAAACAGATAAGAGCAAAAGACATACTAGGGCATCAGTTCCTGGTCTAAAGTCTACATACCCCAGGATCCATGAAGGCTCATGTGAGAGTTCACTTAGTTAAGTTTAGATTACATGAAGTGGGCCATGACCAAGCTATAGTTTGTTAGTTATAAAGGACCATCACCAATGCACTCCAGACACAACTATTAGTCTGTAATTCTCTGTTCTAGGTAGGTCAAACATGGCAGTACCAGGAAGAACACAGTGAATTAGACTAGAACAAATCCTCACTAAATGTAATGCAGTATCTGAGTGGTGAGGTGGTTAGTGCACTGGTCTCTCATGGTGAAGGTCAGAGGTTCGAATCTGACCAAAGGTGCCCAAGTCATCCAGCTGTTAAAATGTGCACCCAACATCTTCTGGAGTTGGACAAGGAAAGGCAGCCAGGCATGATGCTGACCACATCACCTCCTAGTGTGCTGACAGGTCAAGGAAAATATGGGCACTAACATCATATTCCTATGTGCCTCTAAGGAAAATATGGGCACTAACACCATGTCCCTATGTGCCTCTAAGGAAAATATGGGCACTAACACCATGTCCCTATATGCCTCTAAGGAAAATATGGGCACTAACACCATGTCCCTATGTGCCTCAAAGAAAATATGGGCACTAACACTATGTCCCTACATGCCTCTAAGGCATGACAAGAAAAAATGTACACTCCCAGGCAGCAGCAGAGAACAGAAAAAAAAGACAAAGAAGAAGAAAGTAAGCAACAAAAGAAACTCAAATTCCCCTGGGAACAATTGTGTTAAGAGCACACTTATCTTAATAGTCTTTATGAGACAGGGAACATAGATCTGTTTGCTTAAAAATTCTGACCTACTACTGTAGCCCAGAAACCTGTAGCAATCAACACTAATTGTAATTGTTATTTTTGTAAAATGTAATATCAGGTTGGTGGACGGATGGGGACATGGAGATCACTGGCAAGGATGGGGAAAATCTGGTGTGAAATCAATGAATCCAGGACGTGACAAGCCTATGGGTCTTTACAACAACGGCTGTCAGAATTAGGTAAACAAAACAGAAGCAGCAGACTATAAGTGGTGGGGAATGGATATTGCTGAGGCACTCATCAGATTCCTCATCCCAAACTCGGATTGTCTCTGTGGAACTGTCTCAAAGTCGTCTGGCCGGCCAGCGTTGCATGCTGGATCTGACATGGAGAAGGGGCTTAAGTACAGCCACCAGAGGCTGGAAAACAAAGTTTTGGCCAGGCCAGCTTACACCACTGTCTTCATGGCAGTCCGAGCAAGACCACAGTCTGCCCTAGCAAGGAAAGGTGCTGAAGTTGGAGGTACCCAGCCAAAAGGTGTATCACAAAAATCAGGGTACCATGTATCATCGCCAGTATGTGTATGAAAGAAGAAGAAGAAGAAACTCAAATAAACTTCACTACAAGTACCTGTGCTTTAGATTTAGAACAGCCATCTGGTCAGTGGCCACTGCTATGGATTTAGATATGGATGAGTAATGGACAGCCTGGAGATCTCCCTGGATTTTGTGACTCTTGGACTGGACACTAAGCAGACACGTGTGGTCCTGAATATCCCATACCTGCAGGACAAGAGAACCAATACACAGTCTCGTTACTCTGTGACTCTTCAGGGTTTGACAAGTGAAAATCTTTGACATGGGATAAATTTTATTACAGTGATGGTTGTCTTCACTTACATGTCATAATTAATAAATTCGGATAAGTCATTCATTCATTTATTTGCATGTCCCTTGCGGAACTTTACCTCCCTAAATGCACTCCTGTAGGCCTCTCAGTTGTGAGCAAGATGCCCTGCTGCTGATGCATCCATTTGCAGATCGTCAACGATGTCTTGCAGCCATCTTCGCTTTGGTCTTCCTCTCTTTCTTTTTCCCATTATGTACCCTTCCAAAACTGTCTTCTTTAGATTATCATGATGTTTAATATGTCCAAAATATTTAAGTTTTCTCTCTTTAATCCTCTTTACTAGTCAGCCTTCTTCAATATTAACTCCTCTTTACTAGTCAGCCTTCTTCAATATTAACTCCTCTTTACTAGTCAGCCTTCTTCAATATTAAGTTGTTGTAGTATGGAGATATATTTGTTCTTTTTTGTGTCCGTTATATTTGAATAAGTCTTCTATAGCATTTACATTCAAAGGCATTTATATGTTTCTCAGCTGTTTTGTTAAGTGTCCAGGTCTCACAGGCATATGTTGCGATGGGAATGATGCATGCCCTTAAAAATCTTATTTTTGTGGTATTGTCTGTTCCTCTCCACAGATTCTTTAGTTGTTTTACTTTCTGAAGAGCGTTAGATGTCCTTTTAATTTCCCTCATTGTATCTCCAATATTAGTTAGTAGTGATCCAAGATATTCAAAACTCCACTTTTTCCAGTTTTTCCTCATTGATACATATTTCAGCTGCTTCATTTGTTTTGTCAGTTGTCATCAATTTAGTTTTCTTCACATTAAGATAGAGGTTTTGCTCTTTGCAGTTCTTACGGACTGATATAATTAGTTTTTCCATTCCTTTTTGTGTTGTGGACAGTAATACTGTGTCATCAGCATATCTAATCCCTGGTATTTCATAACCTCCAATTGTTATGGCATCGTAATATTCTTTGTCTACATCTTCTCTAACAATCCTCCTATTTTAGTATGCAAGTTAAATAAGTAAAGCACAATATGCACCCCTGACAGACCCCTTGTTTTATGTCAAACCAAGTTGTTGTTTCACCATTCATTCTTACTGCTGCTTGTTGGTCTAGATACAACAGTGATGTTAATTGTATCAAATGTGTTGGAAATCCCATTTCTTCCATTATTTCCCAAAGTTTCTGGTGTTGTACACAATCAAATGCCTTTGAGTAGTCTATACAGGATAAATATATATTCGCATTAAACTCTCTGCATTTCTCTATTATCAATCTTATATTGAATATATGATCTCTTGATCCTCTTCCTTGCCTGAAACCAGCTTGGATCATACTGACTTCTTCTATTTTCTTACGAAGTCTACCCATTATGATTTTTAACAGAATTTTACTGGCATGACTAATCAGGGCAACAGTTCTGTAGTTTGTGCATAATTTCAGGTTACCCTTTTTTGGCAGTGGTATGAATACAGTTCTTTTCCATCATTTTGGCCAAATACCTGAATGCCATATCTTTTTACATAGTGCATGATAGATTGTTGCACACTGCTTTCCTCCTGCTTTAATAAATTCAGCTGTTATCTCATCACATCCTGGTGATTTACCATTTTTTTTCAGATTCTTTATTGCACATAAAACTTCTTCTATTGTCAGGTCGGGTTTCTTTCTCCTCCAATAATAATTCACACTGTCACAGATGAAATTACTGTTTTTTTTTTTAGAATTAATCAGATCAACTATATGTCACAGATGCTGATTTCTCTGGGTCTTTTTTTTTTCAGAATAATGAGTATGGATTAGAGTTGTACTGAACATTTCATTCAAATCTGTATTTGGCAGAATAATGACCAGATTAAGAACATTTGTATTTGAAATAAAAATTCAAATCAGAAAATTTCAAATACTTCTGTACTGCCAAACACTGGCAACAAATTAAATATTCCAGTTAGTTTAGGTCTATCAAAAAACATTTAAGTAGTAATTTATAGTTAGTTTCTTCTGTTTCAGCAAACTTCTAAAACTATGCAAGACTGTATGTCTTGTGTTCTATCTCCCTGTAACTGTGAGCTGGAGTTCTTTGCAGCTGATGCTGTGAAGATGTTAGGGCACAACATCATAAAGGCATATGAGCAGGTTATGGCAGCTATCTTTTCAGTTCCAGAATGCAGCTAAAAAAAAGCAGGGATTGTGTGATAGTTCTTTAGGAGACTCCACCACCACGGGGACCACGGTAAACTCTGCCCCATTAGCCAGGCTAGGCATGTTACTAGGAGTGCTAATGGAGAGGTGAGACTGGGTCTTGGCCAGCTACGGTTTGCTAACCCTGACACCAGCATGTCAGCTTTGGGTTGCAGATTGCCAAAATAGACAGCATCTTTGCCTCCTGCAAGACTGCATAAGAAATAATATAAAATTTAGTGTCAAAACTGTAACAATAATTATAGCTTCATTTTACATTTAAGTTTCAGCAAATCAGTTTTCCTGAAACTTAAATGTAAAATGACCTGTTATTCAAATGTAGATGTAAATGTAAAATGTAAAATGTAAAATGACCTGTTATTCATATCTGAATTTGTACTCATAATGTCTTACATCCTTCCTGTGGCATTAAATGTCACATAGGGGTCGCATGGTAGTTCACCAAGTTTTCTCATTTTCGCCGAGCTTTTCAACCTCACCAAAGGATTTTATGCCTACTATTTGGCCTCTCTTAACAATGTTCTCTTTAGAGTTTCACGTGGTTGACCTCTTTTTCTTTGGTCTGTTGTGTTCCACTTGATAGCTTGTTTTGGGATTCTCTGACTGTTACTTCTCATCACGTGACCAACATATGTCCATCTCCTTTTTCTGATCAACCATGGGACAGGTTGTTGTTCGCTCACCTACCTTATCTCTGCGTTGTTCTTGAATTCATTCCATTTTATACTGTGCATTTTCCTTAGGTATTTGTTTTCAAAAGGATCTAATCATAATACAGCATTAGGATAATGTTATCCAGAGTCAATGAACCGTGCCAAGTGGCTCAGTTTGAAAATAAACCAGATTTTAATTCACCTTGTCAATTGATTAGCAGGGAAGGGTGGGCTGAGCTTGGATTGGCGGGTGTTCAAGAGAACTGACTTGAGATGGTTGTTGAGTTTGGACATGTTTGTGCTTGGAGAGAACTGCATTGAAAAAAAAATGGTCTGCAAACTATTGTGACTTGAGATGTTCTGGAGAAAAGAATTCAGTCATGTCACTGTCAGGCTTAAGGAGTTGACCTCATTTTGTCTTTTTATTTATTCAACATGTTCATGTGATTGTACCTGGTTGTTGCAACACTGTACACAAAAATCTCAATGCAATAGAACTGTCATTTGTTACCTGAAAGCAGAGTTGAGGAAATACAACTTGATATCATGGCCAACAGTGAGCACCCAATATGCATACAACTTGGCCACCCAGAAAATTAACTGGTACACACTAAAAAAAAGCCCCAGGGTTCACCCAGCCTCTAAAAATGGGTACCAGAGAAATCTGGGAAGGTAAGGCGGCCAGGCAATGATACTGACCACATCACACTTTCATGTGTCATGGAAAATATGGGCCTAACATTGTACTCCCTTATATGCCTTAACTCTTCCTGCACCCAGAAAAAAAACGCGCATGTTCCCGTCCGTGCCACGCAAAAACCACGGGTCTTGATATGTTAGGGGGTATAATTGTAAAATGGAATGGAAAACAGTATTTCCATGTACTTCCATGTACTTATTATGTTTCAAAGTATAACTAAATGTATGAAAATTTCATAAATGCAGAGTTTTTTTAGGAAAAAGAAGTAATGTGATGTTTTTAGACAATGATTGTGCCCAGCTCACCATCGGCTAGGTCTAGATATGCACTACTTACCATCTGAGATGTCTAGATCTACTTGTCGATTTCGTATTGTGATTCTATGTTGCATTCTCGCTAAATTAATATCTGGAATAACCTCCTAACTACTTCTCCAGTTGTCTAATATGTCTAGATCTACTTGGGATACATTCAAGAGCAGTGGGGTGGTCACAGGCCATTTCCATACCCCTATCTACATCATCAAAAATTGAAAAATTTCGATGTTTCTCTTCCTTTTTCTCGCTCGGCATCGCTCGTAACTAAGGAAAAAAAAAGTGTCACCGGAAATGCGGACGAAATATGTACAATCTAAATGTTACACCGGTTGTTTTATTGAAACAAATGAATTGTCACTATAACGACTATGGCACGCAACTCAGTAACCGGAAATTATCGCTATAGCGACTTTGGCACGGGAAGAGTTAATGGCATGGAAACGGGAATTTTACATTTTTTACCTTTTACTCATTCAAATACCTAAAACCATGGTATTTGTTTCTTCTCTGGTTTAGATATATCTGAGATTTGACATTCGAGCTTGTTTCAAAATTAATCAGGACAAGCAGTCTTACAATCAATTCCAGATCGGGACATTACTTCAGTGGCTGCTGGAAAAGGGAATGGAGCATACAAAAATGTTTTGATGTTAGCTTCTAATATGAACTAATGTTACCGACTAATTCATGAACTGACAGGTATGTCAATGACAGTTTTTGAACTTGTTTTTCAGACAGCCTTCTTGTCATTTTCTGGGGGCGTTTCAGTTAAATAATTACAGCTGAGCAACATGAGAAACTGTCACTAAATTGTAATTGAAAAGAAGCACATAAAAATCAAAAGAAAGCCACCTTTACACATCTGTCTGTGGAAACGCTGAAGATTCTGTTGTCCTCGTCAGCAACAAACAGGTAGAAGATTGGAGAAGCATGACCCCTCAACAAGGCTGTTGGTTTCCTGGTCATAGACAGAAGATGTTTAATGACTTTTATGTTGCATGTCATGTAGATGACACAAGTGTTGATAGTTAAAAGTGAAAAAAAAAAAGGTAAAGGTAAAATTCCCATTTCCATGCCATTAAGGTATATTGGGGAATATGGTGTTAGGCCCATGTTTCCCATTAACTTTGGCGCATGAAAGTATGATGTGGTCAGTGTCATGCCTGGCTGCTTTACCTTCCCAGATTTCTCTGGCACCAATTTTTAAAGGCTGGGCCAACCCCGGGGCCTTTTTTTTTGGTGTGTGCCAGAAAAAAAAATCTCACTGCTGGGACTGAACCTAGTACCACTGGATTAGTAAACTGAGCACCTAACCACTCAGCCAACCAGGCCGCCAAGTCAAAAGAGAAAGGGAGCTTCATTGTCACTTAGTACAATCATCAAAGAAAGTGAGAAAAAGAGACTCAATCATAACATAAAGAAGACAATTGCAATGATAGTCTCAAAAGCCAAGACCCCCAGATGTGGGCCATACAAGCAAAAGGCACAAAAATTTAACCAAGTTGACCATTTTAAGTACTTAGGTACTTTGCCAACATCAGATGGAAGATTTATCACCGAAGCAAAAAATAGAACTGCCACAATCCTCTTTTCAAAAGCTGAAATACATACTTTGCAATAAGGTACCATCTATGAGAGTCAGGAACAGAGTGCTGTAGTGTTACATTGAACCAATCATGTTCTAAGAATGTTGGATGGTCAGTAAAGAGATACAAAGGAGGCTGGAATCAGTTGAAATGTGGTTCTTAAGAAGAATGCTGAAGGTATCATGGACAGCGAGAAAATCAAACGAGGAAGTTCTGAAAGAGACACAGGAAACAAGGAAAATTATAATGAAGATCAGAAAATAACAATCCAAATTTGTGGGGCCATGTTTGGAGGAGAGGTGGGCTAAAGGGCCTAATGGCAACAGGGAAAATCAATGGTAGAAGAGGTAGAGGTAGACAGAGAGAAAAGATGTTTGATGGTTTGGCATCCTGGCATGAGAACTGTTCAGTGATGAGCTTGTACAGATGCACAAGGGACTGAGGGTTATAGAAGTACATGATATCCTACGCCTGTCAGCAGGGAACTTGAGAGAGAGAGAGAGAGAAAGAGAGAGAGAGTATGTGTCCCTGGATCAGCAAATGTGAGAAAAGTAACATTGATTTAAAAATATACATTTCATCTTTGAAGATAATTTTGATGTATGTGGATGTTATTCATCATGGAACGTATCACAGCATCATATTACTGAACAGTTTCTCTTATGAATGATTCTATCAGTATTGTCACAGCATCATATTACTGAACAGCTTCACTCATGGATGATTTTATCAGTATTATCACAGCATCATATTGCTGAACAGCTTTTTCTCATGAATGATTCTATCAGTATTATCACAGCATATTATTGAACAGCTTCACTCATGGATGATTCTATCAGTATTATCACAGCATATTGCTGAACGGCTTCTCTCATGGATGATTCTATCAGTATTATCACAGCATCATATTGCTGAACAGCAACTCTCTTGGATGATTCTATCAGTATTATCACAGCATATTACTGAACAGCTTCTCTCATGGATGATTCTATCAGTATTGTCACAGCATCATATTACTGAACAGCTTCTCTCATGGATGATTCTATCAGTATTGAATCTCAATACCAATGTCTGGTTGTACTTGCATCTTTTTATTTCAGATTCTGTCCTGCATTGATGTATAGATCAAGACAGGACAAGATTCTCCGGTCACTATACACCGAAGGATATGAGGAGAAGATCAGAGCCCCATTGACTTTGTACAGAATACAAGACTGATGATCTAGTCAACTACCTTCATGGCATTTTGCCCTTATTACAGGATCTTCACTACAGGAGTCAGTGTCAAAGATCTTCATGTCTGTTGTTACAGAAAAATGTTACACCATCAGCGCCATCACAAATAACAACAACGGCAAAGACAGACATGAGGAAAATCAAATGGAGAATTAGATAACTGACTGATTTCTTGAATCTCATGTTACTAGGGGCCTTAGAAATATCTTTTTAAAAAAAATCGAATAAATGCAGCCATATTTATGTTTTACAGTTGTGAATTTTTAACAGTTAACTGCTGTAAATACCAAAATTGACATTCAAAACATTTTTGTACAGAATAACATGATGGTTAAATTTTATTACAAAAAATGTTTGTGTGGTCTTGGGTGTTGTTTGGTGGGACTTTAGTTACAGTGGTAGTATAAGACTGAATATCATGTTAAAAAAAACCCCCAAAATTTTAATTGTTCTATGCGTCCTGAGATGAAAATCTGAAGGGAAAATAAAATATGAAGATCTAGAAACATGTAATACCATCTAAATATAGAAAAGAATGACTAATCTTTGCTAATGACTTTTTAAGGATTTAAAGAGATGATGATGGTATGATGATCACAGAAGAGAGAGACAGTAGACAGACTATAAATCACTAAATCAAGTTTGTTTTTTTAAAATTCAGTGACAGCTCACCCTGAAACATATGGATTCCACAGTCGAATAATCCTATCCATGCCTGCAAAAAAAAATGAAGGAAAAAAAAAACTATTACAAGTCTTCACGAGAGTGCACGTCTTTGAATATTAATTTGTTAAAACTGAAACAAGCCACAGAAAAGAGAAATATGTTTTTCTACTGCAGCTTTGCAATACAAAACTGTAAACCATTACCTTTCCTTAATCTATACCTCAGTAACAATCAGAACCACACTTCTTTCAAGGAACCAGATAAACAAACAGTTTAAAAACATACTATACTGAATTGTGAACACAATTAACAGCCATAAGGAAGACAGATCCATGATGACAATGAGCCATGAGGAAACCAAGTCTGTGGTGACAATGAACCAGAATGAAGTTAGGCCCATGATGACAATGAATCAGAATGAAGCTAGGTCCATGATGACAATGAATCAGAATGAAGTTAGGTCCATGGTGACAATGAATCAGAATGAAGCTAGGTCCATGATGACAATGAATCAGAATGAAGTTAGGTCCATGATGACAATGAATCAGAATGAAGTTAGGTCCATGATGACAATGAACCAGAATGAAGTTAGGCCCATGATGACAATGAACCAGAATGAAGTTAGGCCCATGATGACAATGAACCAGAATGACGTTAGGCCCATGATGACAATGAAGCTAGGTCCATGATGACAATGAACCAGAATGAAGTTAGGTCCATGATGACAATGAACCAGAATGAAGCTAGGTCCATGATGACAATGAATCAGAATGAAGTTAGGTCCATGATGACAATGAACCAGAATGAAGTTAGGTCCATGATGACAATGAATCAGAATGAAGCTAGGTCCATGATGACAATGAATCAGAATGAAGCTAGGTCCATGGTGACAAGGAATCAGAATGAAGTTAGGTCCATGATGACAATGAACCAGAATGAAGCTAGGTCCATGATGACAATGAACCAGAATGAAGCTAGGTCCATGATGACAATGAATCAGAATGAAGCTAGGTCCATGATGACAATGAATCAGAATGAAGTTAGGCCCATGATGACAATGAACCAGAATAAAGTTAGGTCCATGATGACAATGAACCAGAATGAAGCTAGGTCCATGATGACAATGAACCAGAATGAAGTTAGGCCCATGATGACAATGAACCAGAATGAAGTTAGGCCCATGATGACAATGAATCAGAATGAAGTTAGGTCCATGATGACAATGAACCAGAATGAAGTTAGGTCCATGATGACAATGAACCAGAATGAAGATAGGTCCATGATGACAATGAATCAGAATGAAGCTAGGTCCAAGATGACAATGAATCAGAATGAAGCTAGGTCCATGATGACAATGAACCAGAATGAAGCTAGGGCCATGATGACAATGAACCAGAATGAAGTTAGGTCCATGATGACAATGAACCAGAATGAAGCTAGGTCCATGATGACAATGAATCAGAATGAAGTTAGGTCCATGATGACAATGAATCAGAATGAAGCTAGGTCCATGGTGACAATGAATCAGAATGAAGTTAGGTCCATGATGACAATGAATGAGAATGAAGCTAGGTCCATGATGACAATGAATCAGAATGAAGCTAGGTCCAAGATGACAATGAACCAGAATGAAGCTAGGTCCATGATGACAATGAACCAGAATGAAGCTAGGTCCATGATGACAATGAATCAGGAGGAAACTAAATCCATGACAGTGAGCCATGGATAAGCTAGGTTCTTAATGACAATGAGCCATGAGGAAACTCATGCAACCAATTGTATAAGATAAAGACAAAGTACTCACTACTGGTTCTATATGACAGAAACATAAAGGCTCTCACAACTGGTTCTATATGACAGAAACATAAAGGCCCTCACAACTGGTTCTATATGACAGAAACATAAAGTCCTCACAACTGGTTCTATATGACAGAAACATAAAGGCCCTCACAACTGGTTCTATATGACAGAAACATAAAGGCCCTCACAACTGGTTCTATATGACAGAAACATAAAGGCCCTCACAACTGGTTCTATATGACAGAAACATAAAGGCCCTCACAACTGGTTCTATATGACAGAAACATAAAGGCCCTCACAACTGGTTCTATATGACAGAAACATAAAGGCCCTCACAACCGGCTATGAAAGACCATGAAGTTACTCACCACCAGTTACCAGAACAGTTTTTGCTTTGGAAAAGTCAAAGACTTTCACCCCTTTGTACACTTTAAAGACAGTCTCATCTGCCTGCAGTCTCTGTTTAGGCTGATTGTATGCAAATTTTTGTCTAGATCTGTCTTGGTTTGTGCCCATATCTCTGATCTCCTTCAGCTGTTGTTCAACATGGGTACTGCCAACCGTAGACCCTGAAATGAAAGATACTCATTTCTTGTCTGATAATTTGAGACTGCAGTAAATCTGGAAACAGTCGGAGAATCTCAAAACAAGATATCAAGTGGAACACAACAGGCTGAAGAAAAAGAGGTCAACCACATTAAAGAGAACATTGTTAAGAGAGGCCAAATTAGTAGGCATAAAATCCCTTGATGAGGTTGAAAAGTTTAATGGAAACAGGAAAGCTTGGTGAACTACCATGCGACCCCTACGTGATATTTAATGGCACGGGAAGGATGTAAGATTTAAGTAAATCCAGCTGTTCTAGATAGTCAGAGGTGTATAGTGCAGTTTAAAAAAGACAGAAAGATGTTAAGGTGAGAAGGAATGGCAAAAGAGGCAGAAAAACACACAGAAATGTAAAACAAATAGTAAGGTAAATGTAACCCTATCATGCCATAGAGACACATTGGGATATGGTGTTAGTGCCCATGTTTTCCTTGACCTGTCAGCACGCTAGAGGATGATGTGGTCAGTATCATGCCTGGCCGCCTTTTCATCCCCAGCTCCAGAGGAAGTCAGGTATCCATTTCTACAGCTGGGTGACTGGGGTGCCTCCAGCTGGATTAGAACCCCAGACCTTCACTATGAGAGACTAATGCACTAACCACTTCAAAACAAATGGCAATAAACCAATATTTCAGCAACATGTCTTTATAATGAACTCTCATTTATGTTAACAAATTAAAAAATGAACACAAAAATAGCACTTACCTGGCAGAGATCTTGGTAAGGATATCAAGCAAATAATTCCAAGATCTGCCAGGTAAAGGTCTATTTTTTTGTGTTTTATTTGTTGCTTTGTTATCTTCATCTTTCTGTGATAAAGGGATATCATGGAAATGTTACCATCTGTTGTACATTTCTGCATGCTCATCTCACTGCCTCCATTGCCACTCCTTCTCATCTTTACTTCTTTCTATCTTGTTTGTAAAGCTGCACTACACACCTTTGATTGCTTCATTATTTGTCCACTGTTGTTTTGAAAACTTTTCAAGATAGATACTCATTTTTTATTTGTGTTTTTGTTCTGAATGCTATAAGTTTTTGTCCTGTGTCACTGCCCCCCACTAACATTATTACAATGACAATAATAGCTGACTGTCATGACTTTCCTTGGGTCATGTCGCATACACAAGGTGATTGGTCAATGCTTTTCAAGCCTGCTGACATGCAAGACTTCTCAAAAAGTTCCACCAATGGTAATAACCACATCATTCCCTTCCCCATTTGCTAAGCTGTTGTGGCATTTTGTATAACTGAGACAGAGTTTTGGCAAACATCAAAATCTACATTTCCACTCCATCTTCTCTTTGTGAACGACCTAGTTGTGAGTAAACAAGTAGGTATTGTGTCAGACACTGTTGTGCTTCATATGGTAGTAGCCATGTGTGGGAGGGCTAGTAACAGTGAATAAGTTGAGCAAGAATGTGTTCTGTGTGGTAGTAGATGATGGGGAAAACATTAATGTGTTGTGTGGTAGTGTATAATGGGGCAGCCATTGATGTGTTCTGTGTGGTAGAAGATGATAGGGAAAACATTAATCTGTTGTGTGGTAGTGTATAATGGGGCAGCCATTGATGTGTTCTGTGTGATAGTAAATTGTGTGGTAAACATTTATGTTCTATGTGATAGTAGATTGTGTGGTAATCATTTATATTCTATGTGATAGCAGATTGTGGGGTTATCATTTATGTTCTATGTGATAGTAGATTGTGTGGTAATCATTTATATCCTATGTGATAGTAGATTGTGTGGTAAACATTTATGTTCTATGTGATAACAGACTGTGTGGTAATCATTTATGTTCTATGTGATAATGAACCTGGATAAGTAAATAGGAACTGATGCGTGAATGTGCAGACAAATTTTATTTTCAGAAAGTAAAGACTATGGCATGCAGCACCATCCATCATTCTGACATTCATCTGTCATCTTACACACTGCTACATACATGCTATCACTTACACTAGAAAATATCACAAGTAAATTAATTCAAAATAACAAAACTTTCACTTTTATCCTTTCACTCCACACTCGGAATCTTAACTTTTTCACACTCTTTCACTCCACACACAGAATCTTAACTTTTTCACACTCTTTCACTCCAAACTCAGAATCTTAACTTTTTCACACTCTTTCACTCTTCACACTCAGAAACTGCTTAACATAGACAATATCTTCTTCTTCTTCTGGATTTGCCCCATGATCTTATCTTATATCCTTCCCGTGCCATTAAATGACACAAAGGCCTCGCAAGCTAGTTCGCCAAGTTTTCCTGTTTTCGGCGAGCTTTTCAACCTCATAAAGGGATTTTATGCCTATTAATTTGGCGTCTCTTAACAATGTCCTCTTTAGAGTTTCAAGTAGTCTGCCTCTTTTCTTCAGCCTGTTGTGTTCCACTTGATAGCTTGTTTTGAGATTCTCTGATCGTTTCTTCTCATCACGTGACCAACATATGTCCATCTCCTTTTCCTGATCACCTATGAGACTGGTTGTTGTTCAGTCATCTGTCTTATCTCTGCATTGTTCTTGAATTTGTTCCAGTTGATGCTGAGTATTTTCCTTAAGCATTTGTTTTCAATTTTCAATTTGTTTTTGCCCCATGATATAAGACTGTAATCTGTCTGAGTGAACAGGAATTGACTGAGAAAGCAAAGGCCAGTGATCATGTTAAATGACAATTACCGGTAAAGTGAAAAAAAAAGGAGAAAAATTGAAAGCTTTGACGGTCGTCAGTTTCATAACCAGTTTATATTATCTAAAACATAGTAAAAAGCAAAAACAGTGACATCAGTTGAAATATAAAATGGCCAGTAGGCTGATGATAATTTGTATGGAGGAGAATAGCCACTTTTGACTTCTGGTTCAGTATTTGAGCATTTTGTAAAGATTAAATCTGGCCAGAAATAAGGTAAGAAAAAAGTTTCGCATGAACATTTAATTCCCGTTGATGTTTGTAAAGTGTGTTTAATTTTACAATAGAAAAAAAAATGCAAATAAGGTACTGAATGTTGTACTGAAAAAAAAAAAGTGGTATTTTGGAAAGTACTTCATGTAAAGTGAAAGACAGGTAAAATTTTACCAGTTTCAAAGAAAGAATCTTAGCGCCATCACTTGCAAAGCCTGTTCTAAAAATAAGTCATACTAAAGATGGATGTGTTGGATTGAAAGGTACAGATATCACAGCCTAGCTGCAAACAAATTGCAAACGGTATCTTATTCAGGGTGAAAAGAAGAAGTATAATAGCAACAGTAATATGAGATGGTTTTGACTTCTGTACTTTTACTGCAGAAACTAGTCTCTGTACTAAAACATAAATATTACCTATTACTAACAGAAATATTACCTATTACTAAAGCTGTATTTGTACTGTTTGAGCATGAAATCACTTGACCTATTTCATGGTAATACTTTATCTGTGAAGAAAAAAAAAAGATCAAATATTCACATAGTATCAGGTTAGAGAACACTACATTTGTAAACCAAAATACATAATGTAATGAATATGTACTAGAACAGTGGTTTTTAACCTTTTTTTTGGCCATGGACCCCATTATAAACCTGAGAACATCTGTGGCCCACTCATTAAAAATAAAGCAATACATGTAACCCCAATGATGTTAAGATTTGTTAACTCTTTCACACAAAAACAACACCTGCAGAGTTGGTAGATCTTCCACATTTATGCCAATCAATGCTCATAGCGATATTTAGTCTCTGTCAGTCAGTCATTTGCATGCCCCTTGAGGAAGTTTGCCTCCCTAACAGCTCTCCTGCAGGCCTCTCGGTTGTAAGCAAGATGCCCTGCTGCTGATGCATCCATTCGCAGATCATCAACGATGTCTTGCAGCCATCTTCACCTTGGTCTTCCTCTCTTTCTCTTTCCAATTATGTACCCTTCCAAGACAGTCTTATCTAAAGATGTGTGATCTCCTCTCACACCATCCCGTCAGACTGTCCAGTATCATTTCTCTTGGTTTTCCTCTTGATCTTCTTCCTTCTATTTTTCCTGTTGTTATAATATTTTCAATGCCCCCTCTTCCAATTGCATGTTCTATGAAAGTACATTGTCTCTCTCTTGTTTTTTTGACAAGATTTTTTGTCTCTCCAGCTCTTCTCATACATTCTTCATTAGTTATTTTTGCTGTCCAAGGGATTCACAACATTCTTCTAATAAACCACATTTCTGCCTGGAGTGCACACTAGCCTAACTGTAGTCTTCCTCCTATGTCTGTTTCAGACATTCATGAAAGTAACCCTACATACCCTGCACTGGGCTCAATGCCTCAGAACATCTACCTGCAAGATCAGGCACACCAAAGTACACTGTACATTTGGCTGTCAGTGTTTCAAGAAAAAAAAAATGTTCATGATAAAATCAGTCACATGGAACCACATTTGCATTACCAACTGATGAAAATGAACAAAAAACACATACAAAGAAAACATACATGGATAAAGACTTCTACATATTCAGACATTTTATAAATAATACCATAAATCCTACCTGGCCAACCCAATCATCATGAACTTGCCAGCGAATGAACTTAACATTGCTTCCACCAACAATAGAATCAAGCGTGACAGTAGCAATAAAACCATCCGGAGTAATCATCTTCTTCCAAGTCCTATTAAACCAAAGAAAAATAATTAAAAACTGCACTTACAATACTTGTTATTATTATTATTTTTTTTTATACTAGAAATTGTATTTTTTCATAACTTCACTTAACTCTTAACCTACCGAACAATGCCCATGACAGACCAACATTTTTTTTGGTAATACTCAGAAGTGAGGCTAGCTACCTGTGTGACTGTAGCTGACTTGGTCTCTATGGCCAATGGCTTTGTAATTGGATGCAGTCCCAATGAAGGGAAGAAGTTATATCTTTCATCTCAGCTTGATTACTTAGGTCTGAAGTGGTTTTCCGTTAACGTCCAAGGAAAGAGTGGGTGTTGGATGTAGAAGGGTGAATTATTGTGTCTGGATGGGAATGGCTGGGAGTGCATGTGTATATGTTTATGTAATGACATTATCTTATCTTATATCCTTCCCGTGCCGTTAAATGCCACATAGGGCTCTCAAGGTAGTTCACCAGTTTTTCCCATTTCGGCGAGTCTTTCAACCTCATCAAGGGATTTTATGTCTGTTGATTTGGCCTCTCTTAACAATGTCCTCTTCAGAGTTTCATGCGGTCTGCCTCTTTTTCTTTGGCCTGTTGTGTTCCACTTGATAGCTTGTTTTGGGATTCTCTGATCATTTCTTCTCATCAAGTGACCAACATATGTCCATCTCCTTTTTTTGATCACCAATGAGACTGGTTGTTGTTCAGTTATCTGTCTTATCATTGCATTGTTCTTGAATTCATTCCACTTGATGCAGAGTACTTTCCTTAGGCATTTGTTTTCAAAAGAGTCTAATTTCTTGTCTATATCCTTAGTTGTTTTCCGGATTTCGCATGCATAAATGAGGGTGGATATTACATTTGACTTGAATAGTCTTAAATTGGTTTTTGTGCTTATAACTTTTGAATTCCATATGTACTCAAGATTTTTGAAGACTGATGCTGCTTTTGCAATTCTAACTTCATTTCTGGTGTCACCATCCTAGTCTATGTAGCTGGCAAGGTATGCAAATTGATTGACTTCTTCAATAAATGTCTCTTCTACATTATTAGCAATGGTGTTAAAAAAGAAATTTGTTCCTTATTGTTTGCTACAGATAGGATGTTTTCATCTTTTTTCTCATCTCTCTTTATTGTTTTTTTATTTTTATTTTTCCATTTGTTCACACCCTTGTCATCTAGTTATCCCTTCATTTGTTCACACCCTTGTTATCTAGTTATCTCTTCATTTGTTCACACCCTTGTCATCTAGTTATCCCTTCATTTGTTCACACCCTTGTTATCTCTTCATTTGTTCACACCCTTGTCATCTAGTTATCTCTTCATTTGTTCACACCCTTGTCATCTAGTTATCTCTTCATTTGTTCACACCCTTGTCATCTAGTTATCTCTTCATTTGTTCACACCCTTGTCATCTAGTTATCTCTTCATTTGTTCACACCCTTGTCATCTAGTTATCTCTTCATTTGTTCACACCCTTGTCATCTAGTTATCCCTTAATTTGTTCACACCCTTGTTATCTCTTCATTTGTTCACACCCTTGTCATCTAGTTATCTCTTCATTTGTTCACACCCTTGTCATCTAGTTATCTCTTCATTTGTTCACACTCTTGTCATCCAGTTATCTCTTCATCTGTTGCTTTATATGGCACACTGCCATCACCCAGACTTACTAACATCCTGAAACCGAATCACCGTCTGGGCCACCTAAATCGTATAATAAATAGATGATTCCTGACAAGACAATCCTGCGTTTCTTTTATTCACTTGGTGTGAGTGACGAAGCGTGAGAGTGAGGCTCCTGTCACACATCACAGCTGCAGCAGGTGCAGGCCGCCAGATCAAGATACATCACATGACCAATAATACATTGTTGTTAATACAGGACGTAGATCCTTTCGCAAGCAGTTGTGCTACCCCTCCATCCAATCTCACTTATGTTAAAAAAAAGGCAGCTTTTAACCTTTTTATTTATAATTTTATTTCATTTGTGCACATGTATTTCTACTGTTACTCTCATTCCAAGGTAACAGAATTTATTTGTAGCAGTGATTTCCTGGGCGACCATGTGAAACTCTAAAGAGGACATCATTAACAGAGGCCAAATTAGTAGGCGTAACATCCCTTGATGAGGTTGAAAAGCTCGCAGGAAAACTTGGCGAACTATCATGTGACATTTAACAGCACAGGAAGGATGAAAGATGTAGGATATAAGAAGATGTAAGTGACTTCCTATGTGAAAGAATGTTGCACTTTGGCAGCAAGCTACTGCTGTACTTTCATTCCTTTGTCACATTATGCTCACAGATTTATAGATGGATGAAAAAATATAAAAAAGATGGGCTGGTTTCAGCTTAGCCAGGTGAACTGTGAAAACAAGGGAGTGAACAAGGTAGATAACTACTGCAGCCAACTGTCCCTGAGGAGACAACATAGGATGATAATAATGATGATGATGATGACTGATCCAGTGTTGGTTGTATCTTTATACAGTCAACAGTACTTAGATTTTGTAAAAAAAAAAATTAGGGTCATGAATAAATAAATAAAGACTTAACATTTTCAGTTATATTGGTATAAGAAATCCTTTATGAAGGACGACGGCTTACTTTGCTTTTCAGCATTTACTGAGGTAATTTACTGAGGTTTTACATCAACGGTGAAACAATTAGAGAAAGAGCAAACATGAGTCCAGTCAATAGCTGACCTCAAACATTCTCCAGCTGATTTGACGACTAGTATGTTGACACATCCCTGACTGTCTCCGTACAGGATAAGACATTCATCATGACCTGTTGAGCTTAAAAATTAAAAATACTTGGGTCTAAACTTTACTTACAAATCTGACAGAATCAGTGAAATCAAAATTACCATATGTCAATGACAGATAAGTCACACATGTCAATGACAGTTAAGTCAGATGTGTCAATGATGGGTAAATCACATTAAACATCTGAAATATGCTTGTGCTCAGTAACTAAAAATATTTCACAGGCATAAAATAAGGGAACAAACTAAAAATAATCAGATAAAAGAATTGTTCTCTGAAAGCACCCCTTCATCTTCTAAGCTACGGATTTCTGTGTCATGACTTCATTTCTTTCCGGGTGTTACGATTCCCGCATGTCAAATGAACAGTTACTAATGACCACACTTTCAAACACCTTTTTTTTTTGGAGGTGTGAGTTAGTGCAGTTCATTAGTACACTGTTCTCTTGTGGCTAGATGGCTGCTCGTCCTACCAGAGTCTGTAGTTTGAATCCCAGGTACAGTGGTACCTCTGTATACGTCATTAATCTGTTCCAGATCCTTGGACTTATATACCAAAAGAACTTTTCCAATAAGAAATAAAGGGAAAATAATTAATCCGTTCTTATAAAAAAAATCCTATTGTTATTATTATAACACTGTTTAATACTAAAATACAAATGCAGTGGGTGAAATATATACTGTACATAAATGAAAATTTACCAGATTTACGAGTATTTATCTGTTTTCTGTCTCTTTTCTTCTGTCAGGTCCCTACTCGGATCTGGTTGAGGATCACTAGGTCTGACCTTTACTAAAAATCTGTCCAAAGAACTTTGCTTCTGCCTTCTCCTCAGGATGTTTCAGAAATGTGACATTTTTTGGTCATTCCAGACAATGCTATTACAGCTTGTTTGACCTTTGTTTGGATGCTACTTCTGTGCAAAATTTTTGACATCCATCCCTTTGGCAAAGATTTCCTTGATTAATGAAGTAGGGGCTTCCTCATCCTCCACCTCATCTGAGAGTGTAGTCATCTTAGTCTTGTGCTCCTCCTTCTCAAGTTCCTGCAGATCCTCAGCGATCAGCTCCTCTTTGAGTCCCTCTACTAACTCCTCCACATCACTATCACTCACATCCAGACTCATGGACTTAACCAGAGAGACAATATCCTCAACTACAGGCACAGCCTCAAAGTTCATTTCAGTCACTGCTACTGGCCACAAATTCCTCTAAGCAGAGTTCTTTGTTTTGTAGCAAACTTCCTGCATTGCTTTGTTAACAAGTGTTATGCAATGGAAGATAGTAAAGTAAAGTGATCTTTCCAAAACTCTCTTAATTCTGTGTCAGAGCTCACTTCAAAGCACTTCTGAAATAGTGCTTTAGTGTAGAGTTTCTTGAAGTTACTGATAACCTGCTGGTCCATGGGCTGAATAAGAGGAGTCATGTTAGTGGGGGTGAAATTTTACAGTGATGAACTTCGGCAACACATAGTCCTGCAAGCTTAGAGGATGAGCTGGAGCAATGTCCATTATGAGGGGGAGGGAGGCCTTCAGAGCCAGGTTTTTCTCCTCTAAATAACTTTTTACACTTGGCCCAAACACAATATTAAACCACTCGCTGAAATGTTCTTTGGTTACCCAAGCCTTACTGTAAGGTAACTGAGTTTTCTGGACGTTATGTTTCTTAAAGGCCTTCAGGTTTTTAGAGTGGTAGATCAACAGAGGCTTCATTTTGCAATCCCCACTCACATTGCCACAGAACAAGAGAGTAAGCCTGTCCTTCACTGGCTTGTGCCCTGCCAATGCCTTCTCTTGTGTAATATAGGTTCTGTTAGGCATCTTCTTCCAAAACAAGCCAGTTTCGTCACAGTTAAAAACTTGTTGGGAAACAAAACCCTCAGCCTTTACAAATTCCCTAGACTCTTTAACAAAATCTTTGTCAGCACTGGCTCCCTCTCCATGTGAATGGCAGTCCTCTTCTTAAAATTATCAAAACAGCCATGGCTGGCTTTAAACACTTCACGTTCTTCACTCATTCCTGTCTTGTTTTTCAAAAGACCGGTATATATCAGTTTTGCCTTTTCGCAAATTATCGCCTCTGATACGCTGTCACCAGTACACTGTTTTTCTGTTATCCAGATCAAAAGCAATTTCTCAACATGCTCTGTCTCTGGTCTTTGTTTGGTAATCGATTTTACCCTCTTCACAATGTTAGTCGATTTCTTCTTCTTCTTCTTCATTCGCACTGTCTGTCTATATCTGCAGTCCTGTCTCTTGGATAAATTTCACTGTTTTTTGTAACTCATGTATGGAACCGTAGAGCTTATCTTCTTTAGTGGTTTCACTGGGCCAGTAATTATTTCTCAGTGTCTTGTAGTTGATGCAGTTCTGGAGGATATGTTCCACAGTTTGGGGCACCTGGGCACATGTACACAGATTAGTAGTACCAACCTTAAACTTTGTATACATATGACTTCGGAGTCAGCTGTGTCCTGTTCAGAGACGGAAGATGGTGACTTGTTCCTTTCTGTTTAGCATGTGATAGTCATCATGTGGTGGTGTTTGTGGCTTCCTGTAGGTTTTTATCATGCTTTTCTTCTGATTATAGGTGATTGGTATGTCTGGTTGCTCCATTTCAGTGCCCTCTTTGGCCAGATGGTCAGCTTTCTCATTGCCTGGTATCCCACAGTGGGAGGGAATCCATTGCAAAGTGACTCCATTTTGTAAGCCAATTTTTGACAAGGCATTCTTAAGGTCTGGTAGTTTGTTGCACTGAAGAGCTTCCAGTACTGATCTTGCATCTGTGAGAATTACTACAGGACATGTATCAATTCTGGAGTCTGATAGTTTTTCAACTGCAGCAATAATTGCCCTAACTTCTGCATCAAAGTTGTTGCAGTATTTACCAGTGGGTATGGAAATCTTGTCAGAGGTGTTGTTTGGATATTCAATATATGCTCCTGCCCCTCCATTCTTTATGGCATTATGTGCAGATCCATCTGTATACACACGTATCCAGGTGTCACATGGATATTTGTCATCTAGAACACTAAGTGTGGCTGTTGATCTTACAAGACTGCTCTGCATCTCACCATTCTGCACACCTTTCATTTCAGTCTGAATAGTTATTTGTGTATAATCTGCTTCTTTCCATGGTGTATGCTCTGGTACAGATGATAATGGAGCGACTACAGTTGGAAGGTCAGGTATCAGCTTACGCATACGCTTGGCCTGATGAATGAAGCTGCTTCTTTTAAGCTGTCCTAATGCCAAGTTATTGAATCTCTCCTTCAGGGGATGGCTTACAGAGCTAAGGAATTTTTCTCCCATGGTCATGACCTTTGTGTCTCTACGTTGCTTTAGCGCTTGAACACCAACTATTTTCTGCATTTCTACTATTGGTGTGGACCTCATGGCACCTGTGATAATCCGCAGTGACTGATTTTGAATCTTGTCTAGATTATGCAGCGTAGTGTTTGATGCTGTGCACCAAGATGTTGAGCCATATTCTAAATGTGGTAGAATACTTTGGTGATATAAATTCTTGAGGATTCTTTCACTAGCTCCCCATGTGGTTCCACTCAATTTTCTTAATATGGCTAGTTTTCTTCTGGCTTTTGCTTCTGGTTAGCCGATTTAATAGCATCTTTGTTTTTCACAATCATAGATACCGTAAACAAAGTATTTGTTCATTTGCTGTTGTTGTTCAAGTATGCACCAGATATGGCAGCGTGTGACATACCGTGTGTATGTTTGTCTAAAAAACTGGTACCTGCTAGAGAGACTGAATCTAAGCTACAGAATTTCTGTGTGTCACGACCTCGTTTCTTTCCAGGTGTCACGATCCTTCGTGTCTACTGAACAGTTACTAATGACTATGCCTACAAAAACTTTTTTCTGGAGATGCTAGTTGGCTCAGTTCATTAATACGCTGTTCTCTCATGGCTAGACGGCTGCTCATCCTACCAGAATCTGTGTTCGAAACCCAGGTAATTCTCTTGTTATTTTTCTTTCTATCACGTCTCACTAAAGTGCTTTGTCTATGATATTTTCGAGGTCTAATCCTACAAAATTGTGTTCTCTTACTTTACCATATGAAAGCCTCATTGTTTCCTATTTATAAAAAAATTGTTCCCGGTAATTCTCTTGTTATTTTTCTTTCTCTCACGTCTCTCTAAAGTGCTTTGTCTACAATTTTTTCGAGGTCTAATCCTACAAAACTGTCTTCTCTTACTTAATCTTCTGTGTGCAGGTGCTAAATTACATCTTCTTCTTCTGTCTTCTTCATTGCTCACCCTCAAAAGGGCATTGACTGCATTGTGTCACAGTTATGCACCTTTTGACTCAACACATCCAAACTTTAGCACAATGCATCTTTTAGGACTATGTTCATCTTCCTGCTGCTACCTATATTCAATTGGCCATATTACTGTCTGTTTCCAGAGGCATTATTTGGAAGTAGAATAGAGGGTCTTGGCCAGCTATGGTTCACCAACCCTGACACAAGCAATCAGCCATGGGTCACTGATCATTAACTGAACTCTTTCCCTGCCATTGGCCTTGTGACAGGTCGCATTTGGTTTCCATGCTCCTGCCCTGGGCCTTTGAATAGGTTTCTGGTTTGTTTTGGTGTAAAATTGGTTGAATTTTTAGATCGCATGTTATGTGCTCACGTCACATTTACCCAGCATTCTTTTCGCAAAGCGTTATTAACAAAGGGGATCAAATGGAGTCAAATTCAATATTTTCGACCGAAGTTTTCAGCTTTTTTGTGTGACTTCAGAGGCAAACATGTCCCCCTACGACTACAGCACTGTTCCTGAATGTATCCCATGAAGATCTAGACATATTAGATGACTGGAGAAGTAGTTAGAAGGTTATTTCAGACATTATTTTAGCGATTTTTGGCACATATAATCACAATACGATATCGACAAATCGATCTAGACATCTCAGTGTTGATCTAGACCTATCCAATGGTAAATAGGACACAATTATTGTCTTAAAACATCACATTACTTCTTTTTTCCTAAAACACTCTGCATTTATGAAATCTTCATAGATTTACAGCTATTTGGATGTATAATATGTATACTTATAATGTGGAAATAATTTCTTACATTCACTTTTACACTTATCCCCTATACATATCAAGACCCATGCTTTTTGTCTGGAACAGACGAGAACGTCCGCATTTTTTTTTCTGCAGCACAGGAAGAGTTAATCAGCCTGAGTAGTGTGCCTTTGCCCCAAGATCGAACTAAATTTGAAGCTATATTTCTGAAATGAAAAATATGGGGTTGCTTTCATCAGTAGTAACAATTATGCTGTAAATATATGATATGTGAAAAGACTTACAATTTTACTGTTATTTTGTACCACGGTTCAAGATTCAGAATTCGGACTTTGGCATCACTGCATTCGGGACAACCCCCATATATGCTCTGCCACGTGCCGCAGCATTCATCCAAGAGTATGTTTTGCTAACAGTAATAGTTCCTATCAAGTGATGATTGTTTATGATGAGTTATCTGCCACACAGTTCATTTTGTAACAAACTGATTTCTTAGTGAAAGCTTAATTAATCCTCAGATGTCATGAGTACCTGTAATCAAGTTTCAAGGGCACAGTTTCCAGTCCACTAATTTGACAGTAAGGGTCAAATGATGACAACTCGAAGAACTGAATCTCTCGATCTCTGAAAGGTATTAAAACCCGCATTCAATGGTTATTTTCATGGGGCAACAGTGAAGGAATTAGAGGCATTTATCCTTTCTTATGAGATGGCAAACAAATTGTAACAAGACTGAAGATTCTCATTCTTGCTTTTTATCTTTCTCTCTCTCTCTCTCTCTGTCTCATCTCTTACCTTCTTTTTCTCATTCTCACTCTGTCAGTTTCTCACATTATTTCTCACTCTCTCTCTCTCCTCTCACTCATACTCTCTTACTTTCATTTTTCTTCACTTTCATACTCTCTCTTTTTTCATACTCTCTCACTCACTCTCATTCTCTTTCACTCTTACTTTTTTACTCTCTATTTCACTTTCTCTCTTACTCTCTCTTAATGTATTGCTCTCTCTTACTCTCTTCTGTCTTGTCCTCTCTCTTTTTCTGTCCTCTCCATCTCGCTCTTTCTCTCTATCCCTTACCCTCCCTTTCTTTGTCTCTCACTCTCTCACCATCTCTTAAACTCTCAGTCTCTCTCTTGCTTCCTCACTCTTCCTTCCTCTCTCTTTCTCTCTTTTTATTACTTTCTCTCTTTTAATTACTTTCTCTCTTTCTTACAGTTCCTTGAAATAGGCTGCCATTCTCCTTCAAGCAGATCAGTGTAATCAAAATCAGTATGTTTTTTATGATACTAAAGTCTGTCATTAAGTCTGTGGTTGAGTGTACCAAAGAGTCTGTGTCTGTCATTAAGTCTGTGGTTGAGTGTGCCAAAGAGTCTGTGTCTGTCATTAAGTCTGTGGTTGAGTATGTCAAGGAGTCTGCATTGGAGTCTGATAAGAGACCATAATGGAATCTATCAGTAATAAAAAAAAAGTGCTTGTGGATCTACCTTTGTCTTGTCTTGTACTATCTCCCTGTAACTGTTAGCGGGTGTTTTTTGCAGCTGATGTTGTAGAGGTGTTGAGGCACAACGTCGTATTGGCTTGGGACTGGGTTATGGCAGCTACTTTTTCAGTCCCTGAGTATAGCTAAAAAGCAGGGGGGGTGTGCACTATTTCTTTGGCAGACTCCACCACCATGGGGACTGTGGCGATCCCTGCTCTGTTAGCCAGGCTAGGCCTGTTACTGGGGGTACCACGGAGAGGTGAGACAGTGTCTTGGTCAGCTATGGTTCGCTAGACACTAGTATATCAGCTACGGGTCACTGATTGCTTAATCGGACAGCGCCTTCACCCCCTGTAGATCTATCCATAAAGCAAAATAAACAACCATGGTCCAGTCCAGGTCTATTTTTATGCCATGAAGTGTCAACTACAGAAAACTCAGTTTTGCAACTGCAGGAAGATAACCTAAAAGATGATTGTCTCTGAGAAACTAAAGCATGTTCTGTTTATTTAAATTATTTATTGCAAAATGATTGTAAAATTTACTGCAGCAAAGAAAAAGAGAAAACATAAAAACAACCAGCATTTTAGCTATAAAGCCTTGCTCCAAGACAGAAGAGATGAGAACATCATGAAGGCTAATACATGAAGTGTGAAGAAGGAGAAAATCCAACACAATGAAGAGTATAAGCAAAAAAAAAATCTAAGTTTAAGTAAAAGGACGTAGCAGTGATAAATATGAGACAAAGAAGGCAGATATAATAAAGAATTCTGCCAGTTTTTACAGGAAAATACCAAATGAAAAAAAAAAGGTTAAAACAACCTAGCATCCTTACCCCGTGCCGACTATGAACTTGTTGAAATGAGGCATCAGACAGAAATCCGTGATCCATTTAGGCTTTGTTCTGTTCAATTCTTGGTTCTAGAACAATTTTTTTTTCTTATTAACACAATCTTGGACTATATTATCATACTGTTATTTTATCGTTTTGCAAGCAGCAGTCAAAAATATGTGACGCTGAGCTTATATTTTAAAAAGGTAAGTACATGGGACGATGAAATCAGGCTTACTTTGCTAGGTCTGAAGTTCTCAGTTACTGGGGTGATAACAATAACTGATAGGGTCATTACAATTACAATAACTGATGGGGTCATTACAATTACTGTAGCTGATAGGGTCATTACAATTACTATAACAGATAGGGTCCATTACAATTACTATAACTGAAAGAGTCATTACAATTTCTATAACTGATAAAAGTTTTACAAAAAATGAGTATTGTTCTTAAAATTGAGGATCTCTCAGTACCCTGCAGTCACCCTCACCTATCATCAAAGCATCATTATCCTGGAATTGCCATTACCTACCATCAAAACATCATTATCCTGGAATCACCATTACCTACCATCAAAACATCCTGGAATCACCATTACCCACCATCAAAACATCATTATCCTGGAATTGCCATTACCTACCATCAAAACATTATTATCCTGGAATTGCCATTACCTACCATCAAAACATCATTATCCTGGAATTGCCATTACCTACCATCAAAACATCATTATCCTGGAATCACCATTACCTGCCATCAAAACATCATCCTGGAATCACCCTCACCTTCCACCAAAAAAAAAATCATTACCCTGTAATCATCCTCACCTATTACCAAAACATCATTATCCCACAATCACCTTCATCCATCTCCAAAAAACATTACACTGCGATCAACCTTCGCCAACACCATCATTAATTTTTTTCCCCACTGGGCAAGACGGCTAAAA
This sequence comes from Achatina immaculata, assembly GCA_009760885.1. Taxonomy (NCBI): domain Eukaryota; kingdom Metazoa; phylum Mollusca; class Gastropoda; order Stylommatophora; family Achatinidae; genus Lissachatina; species Lissachatina immaculata. The sequence continues at coordinate 29,954,709 of CM019700.1, forward strand.
GCCAGCAGAGCTAAAATAAAATATCTCAAAATATATCCCTGGAATTTCAAGCAGGACACTCCATGCAGCTAATGAAGACGCTGAAACGCAAACATTGTGTCAGATTGGGAGCGGGCTCATTATCAGTCCTCTGTACTCCCAATGGACCATGAGGCATCAACAAAGGTTCCCACCCCCAGCCAATCCTGTCTTGAGCAAGTCGGGATACATCAAACCATGTCTTCCCTGCTTCCTTTAGTTTTTCCTGTCTTGTGGGTCTCCATGTCTCCAATGGCCTGCCCCTCTTTCTTTTTTCTAGAGGTGTGTGAGTCAAGGTGTTTAAGAGATGTCTTGTTTTTTCCCAGTTCACACTATGTGAAGAAGATGAAGGTGGCTGCAGTACATTGTTGATGATCTGTGAATGGATGCATCAGCAGCAGGGCATCCTGCTTACAACCTAGGGGCCTGTAAGAGAGCTGTTAGGGAGGCAAAGTTCTGCAAGGGACAAGCAAATGACTAACTCAGCATAAGGTCCAGTGAATGGGTTACAGTGACTATTTCTGCTGACTTAGACTGAAGCAATAAAAGCAAGGAAGGGTACAATGCTTCTTTATCAGACTCCATTACCATGGTGACTACTGCAATCCCTGCCCTTTAAACCAAGGCTTACCTGGGGTGCAAACAGCAAAGGTAAGGTCTTGTCAATTGTAGTTTGCCAACCTCGATGCTAGCAGTCAGCTATGACCACTATTTCACACTGTAACTTCACGCCCCCCCCCCATGATATGTAACAACAACATCATGACAACATACCACCACACTTCTAGTCCTTTTCAGTTCTGTGTTCGGGGACCAGAAAGTCACATTTCCCTCAAGGCTGCAGGCAACAAATACCCCATCAGATGTGTCTGTGATGCGGAGAACAGGATCTCTGTTAGGAATGTTCTCAATCTTGGCCGGAAGAAGGAAAGTTACCTCCCTTTCTCTGAGGTATGAGTCTTCTTTCTCTGTGTACTCCAGCTGCATGTACGTGCAGAACTCATCCCATGTTATGCTACCCTCTGAAGACCAGTCAATTTTCATGAACAACGAGTCAATTTGAGACTCCTGTTGACCAATATATGGATATGCATATTTAAAAAACAAGTCATATTTAATATAACATATAGCAAATGCTGACTTTTATAAAATGAAAACAGGTGCTATAAAAGTATAAAATAATTAATATTAATAAAATTAATTACTATTTTTGTGTTTTCTTTGTTAATTTCAAATCCTATTTTACTAGCCAGTGAAGACATGGTATCTGTTTTTCTTGCATCAATTTCACATTGTCACTGATAAGAATTATGTCATTTGCAAAATCAAGATCTTGCAGTTGGGTCTCATCTACCCAATCATTGCCCGTTTTACCTGTGCAACATTTTCTCATTACGGAGTCTATGGAAATTCCAAAAAGCAAGGGAGATAATATACATCCTAGTTTCATGCTCGTTTCAGTCAGGAACCATTCACTCAGTCTTTCTTCTGTCTTGACTGCACAAACATATCCGTTGTAGAGATCTTTACTGATGCTGATTATTTTAGATGATATTCCATATATTCTTAAAATTCTCTACAATGAATCTATGCCTTTTTAAAGTCTAAGAAGTTCAGGATTAATAGTTTTTGCCTTTCAAAATATTCTTCAAGAATTATTCTTAAAGATTTGTTCGAGACAGCTTCTCCCTTTTCGAAATCCTGCTTGTTCTTCTCTCATTGCAGCATCCACTACATCTTTAATTCTATTCAGAATAACTTTGCAAAATACTTTTGACACAACTGATAGTAAAGTTACTCCTCTCCAGTTATTGCAGTCACTAAAGTTGCCTTTTTTTGGTATTTTAACAATGATTCCTTTTTTCCATTTAGAAGGGACCTTTTCTTCTTTCCAAACTTTATTAAACATTCTCTGTAGCTGGTTCATGTTGTCACTGTTAATAGCTTTTAACATTTCAGCTGCTGTTTCATCTTCACCTGCAGCTTTGTGTTAGCCATTAGATTCACTGCTTTTTCAATTTCACTCAGTGTAAAATTTAATCTAGGTTGACATTTAGTTGTGGAACCTTATAGATATGATATTTATGACTGTTTTAATAACAAATTTAAAAAGTAGAGACATTTTTAGATGAATCTTTTTATTTTGTGCTCAAGTTGTTAGCCATGCTTAAGCTTCACAGCCATGGGTAAATATCTGAAATCTTTAAAAGGTTTTCTTGGTAGCCCTACAGTTTTTGACTAGGTTCAGTCCATCCATTCAGATCTGTGGAATAAAATCTGTACTGTGGACATATTTTTACTGGCGACATTCATTCATGTGATATTTTGTGTTAAAATTGGTGATCCTGTTGTTTGTAATGGCCAGTTTTTTTTTTAAACATAAAATAGGATGGTACTTGTCCATGCTTCCATAAGATTTACTCACAGTTATATTTGATCTTTATGGAAAATTTTGTACTCCATAACATCCTGTACTGGTTGTGATGCCTTTTTGTAATTTACTTGATGACTTTCAAGCATGTGGTTTGCCTTAAGATGATTACTAAAAAATAATCAAATATAGACAAGAAACCACTTTAAGATGATCAATACTCAAATATAAAAAAAAAAAATCACCTTAAGATCATTTTCCTGAAAATGAGAAACATCTTGTGCAACAGATCCATATCAATGGAAACAAGATTCCGAGTACTTAAATGTTACATCGAGCCAATTTTGTTTTATGGATGTGAAGCATGGTCCATGAATAAGAGAGTACAGAGAGAAATGGAGGCCATGGAAATGTGGTTCATAAGAAGGATGTTGAAGGTACCATGGACAGCTAAGAAAAAAAATGAAGAACTCTTAAGAGAGGCTGGAGTTAAAAGGTAAATTACAGCAAAGATCAGAAGCAGATAAGCGAGATTTGTAGGAAATTTTCTGAGAAGAGGAAAATTGGAACACACTGTGGCAACTGACTGATTGATTGATTGATCTTTATTTCAAAAGGGTTAAGAATTGGGCACGCAGGCCCGTCTGACATTCTGCCCTTTATCATACATCTTTCACTCTATTCCAGACATTCTACAAATATGCTGTTCATATAACAAACATAACTACAATTGAAGCTGAGAGACATAAAATAAAATATAACATTTACGTTTCGCTCTTAAACATTCACTCAGTACAGAAGTAACTACATACATTATAAATGACTATCTACTAAACAAAATTTTCGGGACTATTCAGAAAACAATTAATTGTATTCGGTGTCTGTAAGAGCAGCTTAAGATAACTTTTAAGTTTTATAATTCATGGAGGCATGTAGTCGACATCAAATAGATATTGGGAAAGCTTGTAGTTGTAGGAAGGAGTATAATTTATATTTTTTATATAGTTAAACTGGAAAAACTGAGGGATGGAGAGACAGAGGAAGACAGCGAGAGAAGTTACTGGATGGGGTGTCAGTGTGGCTAGGAAGAAAGCCACCGGCAGATCTCAAAATCAAGTCTAAAGACAAGGAATTGTGGAGAGTAATGATCACCTACGCCACATGGCACAACACTTGATTGATTGATTGAAGATGGTCAATGATCAAATGTGGACAAGAAATCATCCCTTAAGATGGTCAATGATCAAATGAAGACAAGAAACCATCTTAAGATAGTCAATAATCAAATGACAGCAAGAAACAACCTTAAGACAATATTTAAATGCAGACAAACAACTTTAAGATGGTCAGTACTCAAATAAGGATGAGAAATGACCTTCAGGTGGCTACCAAAAAATAATGAGATAAAGAATAAAAGGCAAGTCACCACAGTTTTAACCAAAAAATAGACTTGAACATTTATGTGTGGTTTCAATATATAAAGTATAGAAAAACGGTGTTATCTACCTTGCTGGTGCTGAGACTAAGTTGACCTTTGAGAAGTTTCTTGAACTCATCAAGATGCAAACTGCCTGTTCTGTTAAAATCCACAGAAGCAAAGGCTTCCTTAAGCTCCTCCAGGGTGTCTATATTGATCTTCTCCTCAATCTGTGCTCACACAAGACATGTTTATGTCATTAATTTCATACCATTTTGCTCACAGATACATTTCAAAGGCAGATTACTCTAATGTCATATTAGATAGTTGCAGATCTATCTGTCTGTGAGTTTTCCCTCTTTGCTCACTGATATGTAGATGTTCATGTGTTTTTCAACTGTTTTGCTGTAATGATATATTTGTCTGGTTGTGGGAGAAGAAGTGCAATTCTAATGTTGCAGGGGGTGAACTATCACATAGATGGTGGTTCACAAATGAGTATGGACATTCACAAAATGAGAGCGATTGATGGCAATGTTAGCAATTTTTAAAATGATATAGCAGTTTAAGCTTCTTATGATCTAGTTTGATTTACAGTTACCATGTGTTTCTATGTTTCATACTTGTATAGCTACATTAACTTGTGTTTTTATGTTTTATGTATCTATATTAACTGGTGTTTATGTGTTTTATATAATTAAATGTCTGGGCATCTTTGTGTGTGACACTGATCTCCAGTTAACTTGTGTTTCTGTGTTTTATATAACTAAATGTCTGGAAGTCTTTGTGTGTGACAAGTTAACTTGTGTTTCTGTGTTTTATATAATTAAATGTCTGGACATCTTTGTGTATGACACTGATCTCCAGTTAACTTGTGTTTCTGTGTTTTATATAACTAAATGTCTGGACATCTTTGTGTGCTACACTGATCTACAGTTATCTCATGTTTTTTAATTTTACATAACTAAATGTCTTTGTGTGTGACATCAGTCTACAGTGTCTGAATTTTCCTCTTGAGTGCTGAAGTTTTCCTCTGTCTTTATATTCTTCAGTCCTTCAATCTTTGTATATTACTGCAGTCTTTAGACTCTTTTTGCATTCTTGTAGCCAGTCCTTCACAGAAAGTTGTTCCCTTGATTTCCATCACACTGTCTATTCAGGACTCCTGCTTTAGTGAGTGTGGTGTTTAAAGCACTGGTGATGAGTTATGTTCAACTACCCCTTCTACATTTCCTGACAACAATATTCTCCATTACTGCTTTCTCCAGGATATCACATGCAAGATCTTTTTTGTATGTTGGTTTAAGAGCAGATGCATGTGTGTCACTTAAGCCTGAGTGATGGTGCCTTTGGCAACTACATCAACCAGGATGCTGACACCAGAAAAGAAGTTATAATTAGAACTGCAAAAGCAGCATTGACCTTCAAGAATCTTGAGAATATATGGTGCTCTAAAGTTATAAGCACAAAAACCAAGTTAAGATTATTCAGTTCAAATGTAATACCCACCCTCATTTATGCATGTGAAAGCTGGAAAACAACTAAAGAAATAGACAACAGATTAAACTCTTTTGAAAACAAATGCTTAAGGAAAATACTCAGTATAAAGTGGAATGAATTCAAGAACATGGCAGAGATAAGGCAGATTAGTGAACAACAACCTGTCTCATGGGTGATCAGAAAAAGGAGATGGACATATATTGGTCACGAGATGAGAAGAAACAGTCAGAGAATCCCAAAACAAGCTATCAAGTGGAATACAACAGGCCAAAGAAAAAGAGGTTGACCATGTGAAACTCTAAAGAGGACATTGTTAAGAGAGGCCAAATTAGTAGGCATAAAATCCCTTCAATAGGTAGAAAAATTTGCCAAAACAAGAAAACTTGGCAAAATACCATCCAAGCCCTATGTGACATTTAATGGCACAGGAAAGATGTAAGAAAATGGCTGAAACCAAGGAAATCACCAGGACCAGATGGAGTGTCCAATGAAATGATAAAGAACCTGGGAATGGCAGCAATGGGAAAGCTGTTGGATATTTTCAATATGTGCTGGAGCACAGGTAAGTTACCTCAAATCTGGAAGGAAGCAAGCATGGTACCACTGCTAAAACCAGGGAAAAACAGTGATACTGCCTCCAGCTACAGGCCAATCAGTCTCACTAGCTGCCTATGCAAAACGATGGAACGCATCATTGACCTGAGGCTAAAATGGTACCTAGAAAGTGAAAACCTTCTCGTTCCACAACAAGCAGGATTTAGGCAGTACTACAGTACGGAAGATCAAGTGACCTATCTCTCTCAAGAGATTGAGGATGCATTCCAAGAGAAAAACCTTGTACTAGCAGCGTGGATAGACCTGAAGAAAGCCTTTGATAAAGTATGGAAAAAAGGTCTGTTATGGAAACTAAGAAACTGCAATGTGAATGGAAGACTGTACAACTGGATAAAGTCCTATTTACACAATAGAAGAGCTAGAGTAGTAATGGATGGACACAAAAGCCAGAAAGTACTTCTGCGACACGGTGTACCACAAGGAGGAGTCCTTTCGCCTACACTATTCCTTGTATTCATTAATGACCTGGTCAAGGAACTTCCCTATGGAATCAAAGCAGCACTGTATGCAGATGATCTGGTCATGTGGTGTACAGATGAATATGCGACAGTTGCTACACAGAGACTCCAAAGAGCAGCAGACATCTTGACATCATGGACAAACAAATGGTGTGTAAGTATCAACACAGAGAAATCAAGTACCACTCTGTTCACCCTCTCATCTAAACAGAAAGCAGGTAAGATCTTTGTAAATGAAATACCCTTAAGGATGGACAACCAACCCACTTACTTAGGAGTGACTCTTGACTCAAAACTGACTTGGAAGCAACACATCAACAGTGCAGAAGCAAAAGCCAGAAGAAAACTAGCCATATTAAGAAAATTGAGTGGGACTACATGGGGAGCTAGTGAAAGAATCCTCAAGAACGTATATCAGCAAAGTATTCTACCACATTTAGAATATGGCTCAACATCTTGGTGCACAGCATCAAACACTACGCTGCATAATCTAGACAAGGTTCAAAATCAGTCACTACGGATTATCACAGGTGCCATGAGGTCCACACCAATAGTAGAAATGCAGAAAATAGTTGGTGTTCAAGCGCTAAAGGAACGTAGAGACACAAAGGTCATGACCATGGGAGAAAAATTCCTTAGCTCTGTAAGCCATCCCCTGAAGGAGAGATTCAATAACTTGGCATTAGGACGGCTTAAAAGAAGCAGCTTCATTCATCAGGCCAAGCGTATGCGTAAGCTGATACCTGACCTTCCAACTGTAGTCACTCCATTATCATCTGTACCAGAGCATACACCATGGAAAGAAGCAGATTATACACAAATAACTATTCAGACTGAAGTGAAAGGTGTGCAGAATGGTGAGATGCAGAGCAGTCTTGTAAGATCAATAGCTACACTTAGTGTTCTAGATGACAAATATCCATGTGACACCTGGATACGTGTGTATACAGATGGATCTGCACATAATGCCATAAAAAATGGTGGGGCAGGAGCATATATTGAATATCCAAACAACACCATTGACAAGATTTCCATACCCACTGGTAAATACTGCAACAACTTTGATGCAGAAGTTAGGGCAATTATTGCTGCAGTTGAAAAACTATCAGACTCCAGAATTGATACATGTCCTGTAGTAATTCTCACAGATGCAAGATCAGTACTGGAGGCTCTTCAGTGCAACAAACTACCAGACCTTAAGGATGCCTTATCAAAAATTGGCTTACAACATGGAGTCACTTTGCAGTGGATTCCCTCCCACTGTGGGATACCAGGCAATGAGAAAGCTGACCATCTGGCCAAAGAGGGCACTGAAATGGAGCAACCAGACATACCAGTCACCTATAATCAGAAGAAAAGCATGATAAAAACCTACAGGAAGCCACAAACACCACCACATGATGACTATCACATGCTAAACAGAAAGGAACAAGTCACCATCTTCCGTCTCCGAACAGGACACAGCCGACTCCGAAGTCATATGTATACAAAGTTTAAGGTTGGTACTACTAATCTATGTACATGTGCCCAGGTGCCCCAAACTGTGGAACATATCCTCCAGAACTGCACCAACTATGAGACACTGAGAAATAATTACTGGCCCAGTGAAACCACTAAAGAAGATAAGCTCTACGGTTCCATACATGAGTTACAAAAAACAGTGAAATTTATCCAAGAGACAGGACTGCAGATATACACAGACACTGAGAACACAGGGTGTTTATGCATAAAATAAGAAACAGTGAACACAAGCAATCATGACCTATTTATACCAGTGGTTCTCAACTTTATTTGTTTGATGCACCCTTTCTACAATAAGTCAGAATGTCATACTACCCACCCCCCTCCCCCAACCCCCACTCCAACCCTACCCCTTTCCAGAATTGTCTGACTCAAAAAGTGTAGTCTGTATAAAGATCAAAATTTCAATAGTTCGAGTCTGGCAAACTGTGGTCCTAACTCAACCTTGCTGTAACCCATCTGTGAAACCATAAAAGTCAAAAATTCCCCACTGGTTGAGAACTCCTGCTTTAAATTCTTGACACTGTTAGGAATTTTTGCTTATTCCTATGAGGAAGGGTGTAATTTCTTAGTCTTTTTAAAAAGTTGTTCTTTTTTTGTGTGAATGCAGCATCAAGAAGAATTACTTCAGATATCATGGACACAAAGAAAAGAACAAATATATCCATACTACAAGAATTTAATATTGAAGAAGGTTGGCTAGTAAAGAAGATTAAACAGAGAAGACTTAGGTATCTTGGACGCATTAAATATCATGAGAGTTTGGAGAAGACAGTTTTGGAAGGGTATATAATGGGAAAAAGAAAGAAGGGAAGACCAAGGTGAAGATGGCAGCAAGATATCGTTGATATTGTGTGAATGAATGCATCTGCAGCAGGGCATCTTGCCTTAACTGAGAAGCCTTCAAGAGAGCTATTTTTACATCCTTCCCATGCTGTTAAACGTCACATAAGGTTCACATGGTAGTTCACCAAGATTTCCTGTTTTCAGCAAGCTTTTCAACCTCATCAAGGGACATTATTCCTACTAAACTGGCCTCTCTTAACAATGTCCTCTGTAAAGTTTCACGTGGTTGATCTGTTTTTCTTCGACCTGTTGTGTTCCACTTGATAGCTTGTTTTGGTATTCTCTGGTTGTTTCTTCTCAGCACATGACCAATATATGGCCATCTTTTTCTTCTGATCACCCATGAGACAGGTTGTTGTTTGCTCATCTGTCTTATCTCTGCATTGTTCTTGAATTTGTCTGACACCTACTTGCATCATAATTGTTTTATAAATTGAGAACTGCCATTATTTTAATCACTTTTTTCATCACCCAACAGACATGCAGAGCCAGAAATGTTACTCAATAGTCTTTGTCACTTTCATCGATTGTGACTGCCATGCCACTCTCTGATCAAGTTGATCATTGGTTGAAACTTTCGTTATAATCTGTTTCACTACCAGAGTCATGATTTACTGTGTTCCACATACAGAAGTAACAAGTTTGCTTATAAATGAAAATACTATGTTTTTCCAATGCTATCAGGTTCATAATTCTTGAGTAAATAAAAAGTTGGACTACTTTTTGACTGTCAAACAGTGATAAGTCAATATTTTGTTTTGACAGCGAACATTTAAAACCAAATACCTTAAATTCACTTCTCAGAAAAAAAAATAACCATAGAAACTGTGCAAGTGACAAATAGTCTCTAGCATTCACCTGTGAATTGGCAGTTGTGAAGATATCAGTATTTTAAAACATCTCTTTCACATACCCATCCTTTTAGATTAGGTTCCCCAAAGATGTCTGTCAATGTCTGCTGATCTTTAGTGTCCACTTTTTTAGGAATTTTGAGTTTACAGTTGCAGGTTATCTTTTGTGGTATTTCAGGGTTTGCCTTTTTTATATTTTTTATTTGTGCCCATCCATTGGTCTTTTCTCCGTTTTTACATCTCGCTGTTTGTTTTGATGGATTCATGATGCCATTCACTGCTGCCTGTATCACAGTTCTACCACAGAAGGTGCCATGCCCTGATTGGTTTATTGCATCACTGAACTTGTTCATGTACAAGGTTGGCTTAACCTTACCACTGCCTGTTTTATTGGTTTTGTTCCATTACAGAAGTTGCTGCGCCAATTACTGGCTGATTACATCACTGAACTTGTTCACTTAAAAACGGTGACTTGATTTTGTCTCTTGGCTTAGACTGGCTAATTGCATCAATAGATTTGTCCGTTCAGAGATGGCGCTTTGACCTTATTGGCCGGCTATGTCACCTGATTTGTTCAGGAATATACCAAAAACAAATGCCAGTGCTGAATCGAAGCATTCTATTTTTGGACTGTGAACTACCCTGAAGATTTTTAACTTACGAGACCATTATATCTGAACTGGTGGTTGTGAAGTTATTATATACCACAGTATTTAAAATCTGAAAAACAAAGTGATACTTATAAAAATGGATTTTGACTTTCTGAGCAATATTTGCCCAATTTGCTGCAGCTATTTTGATGGCAAAATTCATTACTTTCTCATAGCTATACACATCTCTGCCTAAACAAACACATGTTATATACTTTTATATACATGTCTTCTATAACTGTGATACTATGTTTATGAATCTACTTATTAAAGACTATTAAAAACAGATTACCAATAGAACAAGTCCTGTATTGAATTACATCAGAGCTTAACTGCATTAACTCCTTTGTTTTCTTATTTTTTCTTTCACCCTGTTTATCCTCAATATACTTCCCACTGTTTCCAGAGATATGATGTCTCCATGAAACTTGTTCTTTTACTTGAACTTCTTACATCTCACATCCTTCCTGTGCCGTTAAACGTCATATAGGGCTCACATAGTTGATCGCCAAGTTTTCCTGTTTTCGGCAAGTTTTTCAACTTCATCAAGGGATGTTATGCTCACTAAACTGGCTTCTCTTAACAATGTCCTCTTTAGAGCTTAACGTGGTCGACCTGTTTTTCTTCAGCCTGTTGTGCTCCACCTGACAGCTTGTTTTGGTATTCTCTGATTGTTTCTTCTCATCACATGGCCTACATATGTCCATCTTCTTTTTCTGATCACCCATAAAACAGGTTGTTGTTTGCTCATCTGTCTTATCTCTGTGTTCTTAAATTCATTCCACTTTATACCAAGTATTTTCTTGAGGAATTTGTTTTCAAAAGAGTTTAATTTCTTGTCTATTTCTTACTTGGACTACTGAATGTCAAATTCTATCTCAACTCTTTGTACAGCCTGTAGTCTCACAAGATATTCTCCACTGTCATTCTTGATTACTGCAGGGACAGGCTGGGCTGCTTCCTATTTTTAACTTTTTATACAGGTTATTGTACTTAAATACAGGTATTTATTATACATTTTTATATGGACACTTCAGTCTGCATTATCCTGTTCTTAGGCTAAATGAAATCACTTTTTTTTTTGTAGATATTGCCAGCTGTCAGTCAGCATGTAGTACTGATGTTGCTTCATCCATGTATTAATTATCTTTCGAGATCAACATCTGCCTAGTAGCAGATGTCCAGTAACATCTTCCCTCCCACTGTAAGACTGCTGGGAATGAAAAAAAAGCTAACGCCTTCTAAAAATTGCACACAAAAAAATAAGACAATTCAGTCAACAGTAAATAATAAACAGGCAATCAAAACAAAACCATCCAAGTAAAATCAACAATTATTGCACTGGGTAAAGAGAATGGCTGCAAATAGTTAATTTGGCCCTGCTTAGATCCCAAGGACGTGGTCACTGAAGATATTTGCATCACCTATATAAACTGAAGATATCTGCATCACCTATATAAACTGAAGATATCTGCATCACCTATATAAACTGAAGATATTTGCATCACCTATATAAACTGAAGATATCTGCATCACCTATATAAACTGAAGATATCTGCATCATCTATATAAACTGAAGATATCTGCATCACCTATATAAAATGAAGATATTTGTATCGCCTATATAAACTGAAGATATCTGCATCACCTATATAAACTGAAGATATTTGCATCACCTATATGAACTGAAGATATTTGCATCATATAAACTGGAGATATTTGCATCACCTACATAAACTGAAGATATCTGCACACCTATATAAACTGAAGATATTTGCATCATATAAACTGAAGATATTTGCATCATATAAACTGGAGATATTTGCATCACCTATATAAATTGGAGATATTTGCATCATATAAACTGAAGATATTTGCATCATATAAACTGAAGATATTTGCATCACCTATATAAATTGGAGATATTTGCGTCATATAAACTGAAGATATTTGCATCATATAAACTGGAGATATTTGCATCATATAAACTGGAGATATCATATAAACTGGAGACATCCTATACAAATGAATGGGGGGTGAAGACGTTCAATTAGGCAATCAGTGAACCACAGTGTCAGGGTTAGCAAACCACAGCTGACCAAGACCCTGTCCCACCTCTCCGTGGTACCCCCAGTAACAAGCCTAGCCTGGCTAACAGGGCAAGGATAGTCACAGTCCCCATGGTGGTGGAGTCTGTTAAAGAAGAAATGCACACCCCCTGCTTTTTAGCTGTACTCCGGGATTGAAAAAAAAATAGTTGCCATAACCCATTCCCATGGCAATATGATGCTGCTGCAGCCCAACCCCTTCACAGCATCGGCTGCAAAGAACACCAGCTTGCAGTTACAGGGAGATAGCACAAGACATAAGACAAGACAAGATACAAATGAATGCAAGACTGGACTTTAAGACAAATACTCCTAGAGTGTTCTATGTATGCTGACGTGCATCAGCTGAGCACCAATAATGTGAATTTCAATGCAGGATTTGAACTTCAGAATAAAAACTAGGTATTCAGTGTGCACAGGCCTACACAAACTGAACACCAAGAAATGAATGCCCATAAAGGACTTGAAATCAGGAGTTCCAGAACATCTATGCCAAGAATGGCCAGGGTATAGAGTCTTGTACAGCCAAACCTAATGTAAGGGTCAGAATCAGTTGCAGGAGGTAAGTATTACCCTAGAACTGGCAAAAACAAAAACACAAAAAAAAAAACTTCATCCTGGCATTGCACATCCTAATGTACAAAAAAACAAACACTTTCATGATGAAAAAAAAAACAGAAAAAGAAGAAGAACATGAAGAAGAAGAAGAACAACGAAAAAAACAACTTTATTTTCAAAGAGGAAAGAATTGAACACATACATCCATCTAACAGTCAACATTCATTCCCTTTAAAACATCCAGTTTTAATAAATAACATCACAGGCATAAGGAAAATTTCAAATGACAGAACATTTACACTGAAGAAGAAGAAGAAGAAGAAAAGAAGAAGAAGAAGAAGAAGCAGAAGAAGAAGAAAGAAGAAGAAGAAAGAAGAAGAAGTTGAAGAAGAAGAAGAAGAAGAAGAAGAAGAAGAAGAAGAAGAAGAAGAATGCAATCTTTCTAAACAACAATCAAATGTGTCCCTAAATATAAAAATCCATACAAGATTACCAGATTCTGCTTTAAAAGTATTCCATCATGGCACATTGAAATTAAACATGGAATGAGAAGGACATTCACTCATTCATTTGCATGTCCCTTGCGGAACTTTGCCTCCCAAACAGCACTCCTGTTTGCCTCTCGGTTGTGAGCAAGATGGCCTGCTGCTGCAGCATCCATTTGCAGATCGTCAACGATGTCTTGCAGCCATCTTCGTTTTGGTCTTCTTCTTTTTCTTTTTCCCATTATGTATCCTTCCAATACGGTCTTCTCTAAATTATCATGATGTTTAATGTGTCCAAAATATTTAAGTTTTCTCTCTTTAATTCTCTTTACTAGCCAGCCTTCTTCAATATTAAGTTCTTGTAGTATGGATATGACGACACAGTACTGATAGCAGAGAACCAACAAGACCTGCAAAATCTCTTGGATAAAGTCGCCAAAGAAAGTGAACAGAAAGGCCTTACTTTGAACATCAAAAAGACAGAGACTATGGTTATATCTAAGAAACAGAATCCACCAGCATGCAGTATTAAATTAAACGGAACTGTTCTAAAGCAGGTGCAGAAATTCAAATACCTTGGAGCAGTAATAACTTCAGATGGGAAATGCAGAACAGAAATTAGGAACAGAATAGGCCAAGCAAAGACTGCATTTCAGAGAATGAGAAACATATTGACCAACACATCCTTATCAATGAATGTTAGAAAACGAGTACTAAAATGCTATATTGAACCTATCTTGTTATATGGAAGTGAATCATGGACAATAGGCAAGTCTGCACAAAAATCATTGGAAGCAGCAGAAATGTGGTTTATTAGAAGAATATTGCGAATCCCCTGGACAGCAAAAAAATAACTAATGAAGAATGTAGGAGAAGAGCTGGAGAGACAAAAAACCTTGTCAAAAAGATAAGAGAGAGACAATGTACTTTCATAGGACATGCAATGAGAAGAGGGGGCATTGAAAATATTATAACAACAGGAAAAATAGAAGGAAGAAGATCAAGAGGAAGACCAAGAGAAATGATACTGGACAGTGTGACGGGATGGTGTGAGAGGAGATCACCAACTGAGCTGATGGCATGCATGAAGGATCGCGTACTCTGGAGAAGCATAATAGCGAACGCCAGTCGGCACGGCACATGATGATGATGATGAGTATGGATATATTTCTTCTTTTTTGTGTCCATGATATTTGGAGAACTCTTCTGTAGCATTTACATTCAAAGGCATTAATGTGTTTCTCAGCTGTTTTGTTAAGTGTTCAGGTCTCACAGGCATATGTTGCGATAGGAAAGATGCATGCCCTTAAAAATCTTATTTTTGTAGTTTTGTCTGCTCCTCTCCACAGATTCTTTATTTGTTTTACTTTCTGAAGGGCGACGGATGTCCTCCTTTTAATTTCCATCATTGTATCTCTATTATTAGTTAGTAGTGATCCAAGATATTCAAAACTCTCCACTTCTTCCAATTTTTCCTCATTGATATATATTTCAGCTGCCTTGTTTGTTTTGTCAGTTGTCATCAATTTAGTTTTCTTCGCATTAAGATAGAGGTTCTGCTCTTCGCTGTTCTTACGGACTGACATAATTAGTTTTTCCATACCTCTTTGTGTTGTGGACAGTAACACTGTGTCATCAGCATATATAATCTCTAGTATTTCATAACCTAAAATTGTTATGGCATCATAATATTCTTTGTCTACATCTTCTCTAACATTCCTCATTACATTTTCAGTATACAAGTTAAATAAGTAGGGTGACAATATGCACCCCTAACGGACCCCTTGTTTTATGTCAAACCAAATTGTTGTTTCATAATTTATTCTTACTGCTGCCTGTTGGTCTAGATACAGCAGTGATGTTTGTTGTGTCAAATGTGTTGGACATCCCATTTTTTCCATTATTTCCCAAAGTTTCTGGTGCTGTACACAATCAAATGCCTTTGAGTAGTCTATAAAGGATAAATATATATTCACATTAAACTCTCTGCACTTCTCTATTATTAATCTTAGATTGAATATATGATCTCTTGATCCTCTTCCTTGCCTGAAACCAGCTTGGACCATATTGACTTCTTCTTCTATTCTCTGTAGAAGTCTACCCATTATGATTTTTAACAGAATTTTACTGGGATGACTAATCAGGGCAACAGATCTGTAGTTTGTGCATAATTTCAGGTTACCCCTTTTTGGCAGTTCTTTTCCATTCTTTTGGCCAAATACCTGAATGCCATATCTTTTTGCACAGTGCATGATAGATTGTTGCACACTCCTTTCCTCCTGCTTTAATAAATTCAGCTGTTATCTCATCACATCCTGGTGATTTACCATTTTTCAGATTCTTTATTGCCCATAAAACTTCTTCTATTGTCGGTTCGGGTTCTTTCTCCTCCAATAATAATTCACCTTGTTGATTTCTGTTTCCACAGTCTGTTGTTTCATACATTCCTTTGCAATATTCTTTCCATCTTTCTAGAATTTCCTCTGTCTCTGTCAAGGTATTCCCCATCTCATCACAAATTACATTTAGCTTAGGTGTGACATTTCTCGTCAATGTCTTCATTTCTTTAAACATTTCACTATCTCTTCCATACTTCTGATGTTCTTCTTATACTTTCACAACAATCTTGAATGTATTGTTTTTTGTCTTTTCTTATGTGAAGGACACTAAAGTCAAAACTATCTAGTATCAATATATATCTCTCACATGTAAATGTACATGAAAGGGGCTGTCATAATCTTTCAATAGGAGAATGTCCTGTCAGAACATTATATATTTATATATATCTGCATCCTGGTTAGCTGAGTGGTTAGGTGCTTGCTTTACTAACCCGATGGTACTGGGTTCAGTCCCAGCAGTGGGAATTTTTATGATACACACCAAAAAGGCCCTGGGGCCCACCCAGCCTCTAAAAATGGGTACCAGAGAAATCTGGGAAGGTAAATGCGGCTAGACGTGACACTGACCACATCACACTTTCATGTGCCGAAGGTCATGGAAAATACAGGCCTAACACTGTATTCCCCAATATGCCTTAATGGCATGGAAATGGGAGTTTTATCTTTACTTACACAAAAAACTATAGTTTCAAATGTAAAGAATGGTAATATTACAAAATGATGCTTATGGAGCTGAACTTAATGGGAAAAAATGCAGGCTGTAATTTTATTTTCAGTAATTAAAGATCATTGACGATCTGGAAATGGATGCAACAGCAGCAGGCCATCTTGCTCACAACCGAGAGGCCTACAGGAGTGCTGTTTGGGAGGCAAAGTTCCGCAAGGGACATGCAAATGAATGAATGAATTAAAGAAAAATTTGTTCTATACTAACAACTGGTTTATATTCAGTAATAGTAAAATGAATGCACACTAGATTCAGTAAAATGATTGCATGACATTCTGTCATAATAAACTATTTAACTTCAGCAATGATAAATGATTATTGCTAAACTTCACAATAGTTATAACCAGACCATTTTATATCTTTTATATCGTTCTGTGCCGTTAAACGTCAAATAGGGCTCGCAAGGTAGTTCACCAATTTTTCCTGTTTTCAGCAAGCTTTTCAACCTCATATTTTGCCAAGTTTTCTTGTTTTGGCAAATTTTTCTACCCGTTGAAGGGATTTTATGCCTACTAATTTGGCCTCTCTTAACAATGTCCTCTTTAGAGTTTCACGTGGACTGCCTCTTTTTCTTTGGCCTTTTGTGTTCCACTTGATAGCTTTTTTTTTGGGATTATCTGACTGTTTCTTCTCATCACGTGACCAACATATGTTCATCTTCTTTTCCTGATCACCCATGAGACTGGTTGTTGTTCACTCATCTGTCTTATCTCTGCATTGTTCTTGAACTCGTTCCACTTGATGCCAAGTATTTTCCTTAAGCATTTGTTTTCAAAAGAGTCTAATTTCTTGTCTATTTCTTTAGTTGTTTTCCAGCTTTCACATGCATAAATGAGGGTGAATATTACATTTGAATTGAATAGTCTTAACTTGGTTTTTGTGATTATATAACTTTTGAATGCCATATGTTCTCAAGATTCTTGAAGATCGATGCTGCTTTTGCAACTCTAATTCTAACTTCTTTTCTGGTGTCACCATCCTGGCCTATGTAGCTGCCAAGGTATGTAAACTGATTGACTTCTTCAATATCTGTCCCTTCTACGTGTATTTTTCCATTTTGATTAATAGGAAGTTTCATTATTTTTTGTTTTGTCCTTGTTAATTTCAAGTCCTATTTTGCTAGCCAGTGAAGACAGGATATCTGTTTTTTCTTGCATGGAATTCACATTGTTACTGATAAGAGTTATGTCATCAGCAAAATCAAGATCTTCTAGTTGGGTTTCATGTACCCCCCCCCCCCCCCCCCCCAGTCAATACCTGTGTTACCTGTGCAGCATTTTTTCATTATGAAGTATATAACCAGACCATACACATAAAATATTTAATGCTGTATAAAAAAAAAACAAACCAATCAAATACTATTTTAAACAAAACATATGAAAGATAAAATAAAATACAATATTTATATAGCAAAAATCAGGGAATCTTTTGGCACTTAATAAATGCAACATTACTGCTGAAAACCTACAGTAATGTAACAACATCAATAAAAATTATAAATCTATTTTTAAAACTCTAGAAAGCTATTGGGGCTTTCTCCATGGAAACTTTGGAATTACCAAACGTACAACATTGGTCAATCATTAAATACAACACTCAACAACGAACTGACCTAGAAAAAAAAAATTTTGTTGCAGCTGTTGTAGTATCCTTCCTGAAACTATAAATTCAGTGTTCTCTGGAGCTGATGCTGGAGTGAAGATTTTGTTATACAGACGTTACTGGATGAAGAATGTGTTTTGGTGGCCTTATTCACTTCTCAGACCAAGCTTAAGTAGTGCATTTTCTCAGCAGTTTAGCCGTGATGAAGAAAAAAAACAATAAATCCTCCCCTTTTTCCCAGGTTGCAGTATTTCATTAACTTGTTACCAAGAGCAACCCATTGTAATGGGATAGGACTGCAGTTTTGGTATAATTCCCTTGATATGGGTACCAACTGTGGCAGCCTTCTCAACTCACAGAATGAACAAAGTAAAACACATTACTCCCACTGTACTCTGCTATTAGCAAAAGCCAAAGTGCATTCACCTGAACTAAAGCTTATACCAAGTTTGTTTATTGATCCAAACAGACTTAATAGAAAGCCACTGCATTTGGTTTCATTTGGTCCCTACAGCTTTCACTGCTAGGCTGGTTTCTAATGAAATCTTAATTGATTGCCATGGTTCCATTAACTTTTCATTGGCCAGTGAATTGACGTACCAGAATCAAAGCAGAAAACAACCAATCAGAAGCAGTGATTGAGAAAGAAAGCCATAAAGAAATAAATGATGCATAAAGCCGTTAATTAATTTGTAATTAATGAATAATGACAACTAGGAGTATTGCAATCAATAAGAGGCAAAAAATATATCAGGTCCAGTTTGAGGATGATTAAACTAAGCTAAGATGACAAAAGATGAAGTTCAGTTCAAAGTTCTGGATGCTGCAACAAAAGTTTCCAGGAATACTCTCTCAAGGTCCCTGCTGACAGGCATGGGATATCATGTCCTTCCACAACCCTCGATCCCCTGTGCATCTCAACAGGCTTGTCACTGCACATTTCCTGTGCCAGGAAGGCCAAACCATCAAACATCTTTTCTCTCTGTCTACCTCTGTCTCTTCTACCTTTAATATTTTCTGCTGCCATCAGGTGCTCTAGCCAGCCACTCCTCCAAAAAATCCCTCATAAATTTGGATTGTTGTTTTCTGACCTGAACAACCGAATTTGGAAAATTTGGGTTTCTATTTTTGTCAAAAGCAGGAAGTATTGCTTTTCTGATAAAATGGAACGTAGTAAGATTGCTTCATTCTCCTCCCATAAACTTGCATTCCCTACAGAGATTTAAGAGCCCAAACCCAGCCTCTGGAAAGAAAATATATAGGAAGACTGCTTGGCACACATGAAGAACTCCTGCTGACAATGAGATTCTACAGGATCAACCTTTCTCTTTGTCTAGATGGCTATGTACTCGAAACTGAATATAGAATAAGAAGTTCTCTGAACTAGAGCTTTATATAACATCAAGAAGAACACAAATGGCAAAGACACGTGATAATAAAACCTCAAAATGTAACGGATGAGAGAATGTGTTTAGATTCCTTAGTTTGGTGTAGACTAGATGTGGTCTACCTTTACAAGGGTGTGTGTCAAAGTTTCTTGATTTTTTTTTTCAAACAACTTCCCTCATGTGCCACTAAGAATTTTACTATTTATTTTGAAATATAAAAGGTAAAAGGTAAAATTCCTGTTTCCACGCCATTAAGGCATATTGGGGATATGGTGCTAGGCCTGTATTTTCCATGACCTTCAGCACATGAAAGTGTGATGTGGTCAGTGTCATGCATGGCCGCATTTACCTTCCCAGACTTCTCTGGTACTCATTTTTTGAGGGTGGGTGAACCCCGGAGTCTTTTTCAGTGTGTACCAGACAAAATCCCACTGCTGGGACTGAACCAGGTACCACCGGATTAGCAAACCAAGCAACTAGCCACTCGGCTAACCAGGCCCTTATTTTGAAATGTAAACTTTAAAAATATGTGCCCAAAAGTTTTCTGTGCATGCCACTTTTGATATGCATGTCATGGGTTCTCCACTCACGTTTTAGAAAATTAATGGAATTTTGAATTTTTTATGTAGGAGGGGGATTCATGACAAAAAATACATTATTCTGACATTTTACGAATACATAATAGTTGAAAGGTTATCATTAACTCAGGTCATTACTGGGGATGGGGAAATCATGGACAGCGAAATAGCAGACAAACTGGCAGGAAAGGTAGCAATCCAAGTTACTTTAAGAATGGATTAAGAGGACATTGCAAGGGATGTTTTGGATAATTTACACATGCAGGAGGAGACAGCAATGCAGAACAATGATTGCAGTAAACAAATGGTACAGGTGGAAAAAAGAAACGGGGAAACGGCAGACAGTCCAACCTGGGGGAGAGGGCATCTACAACCGATGTGTGACTGGAACAATCAATAGACACCCAGTTCAGTAGATGTTGGAACAGAAGGTCAAGTGCTTATGGAAGCACCTCTGAGTGCAGCGACACCAGTCTATGATTACGGATTACACCACTGCTTGCCAGACAAGTCCACAAGCAAGCTGTCCTTCTCCTGTGAAGGACGTTCTCAAACACTCCACCCTCTGTAGAACCAAACCTGATGAATGAGAGACAACTAGTAGTATTTGATCTTGCACCCTAATTCTGAAACTGAGCATGGACCATGTGTTTATCTAGAAAGTAGCTTTAAAAAAAAGGTGCAGTTACTGTTTATCTTGAGGCCTGTCCTTTGTTGAACATTGTTTTCTTGATAGCAGGTGTGGAAACATCTTTGTTTTCTAGTCACAACATTGCTTCATGGAGTACAGGTAAAGGTAGTCCGATAGCAAATGCCGTAGTGGATGAAGCATTAGAGACCTCATTAAGCTGAGCCATCAGGGTATGAGGTAGGTGGTCAGTTCCTTTCCTCCCTGCCTTTCCTTCCCAGATTTTCTCTGGTACCCATTTTACAAGGCTGGGTCAACCTCGAGGCCATACTGGTTCAGAAAAAAAAAATCCTGCTCGGGTGGGGATTTGAACTCTTGACCATTCAGTTGCTAAATGGGTGCTCTAACCACTATGCTAGCTGATCCCCTCATGGAGTGTGGTGTTTAAAAAGTCAGTGATATCTTAAGCCAGTTGTCTCCTAAATTGTCCCCTTTCTCATTTTCCAAATACTGCACCCTTCAATACTGTCTTCTCTGGGTCATCATGCTGTTTAATGTGACTGAGCAGGGGAGACAGTGCTCATCTATGTCTAGCCACATTTCCTTCTGTATGACATGAGAGCTGGCAAATGCCCTGTATGCTAAATACTGTTATATAGTGCAGAAATGATGTTCTATGGTACAGAAACAGTGTTCTACACTGCAGAAACAGCGGCATTAAATAATAAAAAGGAAGAGAACAGTATAGTCCTTGAAACAATGATAAACAGAAGATTGTGGTTCTTGAAATAATGATAAACAGAAGATTGGGGTCCTTGAAATAATGATAAATAGAAGATTGTGGGTTCTTGAAATAATGATAAACAGGAGATTGGGGTCCTTGAAATAATGATAAACAGAAGAGTGTGGGTTCTTGAAATAATGATAAACAGAAGATTGTGGGTTCTTGAAATAATGATAAATAGAAGATTGTGGGTTCTTGAAATAATTATAAACAGAAGATTAGGGTCCTTGAAATAATGATAAACAGAAGATTGGGGTCCTTGAAATAATTATACACAGAAGATTAGGGTCCTTGAAATAATGATAAACAGAAGATTGGGGTTCTTGAAATAATGATAAACAGAAGATTGGGGTTCTTGAAATAATGATAAACAGAAGATTGTGGGTTCTTGAAATAATGATAAACAGAATATTGGGGTTATTGAAATAATGAAAAACAGAAGATTGGGGTTCTTGAAATAATGATAAACAGAAGATTGTGGTTCTTGAAATAATGATAAACAGAAGATTGGGGTTCTTGAAATAATGATAAACAGAAGATTGGGGTTCTTGAAATAATGATAAACAGAAGATTGGGGTTCTTGAAATAATGATAAACAGAAGATTGGGGTTCTTGAATAATGATAAACAGATGATTAGTCTTAAAATAATGATAAAAAGATTAGGATCCTTAGAATAATGGCAAACAGAAAAACTGAAGTGTATTTCATAATAAGATGAACAAATACATGTGGGCAGCAGTTACATTTTTTAAAACCTGAATACACCTCAGCAGCACATGAAAAGCATTCTGGGTAAATTCACATGTAGCAAAAATGAAAGCCACTCTGGCAGGAAATCTTCAGGGCACAAGAGGGGCAAAAGAGCAACAATGAACAAGGGCACTGCCAAGTGGACAACATCAAGAGAAAGAAAAGAAACACATAGAGGATATTAAATCTTCCTATCATAATATGAAAGGGAGATAAAGAGTACCAGAGTGGCCGGGGGGGGGGGAAGGTACAGTGGAACAAGGAATAAGAGAGAAAGGAGATGTGATAGAGAGAAAGAGTACCAGAGTGGGGGGGGTACAGAGCAACTAAGAGAGAAAGGAGATGTGATAGAGAGAAAGAGTATCAGAGTGGGGGGGGGGATACAGAGCAACAAAGAGTAAGAGAGAAAGGAGATGTGATAGAGAGAAAGAGTATCAGAGTGGGGGGGGGTACAGAGCAACTAAGAGAGAAAGGAGATGTGATAGAGAGAAAGAGTACCAGAGTGGGGGGGGTACAGAGCAACAAGGAATAAGAGAGAAAGGAGATGTGATAAAGAGAAAGAGTACCAGAGTGGGGGGGGTACAGAGCAACAAAGAGTAAGAGAAAGGAGATGTGATAGAGAGAAAGAGTATCAGAGTGGGGGGGATACAGAGCAACAAAGAGTAAGAGAGAAAGGAGATGTGATAGAGAGAAAGAGTATCAGAGTGGGGGGGGGGGGTACAGAGCAACAAAGAGTAAGAGAGAAAGGAGATGTGATAGAGAGAAAGAAAAGAGAAAAAGAGAGTTGGAGATATATAGAGAAAAAGAGAGAGAGAGAGATGAGAAACAGTTGGATAAAGAGAGAGAAAGAAAGAAAATGTACTGAGAAAGAGAGAGAGAGAGAGAGAGAGAGAGAGAGTTCCCTGGAAATCTACTACAGGTAGAATAAAATAGACACAATAAAATAACAGTCTCTAAATATAACCAAAAAAAAAAAAGTCAGATTGTAAAAACACATAAAAGGAAAACTCAGAGTGATATAAAATCATTACAAACCTCTATCCAGTCACTCAATCCAGCCTAGAGAAACAATGTAGCGTTACAATAAAATGGCCACTGTATTTTAAAACAATGAAAAAGATGTGCTTAAATAGAGAAAAACTCTTACTGGTGTGTGTATGCAATTAGATTTCTGTTACAGGACATGTAAATATTTTAACATCTATATTTAGTTTCTCTTTTGAGTTGTTTATATGTTTTGCTTCTGTTCATATGTTTCGGTGTTTGGTAACGGACAGACATACAGGTGGTAGTAGTAGTGGTAGACGTGATCCCTTTAGTAAAAAAAAAAAAAGTATGCTATTTATAGTAACGGATGTTGACGCCCCCATGACCCCGTTGCTACAACAATCCGCCATGATGGACTCTTGAACGTAGTTGTAAACAGATAAACTAGCATCTACTCTACAACAAATGTTAAAGATTAAATGGCTTATGATAGTAATTTGACCTGTACATACCACGCTCTATCAATATTAAAAAAATTCTGATACGCGAATGACGATATTATGGATGTAATGTTATTGCATACGTTGCTAGTTACACCTCCCGCTCAAATCAAATGGACCTTTCCATCTACTTTGATTTTAATTGATCATCAATACACGGAATAATTGAAAAACGGTTCACAGCACAAATACAGGCTGGTAATTTACCTTGCATCTGAGCTGTTGAGCGATATTTCCCCCTATCTGTCCTGGTCGTTTTATGGAATCTAGCTCCGCAATGCCCTCGACCGTCCCTAGAGTAAGCCGGCGTGGATGCTTCACTATCGCATCTTCTGGCTTGGCTTCCACTGACTTCGAGAACCATCGAGGCCTGGGCCCGCCAGCCTGGGTGTGAGGCCTGATACCCAGGGTTTTCTTGAGTTCAGATCCTTGAACAGAAGCAGGCGACGGGCGTAGAACATTGTCAAAGAGCCCAGTTGTGTAGCTTGGGTGTGTTTGGAGGTTCGCTGCTGCGGAGCTTGGCCGAATCTTCCTTGCAGGCTTGATAGGAGGCAGAGGTGACAGTGATGAATTTCGAACTGAGGGCATCCTGGAGGGATGCGGCTGTTGACTGATCTAGTCTAGAAATGACCTGTACGCGAAAACTTGTCTACACACCGAGCATGGCGTCCCAAATCAGGCCAGGTCATAGGCAACTTCCGCCGGTTGTTAGTGAAAGGAATGAACATAATATCAGGGACGAGGTTCTACGATATGCAAAAATCGCCGCGGGACACTGTAGGACATGCAAAAATCGCCATCGGAACACTGTAGCCACACCTCTGTGTTTCTAATATAAACTTAAGTAGCTTAGCCACATGACACACATATACATTCTACCATGTATCATCATGGGATATAAACAATAAACAGTTAATTAAAAGGGTCAACAACATAAGTTGGAAGAGTAAATATCGATAAATGTAAAATAAGTAAAATGTTCTTGATAATTCCTGCGACAGGCCTTAGACTGGTTAGAAATATTTGACTCCCTGAAGAGCTTATAAATCAGCAACTCACAGAATTCTATAACACAGAGGGGCCCACCTAATTTAGAGAGTCAGAAGTTTAAAAGGGCCGAAACGCTTAACCGGGGTGGGGGGGGGGGCGGGGGTTGGGTTACTTTGCTGATGATCTAAGGAGTTGTGTTGTTGTTTTGCTCTCTATAACAGAGGGTTTCCCGTCTAAATAAATGTTTTCACTGATGAGGACCCACAAGCTGCCAGAATCTAAGTCTGTAAGGGAGCAAATATCCACACAACGAAAAAAAAATTGACTAATAAACTTACCAAAATAAACTAGTCCATAGAAATATAGAAATATTTTCAACTCAGAAAAGCACTGTGACTTATAATGTTCTATTTATACTGGTAACTTATCACTCACCATAGCGATTATGCAAAAACAAAACAAAACAAAAAAAAAAAGAAAAAAAAAGAAGGCACGTTTTATCAACATTAACAAGATCAAGCGTGAGATATTTAGGTTTTCACTGTTATGAAACGACATCGACAATTTAAGAAAAAGCTAAGATATCAGATATTGGTAATAGACATCATTCAGTCAGTCATTTGCATGTCCATTGCGGAACTTTGCCTCCCTAACAGCTTTCCCGTAGGCCTCTCGGTTGTAAGCAAGATGCCCTGCTGCTGATGCATCCATTTGCAGATTATCAACAATGTCTTGCAGCCATCTTCTCCTTAGTCTTCCTCTCTTTCTTTTTCCTATTATGTGCCTTCCAAAACTGTCTTCTCTAAATTCTCATGACGTTTAATGTGTCCAAAATATTTTTCTCTGCTTAATCCTCTTTACTAGCCATTCATTCATTCATTCATTCATTCCTTTGCATGTCCCTTGCGGAACTTTGCCTCCCAAACAGCACTCCTGTAGGCCTCTCGGTTGTGAGCAAGGTTTACTAGCCAATCTTCTTCAAAATTAAGTTCTTGTAGTATAGATATGTATCAATGTGCATCAA
Organism: Achatina immaculata; assembly: GCA_009760885.1. Lineage (NCBI taxonomy): Eukaryota > Metazoa > Mollusca > Gastropoda > Stylommatophora > Achatinidae > Lissachatina > Lissachatina immaculata. The sequence continues at coordinate 29,980,465 of CM019700.1, forward strand.
TGAGGAAAAATTGGAAGAAACGGAGAGTTATGAATATCTTGGATCACTGCTAACTAATAATGGAGAGGGAAATTAGAGGGAAATTAAAAGGTGGACATCTATCGCTCTTCAGAAAATAAAACAACTAAAGAAGCTGTGGAGAGGAGCAGACAGAACTACAAAAATAAGATTTTTAAAAGCATGCATCTTTCCCATCACAACATATGCCATTGAGACCTGGACTCTTAACAAAACAGCTGAGAAACACATAAATGCCTTTAAATGCTACAGAAGAGTTCTTCAAATATCATGGGTATAAAAAAAAAGAACAGATATATCCATACTACAAGAACTTAATATTGAAGAAGTCTGGCTAGTAAAAAGGATTAAAGAGAGAAAACTTAAATATTTTGGACACATTAAACGTCATGATAATCTAGAGAAGACCGTCTTAGAAGGGTATACAATGGGAAAAAGAAAGAGAGGAAGACCAAGGCGAAGATGGCTGCAAGACATCGTTGATGATCTGCAAATGGATGCATCAGCAGCAGGCCATCTTGCTCACAACCGAGAGGCCTGCAGGAGAGCTGTTAGGGAGGCAAAGTTCTGTAAAGGACACGCAAATGAATGAATGAATTATGTCGAGTTGTTTTCCAGCTGTCACATGCATAAACGAGGATGGATATTACACTTGAACTGAATAATCTTAGCTTAGTTTTTGTGCTTATAACTTTAGATTGCCATATGTTCTCAAGATTCTTGAAGGTTAGTGCTGATTGTGCAATTCTAACTTCCTTTCTGGTGTTACCAACTTGGTCTAAATAACTCTCGGGCATTGCAAATACAAAGCGTAAAACTGAAAATGATTTTAATTTGCTTGAATGTCTTCGAAAATCTAGGTCACGTGTGCTGCATCTCGAAGCATGGCGACATGATAGTCTAGTAATGCACAGGGAAGTGATTATTTTATTCTGAAAGAGTCCACGGAGACATGCCTCTTCTTTTTATTCAGCGAAGCAATAATGAGACAATAAAAATAGGTGGATTAAGGACTGGAAGAAAGATATGCAGATAACACAGTACTGATAACTGAGAGCAGGAAAACCTTACAGAAAACTCATGGACAAAGTCACAGAAGAAAGGGCAAAAAGGGGTAAACACCAATGAAACAGTAGTAATGGTGATATCTAAGAAAAAGAAAATACCAGAATGTATAATTATAGCTGTAGCAGTATACGTTAACAATTGTTGGCTTTATAGTAAGGGCATTATTATTGATTTTCTTTTTGAGCTTTCTCGTGCTGAGATTCTTCGAGAATGTCACGGGGGCTGAAAAGCCCGGGACAGGGAATTGTGGGGGTAAGGCCGAGTGCATGGAATCAGTCTGGTTCTGAACGTGTATCTGTGTGGACTTTTTTGTTTGTTTGCTGTGTTATGTCTTCGAGGAACTTACAGTTGTAAGATTACCACATGGCAGGGGTAACCTGCCGGCAGTCAGATTTAATGTTATTTTCAACATTACGATCCTTCCATCAACAAATGTTCCAAGTCACCGTTATCCAGGATTTACTTGACTATCTGTACCAGTTGTCGTCAACGTGAGGTTTTGAAGAGCCTGGATGAGAAGTATGTCTGGAACAGTGTTTAACTAATCCAGCAAGTGAGAGTGAGAGCTGGAATTCTGTGTGTATAACTAATCCAACAAGTGAGAGTGAGAGCTGGAATCCTGTGTGTATAACTAATCCAGCAAGTGAGAGTGAGAGCTGGAATCCTGTGTGTATAACTAATCCAGCAAGTGAGAGTGAGAGCTGGAATCCTGTGTGTATAACTAATCCAGCAAGTGAGAGTGAGAGCTGGAATCCTGTGTGTATAACTAATCCAGCAAGTGAGAGTGAGAGCTGGAATCCTGTGTGTATAACTAATCCAGCAAGTGAGAGTGAGAGCTGGAATCCTGTGTGTATAACTAGTCCAGTAACCCCAACTGACGAAGATCAAGATGAAAGTCTACCCTGATATTCACGTGCGTAACATGAGCACTACGATACGCTACGGCCTAAGTAATGCCCCAACTACACACGGAAAAGAGACAACCACCAATCCTCCTATATAGCGCAGGGGAAGATATTAAGACAGATCAACAGATACAAATATTTAGGTGCAGTCATAACATCTGACGACAGGTGCACTGAAGAAATCAGAAACAGGATAGCACCAGCAAAGACAGTTTTGGGGGGAAAAATGAAGAGCATATTAACAAATCAAAAAGTACCATTGGCAATAAGAAAAAGAGTTCTAAGATGCTATATAGAACATATTCTACTTTATGCAAGTGAAACATGAACCATGAAGAAACAATTAGAACAAAGAATAAAGGTTATTGAAATGTGGACAGTGAAGAAAGACAAATGAAGAAGTATCACACTAGGAAAAGAAACAGCTCCAACTATGCCGTCATTGGTATTTATTCCTTTCAGGGCTGGACTTGCCTTCCCTATTTCGATTACTACTAACTCGCCAAGGCTGTTTCGATTACTACTAATTAGCCAAGGCTGTTTCGATTACTATTAGCTCGCCAAGGCTATTTCGATTACTATTAGCTGTCCAAGGCTATTTCGATTACTATTAATTCGCCCAGGCTACTGTCTGTTACCACGAGAAACCATGTGGAGGTACAGGGGGTGACCGTGACATTGGTCACAGATTCATAACTGACTGACGAGGTCAGAATTGGCCAACCAAAGCTGATCAAGACCCTCCTTTACCTCGTTCAGCTTTGGTTCTATAAATCTGACGCAGTCAGTCAACTATAGATCTGTGATTACTGTGTCTTTTGCTTGTTGGTTTCACTGGCATGAACTTTTCATGCCACTCTAATTTTTAAAAAAAATTAAATCTTTCTTTTCAACAAACTTTTACATGCCATTCAACGACTTTATGTAAAATTGTGTACACGTACAAACATGTATATACATACATACACACATATAAACATATATATATATACATACATACATACACACGTGCATACATACATACACACATACATACATGCACACACATACACACACATATATATATATGCACACACATATACATACATACATACATACATACATACATACATACATACATACATACATATACATCATATACCTTCATTCATTCATTTGCATGTCCCTTGCGGAACTTTGCCTCCCTAATAGCTCTCTTGTAGGCCTCTCTGTTGTAAGCAAGATGTCCTGCTGCTGATGCATCCATTTGCAGATCATCAACGATGTCTTGCAGCCATCTTCGCCTTGGTTTCCTCTCTTTCGTTTTCCCATTATATACCCTTCTAAGACGATCTTCTCTAGATTATCATGACGTTTACTGTGTCCAAAATATTTACATTTTCTTTGTTTAATGCTCTTTAGTAGCCAGCCTTCTTCAATATTAAGTTCTTGTAGTATGGATATATTTGTTCTTTTTTGTGTCCACGATATTTGAAGAACTCGTCTGTAGCATTTACACTCAAAGGCATCTATGCGTTTCTCAGCTGTTTTGTTAAGTGTTCAGGTCTCACAGGCATATGTTGCATTGGGAAAGATGCATGCTCTTAAAAATTTTATTTTTGTAGTTTTGTCTGTTCCTCTCCACAGATTCTTTAGTTGTTTTACTTTCTGAAGAGCGGTAGATGTCCTCCTTTTAATTTCCCTTGTTGTATCTCCATTATTATTTAGTAGTGATCAAAGATAATAAAAACTCTCCACTTCTTCCAATGTTTCCTCATTGATACATATTTCAGCTGCCTGTGTTTGTTTTGTCAGTTGTCATCAATTTAGTTTTCTTCACATTAAGATAGAGGTTTTGCTCTTCGCTGTTTTTATGGACTGACATAATTAGTTTTTCCATTCCTTTTTGTGTTGTGGACAGTAATACTGTGTCATCAGCATATCTAATCTCTGGTATTTCATAACCTCCAATTGTTATGGCATCGTAATATTCTTTATCTACATCTTTCCTAACATTTCTCATTATACTTTCAGTATACAAGTTAAATAAGTAAGGTGACAATATGCACCCCTGACGGACCCCTTGTTTTATGTCAAATCAAGTTGTTGTTTCATCATTTATTCTCACTGCTGCTTGTTGGTCTAGATACAGCAGTGATGTTAATTGTATCAAATATGTTGGAAATCCCATTTTTTTCCCATTATTTCTCAAAGTTTCTGGTGTTATACACAATCAAATGCCTTTGAGTAGTCTAGATAAATATAGATTCACATTAAACTCTCTGCATTTCTCTATTATTAATCTTATATTGAATATATGATCTCTTGGTTTTCTTCCTTGCATGAAACCAGCTTAGACCATATTGACTTCTTCTTCTATTTTCTTTCGAAGTCTACCAATTATGATTTTTAACAGAATCTGTATTTTGTCTCTTAAGTTTGTATGTTATCTCTTTAGTATGTATGTTGTTTTTAAGTCTGTAAGTTATCTCTTTAGTCTGTATGTTATTTCTTAAGTCTATGCGTTTCTCAGCTGTTTTGTTAAGTGTTCAGGTCTCACAGGCATATGTTGCATTGGGAAAGATGCATGCTCTTAAAAATTTTATTTTTGTAGTTTTGTCTGTTCCTCTCCACAGATTCTTTAGTTGTTTTACTTTCTGAAGAGCGGTAGATGTCCTCCTTTTAATTTCCCTTGTTGTATCTCCATTATTATTTAGTAGTGATCAAAGATAATAAAAACTCTCCACTTCTTCCAATGTTTCCTCATTGATACATATTTCAGCTGCCTGTGTTTGTTTTGTCAGTTGTCATCAATTTAGTTTTCTTCACATTAAGATAGAGGTTTTGCTCTTCGCTGTTTTTATGGACTGACATAATTAGTTTTTCCATTCCTTTTTGTGTTGTGGACAGTAATACTGTGTCATCAGCATATCTAATCTCTGGTATTTCATAACCTCCAATTGTTATGGCATCGTAATATTCTTTATCTACATCTTTCCTAACATTTCTCATTATACTTTCAGTATACAAGTTAAATAAGTAAGGTGACAATATGCACCCCTGACGGACCCCTTGTTTTATGTCAAATCAAGTTGTTGTTTCATCATTTATTCTCACTGCTGCTTGTTGGTCTAGATACAGCAGTGATGTTAATTGTATCAAATATGTTGGAAATCCCATTTTTTCCCATTATTTCTCAAAGTTTCTGGTGTTATACACAATCAAATGCCTTTGAGTAGTCTAGATAAATATAGATTCACATTAAACTCTCTGCATTTCTCTATTATTAATCTTATATTGAATATATGATCTCTTGGTTTTCTTCCTTGCATGAAACCAGCTTAGACCATATTGACTTCTTCTTCTATTTTCTTTCGAAGTCTACCAATTATGATTTTTAACAGAATCTGTATTTTGTCTCTTAAGTTTGTATGTTATCTCTTTAGTATGTATGTTGTTTTTAAGTCTGTAAGTTATCTCTTTAGTCTGTATGTTATTTCTTAAGTCTATGTGTTATCTCTTTAGTCTGTTTGTTATCTCATTAGTCTGTATGTTATCTCTTACGTCTGTATGTTATCTCTTTAGTCTGTATGTTATCCCTTTAGTCTGTATGTTGTCTCTTTAGTCTGTATGTTATCTCCTGAGTCTGTATGTTATCTCTTCACTCTGTATGTTACCTCTTTAGTCTGTATGTTGTCTCTTTAGTCTGTATGTTATCTCTTTAGTCTGTATGTTATCTCTTAAGTCTGTATGTTATTTCTTAAGTCTGTAAGTTATCTCTTTAGTCTGTATGTTATTTCTTTAGTCTGTATGTTATCTCTTAAGTCTGTGTTTTGTCTCTTCAGTCTGTATGTTATCTCTTTAGTCTGTGTGTTATCTCTTAAGTCTGTATGTTATCTTTTTTATTCTGTATGTTATCTCTTCAGTCTGTATGTTATCTCTTTAGTCTGTATGTTATTTCTTTAGTCTGTATGTTATCTCTTAAGTCTGTATGTTATTTCTTAAGTCTGTAAGTTATCTCTTTAGTCTGTATGTTATTTCTTTAGTCTGTATGTTATCTCTTAAGTCTGTGTTTTGTCTCTTCAGTCTGTATGTTATCTCTTTAGTCTGTGTGTTATCTCTTAAGTCTGTATGTTATCTTTTTTATTCTGTATGTTATCTCTTCAGTCTGTATGTTATCTCTTTAGTCTGTATGTTATTTCTTTAGTCTGTATGTTATCTCTTAAGTCTGTATGTTATTTCTTAAGTCTGTAAGTTATCTCTTTAGTCTGTATGTTATTTCTTTAGTCTGTATGTTATCTCTTAAGTCTGTGTTTTGTCTCTTCAGTCTGTATGTTATCTCTTTAGTCTGTGTGTTATCTCTTAAGTCTGTATGTTATCTTTTTTATTCTGTATGTTATCTCTTCAGTCTGTATGTTATCTCTTTAGTCTGTATGTTATTTCTTTAGTCCGTATTTTATCTCTTTAGTCTGAATGTTATCTCTTAAGTCAGTATGTTATCTCTTTAGTTTGAATGTTGTCTCTTAAGTCATTATATTATCTCTTTAGTCTGAATGCTATCTCTTAAGTCAGTATGTTATCTCTTTAGTTTGAATGTTGTCTCTTAAGTCATTATATTATCTCTTTAGTCTGTATGTTATCTCTTAAGTCTGTATGCTATCTCTTCAGTCTGTGTGCTATCTCTCAAGTCTGTACGTTATGTAAATACTTATACCACGAGAATCTCGGTGGAAAAAGAAGAAGAAGAAGGAGACGATCAAGGGAAGACATATTTGAAATGGCTTAACAGATGTCTCAAAACAACTGTGAATTTATTAACGTACTGTAAGTGTATTAATGTAACAATATTATTAATGTATTAATGTTCACATCATAACATACATTCAGGTTTCACCTTGTTGCTGGTGAGGACCTTGTCCAGGTATTAAAAACTCGTAGACAGAGAATACCAACAGCTAGAACTTTTCAAGGGTCCACCTGTCAGCAGACACTAGCCCAGGGTTTTATAAAGACGACTGTCAGTGATCACGTGACTTGTAAACATCTTAACCCGATGGTGTACCAGTGATCTTCTAGATGTCATTCCTTTTATTTCACTGCCAAGGCGGACCGTGCTGGCACAGTCACATATCGTGCTAGTGTTTACATATATTGGTACAGTTTTGTACTGCGTAAGAACCAGATGTGTGGCGAAATGGGCGATTGGATGTGTGGCCAGAAGGGTGATTGGATGTGTGGCCAAATGGGTGGTTGGATGTGTGACTAGATGGGTGATTGGATGTGTGACTAGAAGGGTGATTGGATGTGTGTCCAAATGAGTGATTAGATGTGTGGCCAGAAGGTGATTAGACGTGTGGCCAAATTTGTGATTGGGTGTGTGGCTAAATGAGTGGTTGTAGGTGTGGCCAGATGGGTGATTTGATGTGTGATCAAATGGGTGATTGGATGTGTGACTAGATGGGTGATTGGATGTGTGACCAGAAGGGTGATTGGATGTGTGACCAAATGGGTAGTTGGATGTGTGTCCAAATGAGTGATTAGATGTGTGGCCAGAAGGGTGATTGGATGTGTGACTAGATGGGTGATTGGATGTGTGACCAGAAGGGTGATTGGATGTGTGACCAAATGGGTAGTTGGATGTGTGCCCAAATGAGTGATTAGATGTGTGGCCAGAAGGTGATTAGATGTGTGGCCAAATTTGTGATTGGATGTGTGGCTAAATGAGTGGTTGTAGGTGTGGCCAGATGGGTGATTTGATGTGTGGTCAAATGGGTGATTGGATATGTGATGAAATGGGTGATTGGATGTGTGGCAAAATGGGTGATTGGATGTGAGGTCAAATAGGTGATTGGATGTGTAGCCAATTGGGTTGTTGGATGTGTGGTCAAATGAGCAGTTGGATGTGTGGCCAAATGGATGATTGAATGTGTGGCCAAATAGCTGATTAAATGTGGGGCCAAATTGGTGATTGGATGTATGACCAGAAGGTGATTAGATGTGTGGCCAAATGGGTGACTGATTGTGTGGCCAAATTCGTGATTGGATGTGTCGCCAGAAGGTGATAGATGTGTGGCCAAATTTGTGATTGAATGTGTGGCAAATGAGTGATTATAGGTGTGGCCAGAAGGTGATTGGATGTGTGGCCAAATGCGTGAATGGACATGTGGCCAAATGAGTGATTAAGATATGTGGCCAGATGGTGATTAGATATTTGACCAAATGGATGATTAGACGTGTGACCAGATGGTGATTAGATGTGTGACCAAATGGGTGAATATATGTGTGATCAAATGGGTGATTAGATGTGTGACCAAATGGTTGATTAGATGTGTGACCAATGGGTGATTAGATGTGTGACCAGAAGGCGATTAGATGTGTGACCATATCGTATAGCTACTAAAGGAGTCCGGAAAGTGAAAAGCATTCCAGTGTGACAACTAAAGGGAAAGTAAGTTCTCTCTTTTGTAGTTTTATATCGCATCATGAAGTGACAATCTCGTCGTGGTATAATTTTGATCTATATCTTTTATTTCTTTAAAACCATCTGGTATATACATGAGATCTTCTCGGATAATGAAGATGATAACAAGAGAAAGGTATAAGTACATAGAAGATTTTTCTAGAAGTTGAATTAGAAATTTAGTATTAAGTTTAATATTTCAACTTTTTTTGCATCTTGCTACAGCAAGATAAATCAATAGAAACAATGTTTTCACGGAGCTGTGAAACTTTTTTTAGAATACTTAGTGTTGCGTATAATATACATACCAAATAATGTATTAGATGTAGAGATGGCTATAGCAAAAAAAAAAAAACACAGAAAGGAACAAGAAATTCTTTATGTTTTCGATTTCGCACCGGCCACAAAATGCAACAAGCTCAAGACAGGCCGCCAGACTGACATGTAACACACGTGGCAATGGTGAGATGACAAGAAAACATATTTTGCAGGAATGCCCAACATGTGAGGTGCAGAGAAGACAGATGTGGCCTACATGTGAGGTGCAGAGAAGACATATGTGGCCAGCATACGAAGAACAGAGAAGACAGATATGGCCAACATACGAGGTGCAGAGAATACAGATGTGGCTAACATATGAGGTGCAGAGAAGACAGACGTGGCCAACATATGAGGTGCAGAGAAGACAGACGTGGCCAACATATGAAGTGCAGAGAAGATAGACGTGGCCAACATATGAGGTGCAGAGAAGACAGACGTGGCCAACATATGAAGTGCAGAGAAGATAGACGTGGCCAACATATGAGGTGCAGAGAAAACAGATGTGATCAAGAGAAGCTTTATGGGGATGTAAGCCAACTCCAGCCGACCACTGATTACTTCTTCTTCTTATTCTTTCGTTTCTACCATCAAGATCACCCTGTGATTCTACTGAATTTATTCCTGTGGTTCTGGCCATAATCTCATTTAGGATGGAGGCTCAGAGCATAATGGGGCTTGGGCCTATATTCTCGGTGTGTCACAGAAGCGGCATTGCGTGACACTTTGATTTTCGTTGCACCAATTCAGCCTCAAGTTGGACTTTCCCACCGGAAAACCTCGACGTGGTTAGGATATGAAGATATCCCCACCGGGTAAGAGGAGGTTGTCTATCTAGACTGCACTGGTCCAGTGTCTCCGACTTCAGCGTTTTGTGGTTGTGGCCGCTATCTTCCTAGTGGTGACCTGGACGGAGCTTTTGTCGAGGAAGAATCCTCGCCACTAGTGAGTTTCATCCCTGGGTTAAGTCGGTTTAGGTACATTATCCTAGTTTTGGTGTATATAGGACGTGGCCGGCCTATAGAGCAGAGGTGACACTGTGGTTTTCGTTGCACCAGTTCAGCCTCGAGTTGGATTTTCCCACCGGAAAACATCGACGTGGTTAGGATATGAATATATCCCCGCCGGGTGAAAGGAGGTTGTCTATCTAGACTGCACTGGTCCAATGTCTCTGACTTCAGCGTTTTGTGGTTGTGGCCGCTACCCTTCCTAGTGGTGACCAGGACGGAGCTTTTGTCGAGGACGAATCCTCGCCACTAGTGAATCCCACCCCTGGGTTAAGCCGGTTTAGGCATATTATCCCCGTTCTGGCGCACACAGGACGTGGCCAGCCTCTAGAGCAGAGGTGCCGTGATATGGGCAGTCCTCACCGCGAGACTATTGGCCATACCTATTTAACTTCACTTAAGCCTTTCCATCACCTTTTCCACGGCGGCGCCGCGCAGCAACCCTAATAGCATTTTTCTTCATTGGCCTGGAGGAGTTTCGGCCCACGCCGAGGGCAGCCGAAGAATCTCGCCAACAGCGACTGATTGCTTGAAAAGTACACAAGTCGGGCCTGAGAATGGTCGAAGAAGAAGAAATAGTAGTAGAAGGAGAAGCTCATAAACCTGAAAGGACCCAATAAACCATGTACTTCAGTATCAATCTTGAAGGAGCACATAAACATTTTACTGTGGGCACCATGAGGAGGTGAGAGAGCCTTATGGCTAGCAGACAATCACATCATCGCTTGGAGCATCATTGCTATATTGGAGCAATAATTTCTCTAATACTTAGAAATATTTATTTCATATGTGCATTTATTTGACTTTGAATCATACTGCAATGAAACATTACTCAACTTAACACGTGAAAAGAACGAAAAAAGAACATAACGCGTTTTATTCTTCATCAACATTTTACAAGAACGGAAGTAAATACATGCTTCATTCGTGCGTCCTCAACAGGCCTTTGATTATAACTCTCCAACCAAACAAATGTTTTTATATACATGCATACAGCAAAACTCTCTACCGTAGAACGCGGAACAACAACAACACAACTCCTTCAGATCATCCGATAAGTGTTTAGGCCCTATTAAATTTCTGACACTCTAAGGGAGTGCCATTAGGAGCGGTCCCTTCTTCGTGACTCCCAGAAGTCTTGTGATTTGTTGTTGTTGTTATTATTATTATTATTTGTCCCGTCCCGGAATTGAAGCTATCATCATCATCAGGTGCCATGCCGACTGGCGTTGGCTATTATGCTTCTCCAGAGTACACGATCCTTCATGCAGGCCATCAGCTCAGTTGGTGATCTCCTCTCACACAATCTCGTCAGACTGTCCAAGTATCATTTCTCTCGGTCTTCCCCTGGCTCTTCTTCCTTCCATTTTTTTCTGTTCTTATAATATTTGAACCTACGATCTTCCACTTGGCACCGCACGTCGAAGTGCATGAAGGCATTTAGCCAGGGCGGAACGGTATTAGATGTGACAAATGAAATTATTTAAGTACATTTCACGCTATTATAATGAAGATTCTTAGACATCATTAAGAATATCAGACTTCTGTACTGTCAGTCAGTTATTTGCATGTCCTTTGTGGAACTTTGCCTCCCTAACAGATTTCCTCTGGGCCTCTTGGTTGTAAGTAAGATGCCCTGTTGCTGATGCATCCATTTTCAAATTATCAACGATGTCTTGCAGCCATCTTCGCCTTGGCCTTCCTCTCTTTCTTTTTCCCATTATGTACCCTTCCAAGACTGTCTTCCCTAAATTATCGTGACGTTTAATGTGTCCAAAATATTTAAGTTTTTTCTGTTTAATCTTCTTGACGTGTGAAGTAAATACATAACGAATTGTGTTATCGCGAAGATGTAGAGATAATTAGAAGTGTGTGATGAAGTTTTAGAAGAAAAAGAGAAGATATAAATACATAAAAGCGTGAAGAAATGACAAGGGAGGCAATGCAGTTAGAAGTGTATAACAGTACAACCAAGATTATCTCTGCTAGATAAGTGCCATTTGTGTGTGTGCTTATTTGTTATTTCGTTATTCTTGTCGTCCGGCCGATAAGGCAATCAGCAACACATAGATAGTATGCTAGTGTCATGGTTAGCGAACCATAGCTGGCCAAGACCCTGTTCTACTTCTCCGTTTGTACCCCCCGCCCCAGTATCAGGTCTAGCTTAGCTAACGTGGCAGGGGTCGCCATAGTCCCCAATGGTGGTGGAGTTTTCTAAAGAACCACTGCACACCCCACCCCCGGCTATTTGTCTATACCCCGGGACTGAAAAAAAAAATTAGCTGCCATAACACGCTCCCACGCCGATACGATGCTGTGCCTAAACACTTCTACAGCATCATCTGCAAAGAACACCAGGTCGCAGTTACAGGGAGATGCCACAAGACAAGACTTTCGCCGTCCTTAATAAAAGCATACCGTGGAAATGCTGATCTTTTCTTGGTTGCTTTACATTTGTACGTGCTAATCTAACTGCCTTTCTTACCATTTCTTATCACCTTTACTTCTATCTTTTTTGTAAAGCTACGCCATACAGTTCTGGCTGTCTCTGCTAGAACCAGTTTCAATACAATCATCAGTTCATCTGTTTTTAAAATCACGAAGATCACACAAGATTCTCAGATTTTACTGTAGACTTACAGCTGACTATTTCCATGGTAGGTATGTTCACAGTTGGTTATTTCCTTGGTAGGTCTGTTCACAGTTGGTTATTTCCTTGGTAGGTCTGTTCACAGTTGGTTATTTCCTTGGTAGGTCTGTTCACAGTTGGTTATTTCCTTGGTAGGTCTGTTCACAGTTGGTTATTTCCTTGGTAGGTCTGTTCACAGTTGGTTATTTCCTTGGTAGGTCTGTTCACAGTTGGTTATTTCCTTGGTAGGTCTGTTCACAGTTGGTTATTTCCTTGGTAGGTCTGTTCACAGTTGATTATTTCCTTGGTAATTCTGTTCACAGTTGGTTATTTCCTTGGTAGGTCTGTCACAGTTGGTTATTTCCTTGGTAGGTCTGTTCACAGTTGACTATTTCCTTGGTAGGTGTGTCACAGTTGGTTATTTCCTTGGTAGGTCTGTTCACAGTTGGTTATTTCCTTTGTAGGTCTGTTCACAGTTGGTTATTTCCTTGGTAGGTCTGTCACAGTTGGTTATTTCCTTAGTAAGTCTGTCACAGTTAGCTATTTTCCTGATAGGTCTGTCCATAGTTGGTTATTTCCTTGGTAGGTCTGTCACAGTTGGTTATTTCCTTAGTAAGTCTGTCACAGTTAGCTATTTTCCTGATAGGTCTGTCCATAGTTGATTATTTCCTTGGTAGGTCTGTTCACAGTTGGTTATTTCCTTGGTAGGCCTGTCACAGTTGGCTATTTCCTTAGTAAGTCTGTCACAGTTAGCTATTTTCCTGATAGGTCTGCCCATAGTTGGTTATTTCCTTTGTAGGTCTGTTCACAGTTGGCTATTTCCCTGCTTAAAGTACATGGCAACTGCTTCATTTCTCTTAATGATTTTCTTATGTCTGTCTAAAATCTGTTCTGCTGCCACCCGTCATGATTTAAGTTTGTTGCTGTGAATCTGCAATATAAAGTCTGCTCCTGGTAGGTTTATTTCCTCAGATAAAATCTGGTACTTCTCTTAGTTTGCTCATTTACAATCTGTTACCGATGTTAGTTTTCTTAGATAAAGTCTGCCTATAATGTTAGCTTGTTTAAATAAAGTCTGTTGCTGATGTTAGTTCATTCACCTAAAGTCTGCTTATGGTGTTAATTTACTCAATTAAAGTATGATTATGATGTTAATTTACTCAGCTAAATTCTGCTTGTGATGTTAATTTACTCAGTTAAAGTCTTCTTATTATGTTAATTTACTCAGCTAAAGTCTGCTTATTAATTTACTCAGCTAAAGTCTGATAATGATGTTAATTTACTTAGCTAAAGTTTGCTTATGATGTTTGTTTCTACTAGATATAGTCTGGAGGATAACTGGTTTGTTAGTTTAAATTTTCTTCCCATTCTCTGTGTTTTTATTTACTTGAGTTAAAACTGAATGATTGGGAAGAGAGAATTACGAGACACACAGCAGAATGGTCAGACAAGTCTCTGTACCCAATTCTTCATCTTTTCAAAAGTAAAGATTGTTCGTTCATTGATTCTTTCATTCGGTCCGTGATGTTAGTTTCTTTAGATAAAATCTGCTTCTGGTGATAATTTTCTCAAATAAAGTCTGACTATGATGTTACACTGTTCAGACAAAATCTCTTCCTGATGTTAGTTTTCTTGGATAAAGTCCATGCCTGATTTAATTTTGTCCAGCAAAAGTACATATCATGTGTTAGTCTGCTCAGTTAAAGTCTGTTTCTGGAGCTAAAATGTCTGGCCAAAGTCTGTGATTTGTAGATATCCCAGGATTTTTTCCTGTACAATTTTTTCTGCAGCATTTTCTCGCTGGGAAGTGGACGGATCTGTAGAGGAGAAAGACAGTAACATAGGAGATATATTGTGTGAAATTGTTTCCTAATTCTCTTTCTATCTGTCGTATGTAAACAATATCAAGGTGAACAGATGGAGAAAGAAATAAAAAGGTAAACAGGCAGATTGAAAGATAGACGGAGCATGTACGAGTAGACTGACAAACAGATGGACAGAGGAATGGATGGGTGGAAGAACAAGCAGACAAAATAGATAGACAGACAGATGGACACAAACATGCACATATACATATACACATACATACATATATACATACATACATATATACGTAACATACATTACATACATACATACATAACATACCTAACATACATTATGCACATTACATACATAGTACATACATACATACATAACAAACATTACATATTACATACATACATACATACATACATACATACATACACACAGCCCTTCTACAGTTCCCGGATCTGATCAACTGTACGAGTTTTATTATGTAATATTAAGATATTTGCTCTTTAGCTCAGAGACAAGGGAAGCGACAAAGACATTTCAGCAAAAACCTGCAGACACTTGTAACCAGTTGCCTGAGAAGGACTTCTAAGATTATATGGCAGGACAACATCAGAAATAAGGAGATTTGGAGACAAAAACAAAAAAAAAAGAACAAGAACTAATATACAGATCACAGCTAGAAAACGGAGGAGACAGCACAGAAAGACAGACTGTGACATAGGATCCTTCAAGAAAGAACAGGAAACAGGGAAGAGCAAAGACTGCATGGAGAAGACAGACAAAGAAGGTTCGGAAAGCAGAGAGACTCACATGGAGTGACTTGGAGAACAAGGCCAAAGACAGAAATGACTGCACAGCCTTTGTCTGTGGCTTAATTACCAGAAGAGGGTCATTGAAAGATGTTAATAGCAAATGCCAAAGGGACCTCATTATGCTGGGCCATCAACGTATGAGGCAGGGTACTTATTTTACGAGGCCGTACTGGTCGGAAAAAAAATCCCGCTCAGCTAGGGATTCGAACCCTCAACCATTCGATTGATAGACGAGTGCTCTAAATATTACACTAGCCATTCCTCTGAAAGATGTTACATGAATAAAATAATGAAAAAAAAAACTTTAAGTACACGGAATAACGAAACGCGTCCTATTATTTAGCAAAGAGTTGTGGGTTTAAATTCCACAAAATGGCTGTAGGTTTTCACGCTGATGTATTTCATGAAAGTTCCATTAGCCTCAGTTGATCTCTGATATGGGGGAATGAAAAAGATGAGACTTGCCTGCAGGGTGAGGCACACCATGATATACTGAATTATTAAAAGAAAACATTTTCCCATATAAAAGCCATTGTGACAGTATTTGGTCTAGGGGACCTAACCCTCGATATAACTCTGAATCATTATCTCAGAGTTAGGCCCGGGAAGTGTGTAGAATCTTCTAGATTGCTGTGTCCATGACTTCAAGTTCATTCTTTGGTCGTGGAAAGTATGTTTTGTGGTCTGGGTGTGAGAGGAAAGTTTCAACTCGGATCATTTCGTAGTTTGACTGTTGATAAAGAACGTAGTGTAGTCTTGCCTGGGTTGGAAATGTTAATTGTGATAGCTGGTAGTTGTGAAGTATGTTATAGTTGATAGTTTGGTTGAATTCTTATGGCGTTATCTCAGTAACTTAGCTAGTTAGTTATGAATTATAATTCCGGACTGCTATCTAGCTAAGTTACTGAGATAGCACCATAAGAATTCAAGTGTAAGGGAATAGATAAGCACATAGTCACCTGGATTGGTTGGCAACCCTAAGCGCAGGAAATAATGGGTCGGTTACTGGTCAGTTTTCAGAGGTGCACAACTCTGAGAAAAAAATCGGTCTCTGGTCCAGTATATAAAGAAAACATGATAGAATTTTAATCAATCGGGATTTCTAAGCTGAGCACGTAGGAGGCCAGCGGATCGGGGGAATCACGTGATTGTTCAAGCGCGAATGAGAATGTTTATTCGCCGAAGGAGAACCAATGTATGTGTAGGTTATTATTGGTCACTCTGTGATGTGGATGCATGCGAGCTGTGCAGTCGACTACTCCGGTCCAATCCCGATCCACCTAGGTAAATATTTTGTTAGTGATTGTGTTACGAATGGTAATGAATAATCATAACTCAGTTAAGGTATAATTGTTCTATGTAAGAATTTGATATTCTTTTTTTTTTGTAACGTGGAAGTGATATTTTTTTATGTGTACTTAAATTTATATTATTGATTTTTTTATGCATATGCACGCGAATATATTCTTGCTAATTTGTTATGTTTGTTACAATCTGAATCGAACCTAAATATTTAAGGAAATTGTTTTAATGCTCTTTGTTGTTAACAATATAAGCTGACGAATAACAACATACATAAGGTGATCCTTTGTGGATTTTGCTAACTATGTGGTTCTAATTACTGTTATTGCCCGAGATGGGGTGGAGAATATGCTCTCCGCTCCAACGGCGTGCGTCTCAAATAGCCTCTGACAGTCAAGTCCAGCTCCTGACTTTCTCGTGGCAAAACTGTTTAAACTGACAGGAGAAGGGGCGAAGGCGAATATCTGGCGCCTGAAAACCAGATACTTAGGGTAGATGAGAGGCACGCTTGGTAGCACATCTACCGCTGCTGGCGAGATTCTTCAGCTGCCGTGCGTGGAGCGAAGCTCTTCTCGGCCAGTGAAGAAAGGTGCAAATGGGGTTGCTGCGCGGCACCACTGCGGAAAAAGGTGGTAGAAAGGATAAAGCGAAACAAACAGTCAAATCACGGCACCTCTGGTCTGGAGGTCTGCCACGTCCTAAGTGCACGCATATCGGGTGAAATGCCTGAAGCGGCTTAACCCAGAGGTTAAGACACTGCTGGCGAGATTCTTCAGATGCCGCACGTGGAGTGAAGCTCCTCCCGGTCAAGGAAGAAACTGCGGAAAAGAACTAAGGGTTGCTGTGCGGCGCCGATGTGAAAATGTGAAGGAAAGGATAAAGTGAAGTTTAATCGGTATGTCCAGTAGTATCGCTGCAAGAGCTACACATACCACGACGCTTCTGCTCTAGAGGCCAGCCACGTCCGAAATACACCTACACGGGTGAAATATGCCTAAACCGGCATACACCAGGGGTGAAACTTGATGGGTAGGCATGTCACGCCACCTCCGCTATAGAGGTCGGTCACGCCTGATATACACCCATAATGGTGAAATATGCCTAAACCGGCTCACACCAGGGGTGAAACTTGATGGCTAGGCATGTCACGCCACCTCCGCTATAGAGGTCGGTCATGCCTGATATACACCCATAATGGTGAAATATGCCTAAACCGGCATACACCAGGGGTGAAACTTGAAGGCTACACATGTCACGGTACCTCTGCTCTAGAAGTCGGTCACGTCCCAAACACGCCCATACTGGGATAATATGCCTAAACCGGCTCACACCAGGGGTGAAACTTGAAGGCTACACATGTCACAGTACCTCTGCTCTAGAGGTCGGTCACGTCCCAAACACGCCCATACTGGGATAATATGCCTAAACCGGCTCAACCCAGGGGTGGAAGTCACTAGTGGCGAGGATTCGTCCTCCTGGACAAAAGCTCCATCCTAGTCACAATTAGGAAGGGTAGCGGCCACGACCACAAAATGCTGAAGTCGGAGACACTGGACCAGGGCAGTCTAGATAGGCTACCACCTCTCACCCGGCGGGGAAATATGCGTATCCTAATCACGCTGAGGTTTTCCGGTGAGAAAATCCAACACTGGACTGGATGGGCAACCACCTCTCACCCGGCGTGATACACGGGTATCTCAAAACACGTCGAGGTTTTCCGGTGAGAAAGTCCAACTCTAGACTAAACTGGTGCTACGAAAACCACGGTGTCATGCACTCCCGCTTCTGAGACCTACCAAGAATACAGGCTCAAGCCCTATGATACTCTGAACCTCTTGTGGTGGTCCTCTCGGGGATCTCGTGTGGTCCTTTCGGGGACCACATGGGGGACCATAAGCGTAAATTCAGTGGGATCAAAGGGCGGACTTGGTGGTAGAAATGAACGAAGAAAAAGAAGAAGAAAAAGAAGCTAACTATGCAAACAGATGATTTAACAACAATATAATTTTATGATTCTTTGAAGAAGTAGTACTGATTTTGTTGTTTTTTTTTCTTTCATTGGTGTAACGTGTGAATGTGTAGTCTGTGCAATCTTCAATCTTCATGTACCTATAAGGATAAGATACCAACCATAAAAATACAATATAACATCATATAAATTACAGACAATTATTACCCCATTAAAATAATTTTAAATTCCTGCACAAGCAAACTACTATAACATTAACACGACTACTCACTATCATGACTACATTCTAACCAAGACAAAACTACACTACGTTCTCTCTCAACAACCAAACTACGAGTTGATCTGAGATGAAACTTTCGTATCACACCCAGAAGACAAAACTTAACTTTTCACGAGCAAGGAATGAACTTCAAATCACACACAACAACCATCATGGGGCCTAACTCTGAGATAATGATTCAGAGTTATATCAAGGATTATGTCCCATTGACCAAATACTGTCACAACGTGTCCTGAGGTACTTGCACTAAACACTCGTTTAAAACGAGAAAGATTTGTGTATAAACCCGAGTCCTCACCATCTGTCGCATCCTCTTCAGGGTACCCTCTGTCAGGTGCTTCCTAAAGAAAGCTTTGGAGATGAGTACGACTTCTGCACCGTCTGACACCAGACTACAGGAGGCTACGTCCCGGATTCCTTGAAGGACAACATGTTCCAGACCCTAAAACAGGAAAAATGAAGGGATGAATGTTTATGTCCTGTATAAACGTGAATAACATATTGTTGGCAGAAATGCAGATGAAACCACTGACAACAATTATTGAGGAAAGACGCTGGCGATGGTTGGGACATGTGCTCCGAATGACTGACAACTCACTACCCAGAATAGCACTAAAATGGACACCACAGGGGAACAGAAGTAAGGGTAGACCAAGGGAGACATGGAGAAGAACAACAGAAAGGATGTTAAGCAATAGAGGGCTCACCTGGGCAAGAGCAGAAAAAAAAGGCGAAGGACAGGCATTTGTGGAAAACCCTTGCGGAAGCCCCATGTGCCCTGTGCACTTAAGGTTCAGAGAGAGAGAGAGAGATAAACGTGAAGATTACTGCGGTAAAGCTACTGCGGTAAAGCTGGTTCTAGTAGAATTAATAGTCGAAGATGTTTTGTGGATGTTTAGGAAAACCAAAAAAAGGTAGAGAAAAGAAATGAAGAAAATTACATTTCCCATCACTAATTCGGCATCACAGGACCTTCCAGATGACGCATAAGTGATTATGTCGGATTATTGATAGTTACGTTAGAATACACTTACCCCAACAGCGAACCACTTCATCCTACTTTTCAAATACCCCGTAAATCAGCGCATGTACGTTAATGAAGGAAAAACGAAAAATGAAATGGAAATCAAACGAAATTTTATTGAAACAGGTAAAATACTGTAAAGGTTAGAAGTACATGTAGTTCCGTTCACTTACATAAGATGTTTCATCACTGCCACTTCCAAAGTGAAGAGCTGAAATTCACAACTAAGCAGTTTACTTGTCTTGAGGTTAAGGGTGTTTGGAAACGCTAAAAGCCAGCGAAGGCAAACAGCCAGCGCCACCAAACAGTGGTGGCGGGTCAGTACGGTGAGGTGGGAAACCTTGCAAGGTCTCCTCGTGTAAATTAGTGCCGGGTAACTGACTGAACCAGATAACTGATTGCCGGATTTGCGATGTTAAAATGTAGCAACAAAACTACGTACGAGAACTCTAAATTTCGTTTGTCGGTAATTATTTCCCCTTTCTCCTTCCTCTTTCCTTTTCTTTGTTTATTTACATAATTAATAGCTGAGTACCCGACGTTGTCCGGGTATTTGTTTATCCCAATCACGAAAGTTATATTCCTTTCCATAGCCTTCTAGAAGGTTCTATAGAGGTCTAATCAGTTCTACGATCTTCTAGAAGGTTCTATAGAGTCTAGACAGTTTGATTATAAACAACATTTTTAGTTTCATCTCCAGGAGCAAGAATAAATAAATTCTTTGGTGAACCCACCTTTGAGCAAGCAACATAAAGTTGTCCGTGGGAGAAACATGGCGATCTCAAATCTATCTCTCTCTATCTCTGTCCCTCTCTCCCCATCTCTATTTCTCTCTCCTTCTCTCACCTTCTCTCTCTCCCTCTCTCTTTCTTGAACAGGCAACATAAAGTTGTCCGTGGGAGAAACATGGCGATCTCAAATCTATCTATCTCCCTCCCTCTCTCTGTCCTTTCTCTCCCTCTCTCTTTCTCTCTCTCTCCCCTCTATCTCCCCCTCTCTCTCTCTCTCCCTAATTTGAAAAGCTAATTTGAAAAATAATAAAACAGCACACTGTCACAGAGCAATGAAATCTACTTTAGAATACAATAAAAAGCTAATATAAACATAAGGAGAAAATAAAGTTAAAATTTATTTTTACAAATATAATTAAAAAAAGAGACCATCAATAAAAGAGCGACATGACACTGTCACATTCCCTGACAGACGATAAACTGGAAGACTTGCCGAATTAGCTTACCTTACGACCATCTAAGATTCGGGTGGGTGCTGGAAGTTTCTCGAACATCATGAGTCCAAGACAGCAGTCATATCCACAACCTTCTAGAAGAGTTACCAAACTCACAAAAGAGCTCAGTGGTCGCAAATTTGCTTCAGATGATGACGTCATTCATGCTGTAGACCATTTTCTACTAGCACAAGATGCAGAGTTTTACAAAGAAGGGATCCGTATGGTGCAGGATCCTTGGACTAAGTGCATTAATTTGCAAAGGGACTATGTTGAGAAATAACCCAAAAAAGTTGTCTACAAATAATCCGTTATACCTTAGGCCGCGAACTAATCAATCGCCCCTCGTACATACATATACACACACGATCATATATATTTCCTTAGCCAAAAATCCCACAAGAAACATTTGCCTATCTCTAAGGGACTTATTCCGAATGGTAAAAGTCTCAGAGATTTATGTCTTGTATGATGATGATGATGATGATACTCAACATTCTAGGGTTTTTCGTGGGATATACTCGACATTTACCTGGACATTTGTATCACAACTGTAAGTGATGTTACTACAGTGGACATCATGGTGGTCGTCATCATCATCATCATCATCATCATCGTCGTCGTCGTCGCCTTCGTCGTTGTCGTCATCGTCATCATCATCATCATCATCATCATCATCATCATCATCATCATCATCATCATCACTATGACAACTTACAAAAACATCCCCTGTTTCCAGTCTCGTGATCTCAACGAAAACTTTCCTCCTGGACGCCTTCTCCTCTCTGTTCCGAGCTTCTGCCGGAGCTCCCACCAGCTGAGGTAGTGCTGGGGCCTGGAAGCCATACGACTGTCGCTTTGGTCTGAACATTGACCCCGATGTTTGTGGCAAAGACCCTTGCAAAGACACCTTCTTGGTAAAATTTTCTTGATCTTTCTGAATGAGATAAAGGCAGATCTGAATTATCTTTTCTTCATTTTTTAACCTTATACCGCAATTAACATAAAGATAAAAGTAGTTTTTAAAAAAAAATATCCCATGCCATTGACACAATTAGCGAAAATGGTGCTAGCGGCCATATTTACCTTGACCTTAGCTGCACTTTTGTAACGTATGTGAATTACTAGTTTTACAGATCGCTTCATATATCGGCATGAAGAACTGGCAGAACTCATGAAGAAGCTGGTTTATTGCTTACAGGCAAGTTTTCTTGGAGGCATTTCGTAAAATGATGCAACATTATTAGGGTCACGTGGTGGGATTTGTATCTAAATTGCTTTGCTAAATACAATAAACTGATAAAACATAGTGTTGTATCGAAAAATCGTGGACAAAGCATTCGTTGTTTCTTACTTTAGGCTGTGCTAAATACAGCATTGTACAAAACTGGATACAGCACTGTGCAGCATTGAATACAGCACTGTAGAACACTAAATGCAGCACTGTACATTACTAAATATAGCACTGTAGAACACTAAATAAAGCAGTGTACAACACTGAAAACAGCACTGTGCATCACTAAATGCAGGACGGTACAACACTGAATACAGCCCTGTAGAACACTAAATACAGCAATGTAAAACACAAAATACAGCACTGTACAACACTGAATATAGCACTGTAGAACTCTAAATACAACACTGCACAACAATGAATAAAGCATTGTGCAACACTGAATAAAGCACTGTACAACACAAAATACAGCACTGTACAACACCAAATATAGCACTGTAGAACACTAAATGCAGCACTGTAGAACACTAAATATAGCACTGTACAACATTAAATACAGCACTGTACAATACTAAATACAGAATTGTAGAACACTAAAAACAGTACTGTACAGCACTGAATATAGCACTGTAGAACTCTAACTACAGCACTGTACAACGCTGAATACAACCTTATAGAATACTAAATACAGCACTGTACAACACTGAATACATCACTGTGCAACACTGAATATAGCACTTAGAACATCGAATATAACACTGTACAACACTAAATATAGCACTGTATAACTGTAAATATAGCACTGTAGAACACTAAATATAAAACTGTGCAACACTAAATACAGCACTGTACAACACGAAATACAGGATTGTACAACACTAAATATAGCACTGTACAACTGTAAATATATCACTGTACAACACTAAATGATGATCTGCAAATGGATGCATCAGAAGCAGGCTATCTTGCCCACAACCGAGAGGCCTAAAGGAGTGCTGTTAGGGAGGCAAAGTTCCGCAAAGAAAATGTAAATGAATGAATGAATGACAACACTAAATATAGCACTGTACAGCTGTAAATATGTCATTGCATAACACTAAATACAGCACTGTGCAACACTAAATACAGCACTGTAAAACAATAAATACAACAATGTACAACACTAAATATAGCACTGTATAACACTAAATATAGCACTGCATAACACTAAAGCAGCATCGATCTTCAAGAATCTTGAGAACATATGGAATTCAAAAGTCATAAGCACAAAAACCAAGTTAAGACTATTCAATTCAAATGTAATATCCACCCTCATTTAAGCATGCGAAAGCTGGAAAACTACTAAAGAAATAGACAAGAAATTAGACTCTTTTGAAAACAAATGCCTAAGGAAAATAATCGGCATCAAATGGAACGAATTCAAGAACAATGCAGAGATAAGACAGATGAGTGAACAACAACCAGTCTCATGGGTGATCAGGAAAAGGAGATGGACATATGTTGGTCACTTGATGAGAAGAAACGAGAATCCCAAAACAAGCTATCAAGTGGAACACAACAAGCCAAAGAAAAAGAGGCAGACCGCGTGAAACTCTGAAGAGGACATTGTTAAAAGAAAGGCCAAATTAACAGGCATAAAATCCTTTGAGGAGGTTGAAAGACTCACCGAAGACAGGAAACATTGGTGAACTACCTTGCTAGCCCTATGTGACTTTCAACGGCACGGGAAGGATATAAGAAGATAACACTAAATACAGCACTGTACAACACTGAATACAGCAATGTACAACACTAAATACAGCACTGTGCAACACTAAATACAGCACTGTACAACACCGAATACAGCACTGTGCAACACTGAATACAGCACTGTACAACACTAAATACAGCACTGTACAAATTAAATACTGCAGTGTGCAACTGTAAATATAGCACAGTAGAACACTACATACAACACTGTACAACACTAAATATAGCACTGCACAACTGTAAATGTAGCACTGTATAATACGAAATACAGAACTGTAGAACATTAAATATAGCACTGTACAACTGTAAATATAGCACTGTAGAACACTAAACACACCGCTATGCAACATTAAATACAGCGCTGTAAAACACTAAATACAACATTGTACAACACTAAATATATCACTGCATAACACTAAATACAGCAATGTACAACACTAAATATAGCACTCCACAACTGTAAATATATCACTATACACCATTCTCTTCCTCAACTCTGTGCTATCAGTGTCTACATTTAACACTATCAAAAACAAATGGAAAATCACTGGGAGAGAAATGACAAATTTAAGGGGAATACTAAGTGTGACAAGAAGAGAAAAAAAAAAGATCAGAAATGACACCTTCAGGGCAAAGGTTGGAGTAACAAAAGTATTACACCACATCCAGAAACAAGTTAAATGGTTTGACCTTGTTACATAACTACCAACAGACAGTATACCACAGAAATAACAAGTCAAATGGTTTGACCTTGTTACATAACTATCAACAGACAGTGTACCACAGAAATAACAAGTCAAATGGTTTGACCTTGTTACATAACTATCAACAGACAGTGTACCACAGAAATAACAAGTCAAATGGTTTGGCCTTGTTACATAACTACCAACAGACAGTGTACCACAGAAATAACAAGTCAAATGGTTTGACCTTGTTACATAACTATCAACAGACAGTGTACCACAGAAATAACAAGTCAAATGGTTTGACCTTGTTACATAACTATCAACAGACAGTGTACCACAGAAATAACAAGCCAAATGGTTTGACCTTGTTACATAACTATCAACAGACAGTGTACCACAGAAATAACAAGCCAAATGGTTTGACCTTGTTACATAACTATCAACAGACAGTGTACCACAGAAATAACAAGTCAAATGGTTTGACCTTGTTACATAACTATCAACAGACAGTGTACCACAGAAATAACAAGCCAAATGGTTTGACCTTGTTACATAACTATCAACAGACAGTGTACCACAGAAATAACAAGTCAAATGGTTTGGCCTTGTTACATAACTATCAACAGACAGTGTACTACAGAAATAACAAGTCAAATGGTTTGGTCAAAGTGCACGACTACTACTAGAGAGTCAGCCAGTGACTTACATGTCCCTTGCGGAACTTTGCTCCCTAACAAATGTAGGCTTCTCGGTTGTGAGCAAGATGCTCTGTTGCTGATGCATCCATGTGCATATCATCAAAGATGTCTTGTAGCCATCTTCGCCTTGGTCTTCCTCTCTTTCTTTTTCCCATTATTTACCCTTCTAAGACGGTCTTCTCTAGATTATCATGACGTTTAATGTGTCCAAAATATTTAAGTTTTCTCTCTTTAATCCTCTTTACTAGCCAGCCTTCTTCAATATTAAGTTCTTGTAGTATGGATATATTTGTTCTTTTTTGTGTCCATGATATTTGAAGAACTCTTCTGTAGCATTTACATTCAAAGGCATTTATGTGTTTCTGATCTGTTTTGCTAAGTGTCCAGGTCTCACAGGCATATGTTGCGATGGGAAAGATGCATGCCCTTAAAAATCTTATTTTTGCAGTTATGTCTGTTCCTCTCTACAGATTCTTTATTTGTTTTACTTTCTGAAGAGCGATAGATGTCCTCCTTTTAATTTCCCTCATTGTATCTCCATTATTAGTTAGTAGTGATCCAAGATATTCAAAACTCTCCACTTCTTCCAGTTTTTCCTCACTGATACATATTTCAGCTGCCTTGTTTGTTTCATCAGTTGTCATCAGTTTAGTTTTCCTCGCATTAAGATAGAGGTTTTGCTCTTCTCTGTTCTTAACTAAATAAGTAAGTGCTCGAAAACCAGTAACTGATTGTCTGCGCCAGGGTCAGCGACTGTAACTGACTAGAATCCTGTTCTGTCTGGCGGTAGCGCCCCTGGAAACTGACAGCATCCTGGCCAAGTCATAGGGATCACAAGACGATCGCAGTCCTAAACTACCTGGATTCGAAGATGGATGTGGCGAGACGAAAGTCGCCAATATCACAGCTAAGCTATCAGCCGTCACACGGAGCATTCAAAGTTTTCTCGAGATCGAACGAAGAGAAAGAAGGCTATACTACGAGGAATATAAATGCGATGAAGAATAGGCGTGGAACTGTATCCGATAGTAAACAGCATGGCCAGGTGCACCGTGAAAGACAGATAAGGTTATAGTTGGAGATTCACTGATTCAAGTCCCGGTGACAGACCGTTTTATGCGTTGGACAAAGGTAACTAATGTGTACGAAGCCCAAAGATCAGTGCTGCGCCCTCTGAGGTCTGCGTCCTAGTCGGCTGTCTGGAGAAACAGATTGCAGCCAAACGTTTAAAACTTCACATGATGATGATGGAAGAGGGATGAAGACGCTGTCAGCGACCCATGGTTGACATGCTAGCGTCAGGTTTAGCGAACCATAGCTGACCAAGACCCTGTCTCATATCTTCGGTTGTATCCCCAGTAACAGGCATAGACTGGCTAACGGGGCAGTGATCGACATAGTCCCCATGGTGGTGGAGTCTGCTAAAGAAGCATTGCATAACTCCCCTGCTTTTTAGCTGTACTCTGGGACTGAAAAAGTAGCCGCCATAACCCGCCCCCAGGCCGATACGATGTTGTGCCTCAACATCTTCACAGCTTCGGCTGCAAAGAACACTAGTTCGAAGTTACAGGGAGACAAGACAAGACAAGACATGATGATGATGATGATGATGATGAAGAATTCTTACGTGTCCATCATCAGAAAGAACAACGGGTAGAAAATGCTTTCTGTTGTAGACTTTGTTGATGTGTGCCAGGTGCTCGATCTGGGAAAGACAGACTGGGGAGGAGTGGGGAAACAGAAAAGACATTATTTCTGAGCCAAAATCAGGGAAGTCTATTTTCACATGATTAGATAATCACATGATTAAATAATCACATTATGCTCAGAGAGCAGGAGCGACAGAAGTCCTAGTGACGCTGTTTCTGAGGCTGAACTTAATGCGTTCTTTTCCACTGGACGTCCCCCTCCAAGTCCAAAAAAGAAATGGCTACTCGACACACTGTGTTGAGGGTAAATTACTTAAATTGGAGAATTTAAGAAAGTGAGACGCACTGGACTGCACTGAACATAGCGACTGTCAGTCAGTAATTCATTTGCATTTCCCTTGTGGAACTTTGCCTCCCTAACAGCTCTCCTGAAGGCCTCTCGGTTGTAAGCAAAATACCCTGCTGCTGATGCATCCATTTGCAGGTCATCAACGATGTCTTGCAGACATCTTCGCGTTGGTCTTCCTCTATTTCTGTCAGTGGATGAAGAAACTCTACGTGCTAATCAGCTTCTTGAATATGGACCTTCTGTGGATCGTACAGGCAGTCTGCCATTCCTTTCCCTCTTGTCCGTGGTGGTACAGGTCGGGCGATCTTCATCACTGTCTCCACAGTTGAAATCATCGTAGAGAAGGGATCATGACCCCCAATAAATGCTGGCTGCTCCCACTGCTCCCCTTTCTTCACGTAACCCAGAGTCGGGGGATGGGGGAAGGGGTGGAGGAGTGGATGAGGGTTTGGGAGGAGGGGGAGGGGGAGAGAACTGGACACTGCTCAAGGGCGTCCCGTAGATTATCGGAGAGAAGATAACGTCTTATTGTTCCCCTTTGATAGGGAACATCCCTACCCTGGCTACCAAGAACTGGCGAAGATCCTATTCTACCTCTGGGTGATGGTTTTGACATAGAAAGAGACTAGTGCGTGACTTGGAGCTAGCTAACGATGTGGTCCTTGTGGTAAGTGGAGCCTGTTGAGAAGACTTACAGATTGTGTCAGTTCTCGAAGTGTATCCTTGTACCCCCACTGCCCCCAATTCCCCCCCCCCAAACATCCATTCATACACGATGACCTGCATCATCATCATCATCATCATCATCATCATCATCATCATCATCATCACAACGTCTGATGTCGAAAGTCCATGTTCTTGAACAGAAATCCTCCAACACAAGTCATCATATGCTACTCACATGCCTACCTGCCTATCTACCTGTCCACATAGTACATATCCAGCCCTCACATACCCACAACCCACATACCTACCCATATATTATCCATCTACCTAACACTCCATCTACCCACCCAAATATCTACCTACCTAAACACCTGCTTACATACCATCATACCTGTCCACTTACCTACCTGCCCATCTGTCTACCTAAATAATACCTACCCGTCTACCCGCCTGCCTACCTACCTACCTGGTTACCCGTTTAATTAAATGGTACCCACCTGTCTACCTGCCTGCCAATCTAACTGCCTTCCTACCCACTCATCAGCTTACCTACCTGCCTACCTTCCTACCTGCCTTTCTAGCTGCAGAAAACTGTCTTAGAAGGAGAAACAATCACACAACTTTTCACATTATCAACCGGTACTCTCAGCAGTTTTACTCTACTTCTGGCAGAGAATATCTAATGTCTTATCTGAGATTTGACGTCGGAAAGTACTGTCGGTTTGCCCCAGGCAGTAAAGAACTACCACATCCCATCTTTGTTCTGTATCTTGGCTCCTCGGTCTTGAATCTCCAGCCTCGGCGGGTTTTTGAATGGTAGATACATTGTTCTGAAGATGTAGTTTGTAGAGCTAGCGTCTTCCATTTGTTCTGAAGATGTAGTTTGTAGAGCTAGCGTCTTCCATTTGTTCTGAAGATGTAGTTTGTAGAGCTAGTGTCTTCCATTTGTTCTGAAGATGTAGTTTGTAGAGCTAGCGTCTTCCATTATCTCCACATCTCCCCCATCTCTCTCTTCACTTCTTTTTTTTTTTGTAAGCATATTAAAGAAACAGATGTTTGTAGATATCATCTCTTACCATCTTTTTCTTGTCTGTCCTCTAGAGAGAGATCGATACTGTGGGACGAGCGTGGGTGGAGGGCTTGTTGTCCGTGTCTTCGAACTCTGTTGCTCTTCACCTCCGAGTGTAGAACTCTGTCTCTGGTGCCATTTTCACGGGCGCTACTGGGAGTATTGATGTTGCTGTTGAATGTGCTGATGTTGGTGTTTGGTGTGTTGATGTTGGCGTTGGAGGATCTGATGTTATTGGAGGCGGTGTTTGTTGTGTAGATTTTGGAGAAAGTGGCTGAGTTTGGTGCCAGACCGATTCCTGGAGGTAGTTATGGAAAAAAAGTCGTTTGTTAATGAGAAACATCATACAGATCAAAACACATGCGACCATACGCACATACACATACAAACATACGTGCAAACATACAAACATGCCAATTAAGTTTCGTTAGAAGATGCTGGGGCAAAGAAACTAGACCTTACAACAGAAACATTGTTTGCCTTTACCGTGGCCATCATCATCATCATCATCATCATCATCATCATCATCATCATCATCATGTGCCGTGCCGATTGGCTTTGGCTGTTATGCTACTCTAGAGTACCCGATCCTTCATGCAGGCCATTAGCTCAGTTGGTGATCTTCTCTCACACCATCCCGTCAGACTGTCCAGTATCATTTCTCTTGGTCTTCCTCTTGATCTTCTTCCTTCTATTTTTCCTCTTGTTACAATATTTTCAGTGTCCCCTTTTCTCATTGCATGTCCTATAAAAGTACATTGTCTCTCTCGCATTTTTTGACAAGATTTTTTTGTCTCTCTAGCCCTTATCAAATATTCTCTATTAGTTATTTTTTGCTGTCCAGGGGATTCGCAACATTCTTCTAATAGACCATATTTCTGCTGCTTCCAATGATTTTTGTGCAGACCTGCCTATTATCCATGATTCACTTCCATATAACAAGATAGGTTCAATATAGCATTTTAGGACTCGTTTTCTAACATTCATTGATAATGATGTGGTGGATAATATGTTTCTCATTCTCTGAAATGCAGTCTTTGCTTGGCCTATTCTGTTCCTAATTTCTGTTCTGCATTTCCCATCTGAAGTTATTACTGCTCCAAGGTATTTTTACCGTGGCCACTTACGCAAATCCCAACATTATTAGGGTCAGCCATGAGGAAAACGATAACAATCTATGTCCCATGGCTTTTGCATGTAGTAGGGATGTGAAGTGTTAGTGCCTTCACGTGTGTAGGGTACTACGGGATTTTCAGGTAGGGGTGCCAGCATGTATCCTCACTGCCTTTGTTTACCTAGGGGAATCCCATGAACTCATTATTTGTTAAGCTGGTTGGCCTCCAGGTATCGGACTATCGGCAAAAAAAAACAACAAAAAAATCCGCGTGAATAAGAAATCGAACTAGGAACCATGTGATCGACTGGCTTATGCACTAACCACCCCACCACCGCGGGACCTCTCAGTGCTTGGCAAAAGCTCACAACGGTTGATATCTGCTTGCTTCAGAACCCCACATCCTGAGACTGAAAGTGCCCGTATATTAAAGCACAGTACGAGTTCCGACAGAAAGCTGAAATGTTGGAGAATTCAGGATCAAAGATTACAATGTTAGAGAATTCTGGAATAAAGATGACAATGTTAGATAATTCAGGAATAAAGATTGCAGTGTTAGAGAATTCATTATCAAGGATTATAATGTTCAGGGTCAAAGATTGCAATATAAGGGAATTCAGGATAAAAGATTGAGATATAAGAGAATTCAGGATCAGAACTGCTGATTACAGGATCATGGATAGAACCGTTATCAGATCTTCCTAATTAGAACTAATCAAGACCCTGCTTTCATAACAGTCTTTTGTCATTACTTCGCTCTGACCATAATGAAACTGGGATCCATATACACTACTTTGAAGGCTTCATTACTGATTCGCTAGTCTAATTCTATGCCCGTCTTTCAAGACATTCACAAGTGTATTACCTGTAAAGAGCTCAAGGATCTGTAACTATCTGTAACTATCTGAAGATATAACAACACTCAAAACAGCTGAACTGTTTGTACGAACTTACTGCTGGATCCAGGGCGAGCAGTTATTCCCGCTGGGCTGGGAGCTGGACCATCGTCCAACGCTTTCAGAACTTTGCATGACCCGGAGTATACCACTATAATCCAATCACTCTTGGCGCTGTCGTGACAGAGGATCACTCCTCGTCTGTGTAGATAAGAGATTGCAAGCTATAAAATATTAACTGTAAATAAGAGATTGCAAGCTATAAAATATTAACTGTAAATAAGAGATTGCAAGCTATAAAATATTAGCTGTAAATAAGAGATTGCAAGCTATAAAATATTAGCTGTAAATAAGGGATTGCAAGCTATAAAATATTAGCTGTAAATAAGAGATTGCAAGCTATAAAATATTAGCTGTAAATAAGAGATTGTAAGCTATAAAATATTAGCTGTAAATAAGAGATTGTAAGCTATAAAATATTAGCTGTAAATGGGAAATTGTAAGCTATAAAATATTAGCTGTAAATGAGAGATTGTAAGCTATAAAATATTAGCTGTAAATGAGAGATTGTAAGCTATAAAATATTAGCTGTAAATGAGAGATTGTAAGCTATAAAATATTAGCTGTAAATGAGAGATTGTAAGCTATAAAATATTAGCTGTAAATGAGAGATTGTAAGCTATAAAATATTAGCTGTAAATGAGAGATTGTAAGCTATAAAAATGTTTGTGGTATATATCAGAGACTGCGGGGGGGGGGGGGGGGGAGGTGCTGTCCGATTAGGCAATCATCGACATATAGCTGGTGCCAGGGTTAGTGAACCACAGCTGACCAAGACCCTGTCCCATTTCTCCGTGGTACCCCCAGTAACAGGCCTAGCCTGGCTAACTGGGGAGGAATCACCATAGTTCCCATGGCGGTGGAGTCTGCTAAAGAAGCACCCTCTGCTTTTTAGCTGTACTGCGGAACTGAAAAAGTAGCTACCATAATCCGCTCCCAGGCTGATACGATGCTGTGCTTCAACACCTTCACAGCATCGGCTGCAAAGAACACCAGCTCGCAGTTACAGGGAGACGGTACAACACAATACAAGATTAGAGACTGCAAACTCTAAAATTATTCAGTATATGGAATAGAGATGGTAAACTGTAAAATTATTCACTGTTGGAATTAGAGATAGTAAATTCTAAAATTATTCGCAATCTTTGTCTAATGACAGTAGATCGGCGATGATAAACATGAAATATTTTCTCTGCTCGAATTAGAGAAAACTGAAAGCTGTGATATTATTTACTGCGCGATTGTGAACCATAAACTAAACATTTTACAGATTTTTTTTAAAGAGTTGGATCTTCTACGTTGTAAAACTCCGCTATTTACTTCTCGAATATCTTCAACACAATTATCATGAAAATCTCTCGCGAGAGATAGAAGAGTTTTCGTGCACTACAAGAGCAAATCTACCTGGCAAATCTACCTGGCAAATGTACCTGGCTCACCTGACGTATGTGAAAGCACAGATCTTAGGATTAGCGTTTGGGATCGAAGTAACCGGCCAGCCCTGGAGGATGTCTACCTTCTTCAGAAAGGCAATGTGGTCCGGTTCCTTGGCTCCGTGCGGGCGCATGAAGATGTCGATGAAGTCCTCTCGCTCGATGCAGATAAGTTCCACGTCATCTCGACAGGTCACTGTAGCCGACCTCTTGGCCATGTCCAAGAAGGCCAGTTCCTGAGTTTGAAATTGATCTACTAATTAACTCTCTTACTGCCGTGACAGGCCTACAGGAGTGCTGTTAGGGAGGCAAAGTTCGGCAAGGGACATGCAAAGGACTGACTGCCGTGAGCCATGTACATGGCTTTGCTTTAAAAAAGTCAAAATAAAGTAGCTGCTTGTACACGGTTTTAAAGGTCTGAGATTTTAAAATAACACGTCAATCTCCGGTTAAGAAAAAAAGACTACACAAAAGGGAGTCCGATAAGGCAATCAGTGGCCCATAGTTGATATGCTAGCGTCAGGGTTAGCGAACCATAGCTGACCAAAACCCTTTCCCATCTCTCCGTTGATACATCAACTAACAAGCACAGCCTGGATTACGGGGCGTGGATCGCCTTAGTCCTCATGGTGGTGGAGTTTGCTAAAGAAGTATTGCACACCCCATACTTTTTATCTGTACTCTGGGACTGAAAAAGTAGAAGCTATAACCCGCTCCCACGTTGATACGAAGTTGTGCTTCAACATCTCTACAGCATCGGCAGCAAAGAACACCAGCTCGCAGTTACAGAGCGATAGCGCGAGATAAGACAAGCCACACACAAAAAACAAACCGTTCCTCTTCCTTGGTGTATGTTGCAAGTGATGCCCCGCCCTCGCGTTCCAGTTTCGTACTGCCACCTGTCGGTCAGTCTTCAAACCACGCCTATCACTGCTTACCAACTTCCAGAACAGCTGCTCTGTTTCTAAATTTTATCACACTTTTAAGATTTTCGTTTGACTCACCCCCCCCCCCCCTTTTCCCCCTTCCCCTCGTAAAGAATGTGTTTAACACAAATTTGTTTACTTGATCGTGGCATACTTGGTCTGGCAGTGTAAGAGTTAACTCTCGACAGTAACTATAGCAGAGGCTGTAAATTTAACAGTGATCCGTGTGCATTCAGGAGACTCTAGGCAAGGGCTGATAATCATCATAGCCCACCAAGATTTTACCTCAAACCTGACAATGGAAATGGACGGGGGTGGTGGAGTCTTATCGGTATTTTGAGGCCCGAGACCCTGTTTCTCCGTTTCATTTATTTATGTAATTAATTAAGTAACTAATTAATTAATGTGCACTCTGCCAGTATCTGTGACGGAGGCTGAGAAAAATCACTCAGTACACTCTGAAGAACTTCCAGCGGTCAGCGATGATTCTGCGAAGAGTTTCAGTCCTAGGGGCTCTCGTGACAGAGCACGTCAACTGACCTTTAACGACGTCCCTGATACATCTGCCTCAGAAAAGCAAGAAAAGCTGTTGTATAGTCATCTCAGCACTTACTTCTTCTTCTTCTTCTTCTTGGAGCTACGAGCTGGTGTTCTTTGTAACCGATGCTGCGAAGGCGTTGAGGCACAGCATCGTATCGGCGTGGGAGCGGGTTATGGCGGCTGTTGTTTCAGTCACGGAGCTGAGCTAAAAGGCAAGGGGTGTGTACAATGCTTCTTTAGCAGACTCCACCACCATGAGGACTAAGGCGATCCCTGCCTCGTTAGTCAGGCTGGGGTTGTTAATGGGGGTACCAGGGAGAGGTGGGATTAGGGGCTTGGTCAGCAATTGTTCACTAACCCTGACGTTAGCATGTCAGCTATGGGCCATCAACCGTGACACTAGCATGTCAGCTATGGGCCACCAACCTGATTCTAGCATGTCAGCTATGGGCCACCAACCCTGATTCTAGCATGTCAGCTATGGGCCACCAACCCTGACTCTAGCATGTCACCTATGGGCCGCCAACCCTGACTCTAGCATGTCAGCAAGGGGCCACCAACACTCTAGCATATCAGCTATGGGCCGCCAACCCTGACGCTGGCATGTCAGCCATAGAGTTCTCACCCAAAAAGGGTAGTAATTATATAAAAACCAACCTATAATCTTGTATTTAAGATCTACCTTCCGTATCTGGACATCTGGTTCCATAGTAACTGGCCGCGGGGCCTTGTTCTATCTCATCGTAAAAAATGGCGTCTTAAAAAAAAAGTTGTATTACAAAAGCTTAGTGAAAAAGGAGTGGACTGATGTGGTGCCAGTCGCAGCGATGAAGATTAGGACTACAATTTCCCTTGGAAATATGCCTGCTATGAGAGTATTTAGAGAAACTACAACTAGTGTTCATCGTCATCATCATCATCATCATCATCATCATCATCATCATCATTATCTTTGAGCAAACAAGTAAAGACCCGATCCCGTCATTGCTCAAAAGAGTGAAATTTATAAATGTCGAAGACATGATAGGGACTGTAAAGAGTTAATCACAAACATGGAACAACTTGCTCACCCCAAAACTGTTTCCCTTGCCCAGAACATTTGTTGTGTGAACGTGGTTAGCTCCACTGTCTACTTGCGTCACCACAGCTGAAACATTCAGGGTTTTTTGTTATAAATTATCCAACACAATAAAT
Source organism: Achatina immaculata (assembly GCA_009760885.1). Classification (NCBI taxonomy): domain Eukaryota; kingdom Metazoa; phylum Mollusca; class Gastropoda; order Stylommatophora; family Achatinidae; genus Lissachatina; species Lissachatina immaculata. Next base: position 30,015,542 of record CM019700.1, read on the forward strand.
TATACACAATTGCTGTACATAGACATCTTACATTGTACGGGACACCGGTGTGGTCATATCTGTTACTTTTTTCTAAATAAAAATAAACACTATTTCGTATCGTATCCTATTTATACCCAAGTAATGATTTTGCTCTGTTAAGTAAAAAAAAAAGCATGTAAATTTTGTTTCAGAATCATGATAACTTCTCTCAGAAAAATTTCATAAGTCTCTGGCTTCTTGAATGAAGCATGATCTCAGCGCAGGTGAACAAACTCCGTAGTACCAACGAGGGCTTACTGACTAAAGAGGCCAAGGCAGTGGCAATAAAACTCACTGTTGCATCGATATCGATTCGGTCAATCAAATCTCAGAAAAGCTCATAAGAATTATTGATTTTTAGATCTTCAGTTCTCATAGAAAATGTTTATCTCTTTTTTTTTTTTTTTAATATTCGGTGTTTGTTGAAAACATCTAGAATTCTGTGAAAGTGTTTAGCTTTTATTGGAAATGTTCAGTAATTGTTGAAAACATCTAGAATTCTGTGAAAGTATAAACTCCATTCTATTATATGTAGCAAAAACATGGAGAACCATTCAGAAAACTGAAAGTGGACTGAGAGGATTTGAAGGAAGTTGCCTTAGGAGAAATGTAAGAATAGGCTGGTCAGAACGTGTGACAAAGGAGGAAACAAGCGAACGGGCATTGAGAACATCACTAAAGAGATCAAAAGACGAAGATGGAGATGTCTGCGCCACATACTACGAAATAACAACAACAGCAACAACAAAAAAAGACATCCCTATACTGCCCTTACGTGGTCACCTCAAGGGAAAAGAAAGAGGGCAATGGAGATGGACAATGCAGGAAGAACTAAAGGAAACCGGAAATATGTGATCTTAAGTATCTCGATTTCCCCAAGTCAGAACTGGCACAACATCGAAACACCTTGAAAATAATGACACTGATCCCCCCCCCCCCCCCCCCAAAGATTACAGTATGAATAAAAAGTAGAATTTTGTTTTTAATGGAATAATGACGGAACACAATTAACAAAATAGTTGTTAAGCGTATCAGTACACTGACAACAAACAAACGCTGGCGTAGTAATACATACCACAACCGGATATGATGAAGTAAAAGTTCTCTGCCCTATGACCCTGTCGTATAATTACACGCCCCGCCTCAAACCTGCGGAGGCAGAAGGGTGTGTTCTGGTTAAAAAAAGTCATTGGATCTTTGAAATGTAACTGATATATTTAAAAAAAACTGAACTTGCGAAAATAAAACTACAGTCACGACAACAAAGAGCAGACAGTGTAATACCTGTATATCATTAAATTACATACAACGACTGAATGGTGTGCCATACTGGATTTTCTGATCTCAGTGGGTTCCATCATAAGCTTATACACCATAACCTAACAAGAAAAGCACGCTGTGCCTTTTCCTTGAGAAGTGAGTATAATTTTTTGGTGGAAACCTTATCTTATCCTTACCACATGTGTACAGGATTCTTATCTCAGTAGCAATGTACACAGAAACTGTCCTAGCACAGGTATATAAGATTTTACAGTTATAAGTTTTATTGTTGTGACGGATGTACTTTCCGTAGCACATTATATCTTGACCCCCCCCCCCCTAAAAAACCACGCAACAACAGCATATCATTACTATACTTTCACTGGTATTGCGGGTATTATTGTCACAGTATTAGTAATTAAGAAAGAGTATTAGTGCAAACCATATCAAATATCAGTATAGACTATATCAAACATTACTATAAAACGCTTCAAATATTAGTATAAAATATATCAAATATTGCTATAAAACATCAAATATGACTATAAACCATATCAAATATTGCTATAAACTATATCAAATATTGCTGTAAACTATATAAAATATTGCTATATTGATTTTATATCAAATATTACTGTAAAACATCAAACATTACTGTAAAACGTCAAATATTACTATAAAACATATAAAATATTACTATAAAGCATATGAAATATTACTATAAAACATATAAAATATTACTATAAAACATATAAATATTACTATAAAACATATGAAATATTACTATAAAACATCAAATATTACTATAAAACATATAAAATATTACTATAAAACATATGAAATATTACTATAAAACATATTAAATATTACTACAAAACTATTCAAAGTATCAGAGATAATGGTGCTCCACGACCAAGTTAGGAAGGATCTTACTTCTCGTACGTGCAGACTTTGATCATGGACTGCTGGATTCTCTTTGGGAACTCGGAGAACGAGGGTATCACGTTCCGGAAGCTGACCATGACGGTGTGGATGTGTGCCTCGCTCCGCTGGTCTGACGGGAGGCGAAGGATGTCCTTGATCTCCTGACTCAAGGTAGACTGGCGGGGGAAAATGTAGGTTAAAACTGATAGAAAGAGATGTTCGTGTTGTCTGTGCGTGATTTGTGTTTTATTTCCGATGTGGGTTAGCGTGCCAGTGTAATTGTCAATAAATCATGGACTGTGATTATGCAATTATACGAAGCAAATAATCGGGCCCTATCAAGACGTCTACTGGTCCCCTCAACACCGAAAAAGGTATATGAGGACGGAGACAGGACAAGACAAAGTGACTATCTTGTTTGTAGCTGAAGATGGTATCAGGCTGATGTGGCGTTCTTAGCTTCCCAAAACACGTCAAAGAAGATAAGGTGATTCCTGCTCAGATAAGCAGCTGCAATGGTAAGCTTCTTGATGAGGTCCACCACAATAATCTCATCCTCTTTCATCGGACTTTCCCCAGTAAGCAATCCCAAAATATTTCAGCATTTTACCACCAAATATTAGTATAACTTTTCTGATACTGAGGTATATTAATTTCCAGTCATTTTAAGAGAGATATCATAGTCATTTTAAGAGTACAAAAGATATCTCTCTCTCTGAACCTTAAGTGCCCAGGGCACATGGGGCTTCCGCAAGGGTTTTCCACAAATGCCTGTCCTTCGCCTTTTTTTCTGCTCTTGCCCAGGTGAGCCCTCTATTTCTCAACATCCTTTCTGTTGTTCTTCTCCATGTCTCTTTTGGTCTACCCTTACTTCTACTCCCCTGTGGTGTCCATCTTAGTGCTATTTTTGGTAGTGAGTTGTCAGTCATTCGGAGCACATGTCCCAACCATCGCCAGCGTCTTTCCTCAATAATTGTTGTCAGTGGTTTCATCTGCATTTCTGCTAATAAGATGTTATTTCTTATGGTGTTTGGCCAAAATATTTTTCTAATTCTTCGTAAACATTTAGTCTGGAAAGAATTCAACTTGTTTTCTATGGTTTTGGTGATTTTCCAGCATTCACTTCCATAGAGTAGTACACTTAGAACATTACTCTTAAATATCCTGATTTTCATATTTATGCTTAGTTTTTTTGATTTCCATATATTCTGCAGCATTGCAAAAGCCTGGTTTGCTCTAGTAAGTCTGCTGTTGATGTCCTCTGTGCTGTCTCCATTTTCTACTACTCTGCTGCCAAGGTATACAAATTCGTTGACCTCCTCCACTAACTTGTTATCTACTCTGAGTACATTTCTGTTGTTCACATTTTGCTTCATTAACTTTGTCTTTCCTACGTTGATCTTTAGTCCTATATTGTTTGCATTCTGATTTAGCTTGTTTATTTTATCTTGCATATCTTTGTGACTGCTTGATAATAGACAAATGTCGTCCGCAAAGTCAAGGTCCTCCAGTACTGTGTCAAGGGTCCATTGTAATCCTCTGCGTTTGTCTGATGTTGCCTCCGTCATTAACCAGTCTACTGCCAAGATAAATAATGTTGGTGATAGTACACATCCCTGTTTCACTCCTGTTTGTACCCTAAAGCTGCTGGAGGTATGTTCTCCACAGATAACTTTGCACTGAAAACCCTCGTATAGGGCTTTGATTACATTAACTATTTTATGGGGGAGGCCATGCCATCTTAGGATTTTCCACAGTGCATCTCTGTTGACACTGTCAAAGGCTTTCTCAAAATCTATGAATAATGCATATGTTGTACTATGCCACTCATTTGCCTGTTCTAATATTTGTCTAAGTACAGATATGTGGTCTATGCATGATCTTCCTTTCCTAAATCTTGCCTGCTCTTTCCAAAGTTTTTCCTCAAGTATTGGTACAATTCTGTTGATGATTATTCTGCAAAATACTTTACTGGTGAGTGGCAGTAGGGTAATGCCTCTCCAGTTCCCGCAATCTCTTAGGTCACCCTTCTTTGGTAGTTTTACTATAAGACCAGTTTTCCACTCCTCTGGGGCTTTTTCTAAATCCCAAATTTGTTGTAATATCCGGCAAAGTTGTTTTGGTGTTTCTGTTTCTTCTGCTTTCAACATCTCAGCAGCCACTTCATCTTCACCTGGTGCCCTGTCTGATTTTAGCTTCTTTATCGCCTCCTTTACTTCATTTATTGTTATTGGTCCTGTATTGATGTTTAGTTCCGTTTTTGCTTCAGGTATGTCTATTGTTTGTGCTCCTTGTGTTCTGTTTAGTAGGGTGTTAAAGTGTTCCCTCCATCTTTCAATTTTTTCTCTTTCTCCACTGACCAGTTGTCCATTTTGTGTTCTTACTGCACTTTCACATCTTGTGTTGAAGTTACCTGTCATCTGCTTTGTGATTTTATATATGGTTTTCATGTCATTTGTATATGCTGCTTTCTCTGCTGTTTCTGCTAAGTTGTCATAATATTGACGTTTATCTTGACGGCATGATTCCTTCACTTCTTTGTCTTTTTGTGCATAATTACTTAAAACTTGTTCTTTTAGCCTTTGTTATTTGGTGTTCAGTATTTTTTTTCTTGATTTCTTTTCTTTGCTCTATCTTTTCCCATGTGATCTTACTTATGCATTCCTCTTTTCTCCTTTTCCGATATCCCAGCACCTCTTTTGCTGTTTGCTGTAGTGTTTTATTGAACTCTAGTATGGACATTTCTGCCTTGCCTTGTAGGACACTGAAGTTTTTCTTAAGTACTATTGAGAATTCATTTCTTGTTTGCTGGTCTATCAATTTTCTTGTATCAAAATGTATCTTTCTGTGTTCTCCGATTTTGGCTTTCCTTAATTTTAGTTTTATTTTTGCTACCAGAAGGTTGTGATCACTTCCTACATCTGCTCCTTTCCTTGCTCGCACATCTTGTAGTGACCGTTTCCACTTGTTGTTTATTAGTATGTGATCAATTTGGTTTTCTGTGGTTTTATCTGGTGACCTCCAAGTCATCTTATGGATGTTTTTGTGTTGGAAAATTGTCCCTCCGATGGTCATCATGTTTTCTTCACAGAAACTGCACAGTCTTTCTCCATTTTCATTTATTTCTCCGATTCCTTCTCTTCCCATGATTCTTCTTCTATCTTCATTTCCTTCACCTACTTTTGCATTGAAGTCGCCCAAGATGAGTAGCATATCATGCTTGGGTATTGTTTCTACTGTTGCTTGGAGGCTGTTGTAAAAATCTTCTTTTAATTCCTCTTCAGCTGCTTCTGTTGGTGCATAACAAACTATAATAGACAGCTTCGTGAATCTTGAGTTGAACCGTGCATATAATAATCTCTCATTTATTGGGGTCCATTTCAGCAATGCTCTTGATGCTTCTTTTGTTATAATCAATGCTACTCCTCCTTCATGAAGATCTTCTTTACCTGACCATATTATTGTATCTTCTGTGTGCTGTGTTGTTAATTTCCTTCTGCCTTGTCCTGTCCATCTTGTTTCTTGTATTCCTAGTATGTCTAGTTTATATCTGTGCATTTCCTTGATGGTTTGTGCTAGTTTTCCAGTCTGGTTTAGTGTTCTTACATTCCAGCTGCCTATTTGCATCTTATGTTTAGGTTCCAGGAGGTCTGCAGTCGGGCTGGGGACTTCCAGTGGCTGGCTTTCATCCACAACCTTCATGGGCTCAGTTTCCTGATACGCATTTCTCCTTCCACCTGCATTTGCTTTTTCCATTGCTTCTGTTTCTGTAACAGTCTGATAGTTTTTTTACCAGATAGGTTTGCTGGCCCTATGCTGAACCCTCCTTAGTCGCCTTTTACGATCATGCATGGTAGGGTACAGTGGTCCTATTCTTTGCAGATCCCGGGTACCACACGGGGGACAAAAGATATATATATATATATATATATATATATGTGTGTGTGTGTGTGTGTGTGTGTATGATGCACCAGCAGCAGGCCACCTTGATCACAATCAAGAGGCCTAAAGGAATGCTGTTAAGGAGGCAAAGTTCCGCAGGAGTGTGTGTGTGTGTATATATATTATATATATATATATATATATATATGAGAAAAGCTGGAGAGACAAACAAAATCTTGTAAAAAAATAAGAGAGATACAGTGTACATTCATAAGACATTCAATGAGAAGAGGGGACATTGAAGATATTGTAACAACAGGAAAAAAAAATAGGGGGAAGAAGAGCCAAGGGGAAGGGCGAGAGAAATGGTACTGGATAATTTGACGAGATGGTGTGAGAGGAGATCACAAACTGAGCTAATTGCCCGCTTGAAGGTTCGGGTACTATGGAGAAACGTAATAGCCGACGCCAGTCGGCGTGGCACGTGATGATGATGATATCACTTCCAGGAATTCCACCAGAAATATCAGTTTCCAGTTATTACACGAGGTATATTAATTTCCAAACATTTATTTTCTCAACTTTTCTCGCTCTACGAAGAAGGTATAATATGGGCAGTTTTTCTTTTTAACAATAACAACAGTACACTGTATATAAAGGCACTGAATTATTTCCCCGCAAAAACAGAGAGCATGTGTTTATTGTAATAGTGTGTGTGTGGTTTTGGGCTTGCGATATAAAACACTTGAATATTCTAGAATTGAAATGTTATTAAACATTTAGTGATAAAGGTTAAAAAAAGTTTGGTTTATTTCTAAAAGATAAGATGCACGTGACCAGCAGGGGATAAATGCCGCATTTTCTGTAGAATGTTGAAAATCCAATCCATACAGCTTTCTCAGGGAAAGAGGGTAAGGGAGGAAGAAGGAGACGCCACAGGATGATGATCCCTTTAAGAAAGAAATATTACATAGAAACTGTCAGTTCTAAGATTAACATAAAATGTTCAAATTTATACTCTGGTTGGGCCATGCAGAAAGAATTGAAGAGAACCAACAAAATTGTGTATGCACAAGAGATGAGGGAAACAAGACCAAGGGGTAGACCAAGACAGAGACGGAAAGACAATACAGAAGAGGATATAAAAGAAACTGGTGTCACCAACTGGAGAGAGAAGATTAGGAATAGAGAGGAATGGAGGTCAACTTTATCTGCAGCAATGAGTCTTAATGGCTCGGAAAGCTGAAGAAGAAGTTCCAGTTTATAAAATAAAAACATTTGTTTCAAGAGTTGAAAGTTGTCGGTTTTATATGTTCTTATTTTTAAACGTATGTTTAACACTTGGTGGCCTAGCTGGCCGAGTGGTTAGGCACTCGGTCTACTAACCTAGTGGTACCGAGTTCAAGTCCCAGCATTGGGGATTTCTTCTGGTACCGCCACACCAGAAAGGTCATGGTATCCACCCAGCCTCTCAAAAATAGGTACCAGAGAAATCTGGGAAGGTAAATACGACCAGGTATGATACTAACCACATCACACTCTCATGTGCCGAAGGTCTTGGAAATACTGGCCTAACACCGTATCCCTAATATGTCTTAATGGCATGGAAACGTGGGTTTGGCCTTTACCTATCTTTTTGTTTAAAGACTCTAACATTTAAAACAATTTTTTTCCCAGAAAATTCTCCACTGACTTCCTTATTCGCCCTGTACAGTAGCGGGTCAAAAGTTAGAGCGCCGCTGTCGTAGTTGAGCCTTGAGATTCCAAGCACCACATCGTACACAACAGTCCAGGACAGGAAGTTGTAGTTGGTCTCCTCAGGTTTCTCTCTGAAAAGAAGTCATACCCGACAACATGACATCATATTTATTTCTTTAAAAATCACACACGGCAATATATTTTCTATTAAAAAAAAACTACATCTGATAAATTATACATTTAAGAAACATCTGACATATTCATGTTTCTGAAATATAGTCAGTCATTCATTTGCATGTGACTTGGGGAACTTTGCCTCCCTAACAGCTTTTCTGTAGGCCTCTTGGTTGTAAGCAAGGTGCCCTGCATCCATTCGCAGACCATCAACGATGTCTTGCAGCCATCTTCGCCTTGGTCTTCCTGTCTTTCTCCTTTCCCATTATGTGCCCTTCCAAGACTGCCTTCTAAATTTTCATGACGTTTAATATGTCCAAAATATATAAATTTTCTGTGTTTAATCTTCTTTAGTCACCAACTTCTTCAATATTAAGTTCTTGTAGTATGGATATATTTGATCTTTTTTCGTGTGCATGATATTTAAAGAACTCTTCTGTAGCTTTTACATTCACAAGGCATTTCTGTGAAATATCACATCAGACAAAGTCACATCTCCAGAAAAGCACATGTAACGAAATGACACGTTAAAAAAAAGCAAATCCCACGTGACAAGCCACACTGAGAGAAGACCCCCCCCCCCCCCAAACATTTTGTCTATTCTGTATAAGTTACATCAGATGGCTGTTGTTACTGAGTGGGCAGCGACGTGGTTTGCTGGCTTGGGGGCGGGGGAGAGGCAATTTTTTTCACTTTCGTCCCTCTTCATACACGACAGACCCAGCTTTTAGAACCAGAACTTGCCGAGGAGCACTTACTTCTAAGAGGCTTCCACGGCGGGGGACACTGGATTTTGCTGCACTGTACGCGGCTATTAGTCAGTGAAAGAAATTATAAGAATCGTGTACCGCTCTGGGAGGGGGATGTAGATGGACGATCTGAGAACCGGTGCCTCACCAAAGAAAGACAGGTAAAAGATAAAAGTACTACTACTACTACTCTATCATGCCTTAGGGGCACATAGGGTATATGGCGTTAATGCCCATATTTTCTTTGACCTGTCGGCACACCAGAAGGTGATATAGGCAGCATCCCGCCTGAGCCGTCTATCCTTTCCCAGCTCCAGACTTCGGGTATTCATTTCTACAGCTGGATAACTACGGCGTCTCCTACCGGATTCGAACTCCCGACTTTCGTCATGAGAGACTAGTGCACTAAACACTTCGACACTCCGACGCCCTCGTCCAAGAGAGACAGGTTCAAATCGTGATATGATTAGGGTTCCCTCCCTTCATTCTGTGGGTTTTTAACCAGGTTATCTCCCCTAAGGTGACAGATGGCCTCGCTTTGGCGACAGACAACCAGTGAGATTTCCGCTATCTCAGAACTTTCTAAACAAAACTAAGGGCACGTTCAGACATTTGTAATAACGCTTTAAAAAAAAAAGCTGTTGTTGATGTTTATG